>JAAVUE010000052.1:0-561038 GCA_014898975.1 Fusarium nodosum
CTCTATGTGCCCTACATCTTGTGATAATACAGCTGTACGGATAGCGAAGGAAGTGTTAGACTTCAAAATCGCACCACAAAACCATCTACCCTAAAGCTTTGAGGTCGACTCTTCAGTTTCGGTCACGGCAACGTTAATTCAGGGTTGAACCAGTTCAAAGGCAGCTCAGAGGATGCTTGGGCCTGTGGGGAATGTTTCAAAGCGAACAAGTTCAATTACATAGCAAACGAGCAAGCTACAAATCATAATCAGATGATAGACGTTCACACAACATTGGCATAGCAATCGCGCAAGATGGTATTAGACATCTAATATCGTTCTAATTACAAGCCATGTAAACACCGGCGATGCTAGATACACAAAAAGAAAAAAGACACACAAAAGGTGGGAATAACGCACGTTCCAAAAAGGCCACCGCTAAGAAGCTTCAAGTCATACCAAGAATGGTCCATCCAATAGACATGGTTTACAGAAGGACCATACCAGTACCGACAACACCGGCGACGGCCATGTAGGCGCCGACGGCGTAGTCGCCGAGAGAGAAGACGCGGGCAATGGTGGCGGCCTGGAGACCGAAGGACTCATCGTCTTCCTCGCTGCTGCTAGACTCGCCAGTGGAAGCAGCAGGGCCAGCAGCGGCGGTGGCGGTGGCAACCTCCTTGTTGATCTTGTCAGCAGACTCGAGCTTGGCCTTGCAAGAGTCCTGGTTCTGAGCCTTCTGGGTGGTGGCCTTGCCCTTGAAGTCACAGGCGTCGGGGTTGTTGTTCTGGTCCTTGTAGTAGGCGTCGAGGATGTAGGCGAGCTTGGCCTCGTTGTCACACATGCTGTAGGCACCGTAGATACCGGCGGTAGCGTTGGCGTTGATAGCAGTGCAGATCTTCTTGTTCTCGCCGCAGATGTAACCAAACATATCGTTAAAGTCCTTAGTCTTGAGGTCGTCGGCGGGAACACAGGTTCGGCTCTTGACCATGCAGTCACAGAGAGACTTGTCAGGGGTAGGGGGGAGGAGGGCGTTGACCTTCCAGGTCTTGGACTGCGAGGGGCAAGTGGCGGCCTTTCCAGTGGGCTTGTAGTCGTCCTCTTCAACACCCTGGGGGCGAGCAGCGTTGGCCTTCTTCTGGAGCTGAGCGAAATCCTTCTGCTTCACAGCGTCACCGTTCTTGCTGATCTTGACAAGACCGTAGTCGTTGGCCTCCTGGTGGTACATGTAGACGATACCACCGCTAAAGACATCGGTCATCTCCTTCTCCTCGTAGAGAGCAGTGGTCTCGTCAAAGATACGGCCGGCAGCACCATCGGGCTCGTTGCAGCCGTACTCGGCGAAGAAGACGGGAACGGAGTAGTCCTTAAAGAACTTAGCCTGGTTAGAGTAACCAGAGTCCTTCATGCTGCTCTTGCCACACCAAGAGTAAATGTTGTAACCCCAGTAGTCGATGCGCTCATCGTCCTCACCACAGTTGAAGTAGTCGGCAATATCCTCACGAATGTCGACATCGTCGTTGGAGGCATAGCCGACACCGAGCCAGCGGTCGAACTTGCTCTTGATGTGCTTCTTGGTGTCACGGACGGCGGCCTTGACAAAGGCAGAAGCCTGTGTGTTGGAGACGTTGTTGGAGACCTCGTTACCGGCAAAGAAACCGACAACGTTGTCGTACTTGGCGAGCTCGTCAACGACGCCAATGTATCGCTGGTACAGCTCAATGTCCCATTTGGGGTCATCTCGGTTAATGGAGACAGAGGGCTCAGAAAGATCAGAGACGACATAGATACCGGCGTCATCGAGGAGCTTCATGCAAGCGGAGTGGTCGGCCTCGGGGTCAATGGCGTAGGTTCGGATGATGTTGGTACCGAGCTCCTTGAGGAGAGGAACATCACGCTTGCAGGCCTTCTCGTCGGCGAGAGGATCGGTGTAAGACTTCTTGGAGGTGGTCTCACCTCCAGCGGCGGAGTCCTGCTGGTAAGCGACACCCTTCATGAAGAACTGAGTTCCGTTGGAGTAGAAGAGCTTGGAACCCTGGGAGCAGTCAGCATATTGGTCATGAAATCAATGCGCGCGCAACAAACCTTCATGGTGATGGGCTCAAGTTTGGCGCTGGCAGCCGCGGCCGCCGCAGCGACAATAACGGCAGAGTACTTCATTGTGTGTTGTGTATCAAACGGCTAGTAAAAAGAACAAAGATTGTAATGAGTGTCGAGAAGAAGCAGTTGGAATGCTGAAACCCCTTTTTTGCCTTTCGCAAAGATCGGATCGTAGTAGCAAGATTGTTTGTAAATGAGTGTCAGGAAGAGTTAAAAATCGGTCTCAATGTAACGAGAACCGAAAAAGAGAAAACGGCGATGAAGAATTAGAAGGGTTGTTGTAGGAAGAAAGAGGAAAGATGAAAGTCGAGTCGAGGGATGGGGCGGGTGCATCTGAAAAGCAAAATGGAATGCATGGGTGGCCGGGATTAATCGCCCCTACTTTGACCACTTGCTCTGGGGGCCCCTGAGCCCCAGTGGTCCAAGCCGCTAATTGTCGTGGCAAGGGGGTTGGCAGCGGCTGTGTTGCAGTGGATGGGCGACACTGTGCTTGCGACGGTGAATGCTGTAGGTCCCCCAAGAACAAGAGCGAGCAGATCCCCTCGACCAGCGGGAAATGAACCAACCACGGGATAAAGAACCCCTGTCGATTGTGAGGCGCAGTCCAGAAATTGAAGCTTTCGCATCCAATCAAGAATGGTGAATGCGGGATCTCATCTTGTTGACGGTGGTATAGTGCTTGGTATCAATGCACACCGTAGCTCTATCTCGCTCTAGCCAAAGCTTGGCCTCGCCTAGGACATCTGGAGTTAGCAACCCATGGGCGAGCACGACTCTGCACTGTGAAGAATAGGGGACAATCTCCACCGAATATCCATCTTTGCCAAAACATCAGGGGTCTCACTTGCTCTATTTCGCCTTCTAGACGTATACGACGTCTCGAATGAATCTTGGGAAATTGTCTTGAAACGCTTCCGGGGGAACTCAATCATTGGAGCTGCACTTGGCAACAAGAGTCATCGACTTTGCAATACAATGATATTAAATGCCTATGTCTTGTCCTCTTGGCTTAATTCAATAGCAAACAGCCTCATTTCAATCAACAACATTGAATTGTCCATAGGTCCATCCCTGAACAAAAGAAGCTTACGCGTGTTCATATCCCTCAGCGTCGCGCTGGTGAGATACTTTCTGTCAAGGATCACAGATCGCTCTGCCACCTCGGCCCGGTTTGTCTCTTTGTCTCAAGCCTCTTGAGGCATGTCATTCCTGACCCTGACACTGTATCTCTCACTCGTGTGTGCTGGTTGGTTCCTTGATCCGTCGGACTCTGAAACCAGAGTAAAGCAGAGCATGGACACCTCTGCACATCGATGGGTCCATAGCATAATTCCTGATACGACGGCGCATAGCTGGCGTGAGCTTGATTGTCATATTTTTGGATTGTTCTTTGTTGTTCCTCCTTGATAAGCGCTGGGGCTCTGTCTATCATCATCATATAGAGTGGTTCATCGACGACATGTCAAAGCTTGATCTTGTTGACAGGAGCGCAAACAGTGGGTAAAGGTTTCTTTCGATCATCGATCCCATTCCTCTCTCGTGTATGCGTCGTCATCATCGTCGTGGTTTATTGTCCTCGAATCTTATAATAGACGTTTCCAACACCATAGAGGAAGCGACCCCAGACATTGTGAGTTTTTTGCAATAATCCATGCTGAGAACGTGTTTGGTCATGCCGTTGTTCCGGCCGCTCTGCCGAACTGCGGTGATAGTGACCGTCGTGGTAAACGAGTTCTCCGGTTGACATCGTGTTGATTTTAATTAGATGTGGAGTATGCGTTTTAATGCGAATTCGATAGTCCAAGATTTAGTTGTTTATGACTGTGGTATTTGTTTCTAAGAAGCTTGGAACTTGCTGTGCGCCTAGGGACTACTATATTTAAATAAACTCGCACCTGAGTTAGTTCGAAGCTGATGGTGGTGGGAGGTTGTCAGCCTTTTGGGCCGCATGCCAAACGATGACTCTAATTACACTTCATCTTCTCATCACTTGCTGCTTGAAGTTTTATGGTTCTTTTGCTTTTGACCTCTGACATGCGTTGAAATCTCCGGCGTTACTGAAATGGTTCCACTGATGGTCGATCATGCGACTCAATCGCTGCTTCAGTTGACTATAGGGTGGCAAAACTGCCATTCGGGGCCGAATTTCCTTCATTCTTGCGTCAGGCGCGCGAAATGTCAACCTTGGCTGATGGCTTGGCAACTGAGCCTTGTGAAGATCCTGTTTTTGAATGAATGCGTTTCTGGTGGCTACCTGTTTAGGAACCTGTTTTGGTGTAGTAGGGAATGGAAGGGAGAAACAATCCGCTAGGTGTTGGCACGATTCAACAACAAAATGTTTGACAGCAGCAGAAACAAAAGTGATCAAGATAATCCAACTACTCAACAAAAACAATACAAGCTCTCCAGTATATTTTCGATTTTCTAATATCGCTATTTTACAGTCGAGCTTCTAAATAACAGTAATAATGAGTATATGCATACATGAGTAGGTCTGATAGTATCAAGACTCACCTCCTGGCTACATCATCACACAGTCCAGAGAGCGTTAAGAAATCCGACTTGCAAGGCCTAGCATACAAGAAAAAGTGAAATAAGGCTTGGTCTCAGTTGGCATGAGTTGATGCTGATTTCATCTCTTATCCTCTTTACAGCCCTAGTTCTGACACTCCATTGTGTTCCAGGCCTAGCAGGTGTAAAAAGGTATCGAGATGCCTAGTCATGCAGCGTATGTGCTTGGAAACTCTGGGTATGAATGAAAAATGTGCCAGTATCACGGCTTTGACCATATCACCGACACTTTACAGACAGGGTTGCTACATACCGGACCAGGCCTTCGTCGCAAATCCAATCCTTTGACCCGACCGTTGACACGATGCTCGGCCAGCTATGAATAACTAATCATACAAGAGGACGCGCTTAGAGGGAATTTAGCACTCTCTCGCACTGAAGCCAACTCCATATTATTCACAGATAATTCAAGGCGCTTTCAACATGACATTCCCTGATGTTATGCTTTACTTTCTTATCACGCTCAAGTGACAGTCAAGTAGACAAGCCGCTCTAAATAACAACGCTATGTCTCCAGAACAAAGAAACAACCCACGCGCGTTCTTTACCATAGAGACAGAGTATGAGGCTTGATGTGGCAGCCGGGCCATGTTGTTGAGTTTATATAGCTCATGGGATATCTCAAGGGCCTAGCACATTTGGAGTATACGCGCGAGGAATTAATTTTATGTTTGATAAGCCCCACGCAAATCATCACATCTCATTATAACCACATATATACCTTGTAGCGAACTTACACGCGAACACACGTGGGCCATATCGTGATATTACAACACTCACTTCCATTTTTGAAGTTTGCCTCATTGCGCGCGTTCAACTAGTGCAAAGTGTTTGCACGTTGACGCTGTCGTATGGTGTAACTAAGATGGTTTATGTTAGTTTAAGCTGCTGGAACTAAACAGCAAGAGCAAAATGAGGAGAGTTGGAGAGATACGCCAAGACCATTCTCCACGGCCCAGCATTGCACAGACATGCACAAGTGACCAGTAAACAGATAAACAGGCGAAAAAGCTCCGGACGCTCATGGGTTTCTGGTGATCCTGGCCTGGGATGCATAAAGTTTGGTGTTGGTGTTGTTGGCCGCCTGGGTATTTCTCCAAGCGGGCAGACACCGTCATTCTGCTGTCACATAGTAGGATGCCGGCAGGGCTGAGGAGCCATTAGATATCACAACCTTCTATTATACTGCCGAAAGGTTTGGTGTTACACTTGGCCGTGGTATCCTGTCATGTTGCAACACACATCTTGCAGGTGTCACCCACCTTACACGACACGACACCCGCCGCTCAGATCTCGATTTCCTTGTCCTCCATCGAACTTTCGAAATCTTTGGCTAACCGAACTCAAAAAGTCCTTTGTTCCTATCCTTTTGCTTGTTTTCCTGGCCAATTCCTCGTGGCTAGAACCTTCATGATGTAATCCAGCGTCATGCTAGAGGTTAAAGGCGTCAAGTGAGGGACAGTCGCCATGATGTCATGCAACTGCCAAATAGCAATATATCATTGAGGTCAAGGCCCTTTCTCAATTTATATTTGTATTCAAGCATACTCTGCAACTTCATCCTCAAGTAAACACTGAGCCAATCCTCTTCTCTCCACCAATACCAGAAATCAGACATCATGGCTCCCAAGAACCAGAATCCCACTCACGGCCAAAAGGTAAGCTCCGTCAAAGAATACCATGCACTCCAGACCTGCAATGAATACTTATACAATACAGGTCGACCTCGGCCAGAACGCTCCCGTTAAGGAGGAGGGCGCCGGCAAGGTCGCCTCCGAGTCTCTTGCTGCCGAGTCCATGAAGGAGGGCGGTGAATTCACTTCTAACGAGGGCATCCGCAGTGAAAACCAACCCTCATCCGCATCTGAGAACGCCAGCGCTGGCCGCAACACCGACACCTCTTCAGCTCCTAGCTCCCACTCTGCTCAGTCCAGCTCCGGCAAGTCCAGCGCTGGCCGTACTACCAAGACCTCTTCCGGCCTTGGCTCCAACACCGACTCCAAGTCTGGCCAGTCCGAGTCTGCCAATATCGACACTGCTCCCAGCTACGTCGAGAACCAGTACATTCAGAGCTCTGGTGGCCCTCACGGCAAAAACATCACTGAGGGTTTTGACGACTCCAAGACTCAGGATGGCCTCAAGAAGGCTTTGGAGTCTGAGCCAGGCAGTGAGAATGATCCCAGCCGACTTGCTGAGCAACAATTCCAGGAGAGGCAGAATGCCGTTGGTCGAGATGCTGGCCCCAGGCAGAGTGCCCTCTCTAGCGAGACCCCATTCGATTCTCTCAACAACCAGACTTCCTCTTAATTTCTGAGGGTCATGACACCTGTAGCAGAGCGACTTTAGCATCAATGATGAAATGATTGCATGAAACAAAACAGGATACGAGTGACCTAGAGTGATACTAGTGACCTATGATTTGGGACGCAAGATATAGTCTGGTCACTATCATCATGTGCTCTCAGTAGTATGCTGTATTCGACATAGTGCATACAGAGCCCAGTTCGGTGCAAGTCTCTGGGGTGGAGTAAGATCGGCCAGCCTCAGATCGTAATCTTCAGCGGTCGATGGCAGTGTATCAGGTCTTTCCCATATAATATTAATGATAAATACCTTCCCATTGCATGAGACAAGTGTGAGCCTGATAATCCATCATGATAAGTGATGAGTTAAGCTGGAAAAGGTATAACTGCCTGATACAACTCAGCTACAAGGATTGAGTCAGCGACTGTTACCGTCCCAGGCGCAACGCGCGGCAGTATCACCTTCAGGTGACAGTACTTTGGTTTGCCAGTTCATGCTGAGGCAAAGTTGACTCGCGCTGTCTCAACATTTAGCCGGTAAGTCCGACTTGAATTATGAGCCAGATGAATAAAAGTCTATACGATACTATAGTACGGGCTTGCCGTCCCTCAAGGTTGTCTACACGATAACAAGATGGCGGGCAGTGAAAATCCTGAAGATAACAACCAATCAGATTAAGGGGATTGATGACGTCAGGTTTTCATTTAAGAGGGAAAAAAAAGACCCCGATTTATTGGGGTTTTGATAATGGTGGATTTTACTACACAAAAGACCAGAATATGTAAATTATCACGTCAATAGAATCACAAATATTTGCTTTTAATTCTTCCGGTCTCTAACAAAATCTAACAACTCCTTAATATTGCCGCTCATCGGGAATAAGCTCGTAGCTTGGTGCCTTAGTTGGTGCCTGACTCTTTCGTCAGTCAAAAAATCTGTAAATCTGCCCCACCAAATAAAAATTCACCCCGCCTCGCCTCTCAGAAGCCTTGACGGACTGTAGGTGCATTATTCAACCGGGAACTGGAACCGCCACACTCGTTGTTATTTGCTTGGCTGGTTTTTTTCTTTGTCGGTCAACTTAACTTTTCCCATCTCTCCTCTCTTCCTTCCTTCCTTCTTCATCGAACATTCATTTTCCAAACCAACATCACATATACCCCCTTGGTTTGGACTTGATTTCTTAGACGGACAGTTCATTCACCCCGCCGTCAGTCTCCGTTCTTTCAACCCCGCCGTCCTTTTTTTTCTTCTCACACACAAACTCATCACCATGGCTCCCTCTTCTTCCAAGGAGAAGCGTCTCGCCAAGAAGGCTGCCGAGGGCAAGCTCAAGGGCAAGAAGGGTGTTAAGAAGAACGAAGAGCCCGAGCTCGATGCCAACGGCAACCCCATCCAGGACGATGCCCCCGCGACTTCAGGCGATAAGCTCGACGAGGTGAAGCGTCTCGCCGATCAGATGGATAAGCACGGTATCTCTGACCGTGTCACCACCGGTGTCCTCGCTTCTACCCAGACCAGCAAGGACGTCAAGATCACAAGTACTTCCCTGGTCTTCCACGGCCGAGTCCTTATCACCGATTCTACCCTCGAGCTCTCGTACGGTCGACGATACGGTCTCCTCGGTGAGAACGGTTGCGGAAAGTCCACTTTCCTCAAGGCCATCGCCGCTCGCGAGTACCCCATCCCCGAGCATCTCGACATCTACCTTCTTAACGAGGGTGCTCCTCCCAGTGACTTGGGTGCCCTTGAGTGGGTTGTCCGAGAGGCTGAGCTGGAGCTGGAGCGTCTCGACCACCAGGCTGAGAAGCTCCTCGAGGATGAGGGCCCTGAGAGCCCTGTTCTCCTCGATCTCTACGAGGCAAGTTTCCCCCAACACTTGATGTATGTACACAACTAACATCCCACAGCACATGGACAAGCTTGATCCCTCAACCTTTGCTACTCGTGCTTCCCTGATTCTGACAGGTCTGGGTTTCAACAAGAAGACCATCCACAAGAAGACCAAGGATATGTCCGGTGGTTGGCGTATGCGAGTCGCCCTTGCCAAGGCCCTCTTCGTCAAGCCCTCCGTTCTGCTTCTCGATGACCCCACTGCCCATTTGGATTTGGAGGCTTGTGTGTGGCTCGAGGAGTACCTCAAGAAGTGGGAGCGAACCCTGGTTCTCGTCTCCCACTCTATGGATTTCCTAAACGGTGTCTGCTCCAGCATGATCGACATGCGCGGCAAGCAGCTCATCTACTACGGTGGTAATTATGACTCGTACAGCAAGACGCGATCCGAGAACGAGACCAACCAGATGAAGGCCTACCAGAAGCAGCAAGACGAAATTGTCCACATCAAGAAGTTCATTGCTAGCGCTGGTACCTACGCCAACTTGGTGCGACAGGCCAAGTCCCGACAGAAGATTCTTGACAAGATGGAGGCCGATGGTTTCATCCAGCCTGTCGAGCAGGACCGTGTCTTTTCTTTCCGTTTCGCCGATGTTGACAAGCTTCCTCCTCCCGTCCTGTCTTTTGACAACGTCACCTTCTCCTACTCTGGCAACCCCGAGGATGACCTGTACCGCAACCTTGACCTCGGTTTCGATATGGACTCCCGAACTGCCCTTGTCGGACCCAACGGTGTCGGCAAGTCTACTCTGCTCCGTCTCATGACCGGCAAGCTTTCTCCCACTGGTGGTGTTGTCACCCGACACACCCACTTGAAGCTCGGTCTCTACTCCCAGCACAGTGCTGAGCAGCTCGACTTGACAAAGTCTGCTCTCGACTTTGTTCGCGACAAGTACAGCTCCAAGTCTCAAGACTACCAGTACTGGCGCCAGCAGCTCGGCAAGTACGGTCTCAGTGGTGATTCTCAGACTGCCCTGATGGGTACTCTGTCTGAGGGTCAGAAGAGTCGTATCGTCTTTGCCCTGCTCGCCATTGAGAGCCCCAACATGTTGCTTCTTGACGAGCCTACCAACGGTCTGGATATCCCTACAATCGACAGTTTGGCCGACGCCATCAACGCCTTCAGTGGAGGTGTTATCGTCGTATCCCACGATTTCCGGTAAGCACCCTTTTAACGCAATAATATAATGATAGATAACTAACGATGCATAGACTTCTCGACAAGATTGCCAAGCAGATTCTTGTTTGTGAGAACCAGACTATCCGCACATGGGATGGTCCTATCTCGGAATACAAGAACTACCTCCGAAAGAAGATGATCAACGCTGGTGCCGTCTAAGGCAACAACAAAAGTGTTTTACGACGATGTTTTGATTTAATTTTTTTTTGGCACGAATGCATGAAAGGAAATTAACTATAGAGGATATTTGATCCACAAAAAGTTGATGAGTGCCATTGGCATCATGTGGGTATTTTCATGGGATATGAGCGGCGGGTGGCTAGACCATCAGGATATGGATACTTGATACCTCCTTATGATGGGAAATGAAATGGCCACGACGACGCTACAGGACGCATGGGCATGGCCTCAATAGAGAGGCCCGGAAGCGTTCATGAAGATGTGGAAATGTTCACGATAGATTTTCTTTTTTTTCTTTGGGTCCGGCTTTTGAAGCCTTTAGTAGTACGAATAAATGGGATTCCCATTAAAACAATTAATCTTGGTCCAAAACGTGACGACATGAATCTGCCTTGAGTGAGGCTGAACTAAAGCTGAGACGCATTGATTTAATAGCAGCTCGACTTTCCGCATAGAAAACCGTGTGTGCTTACTACTAACTTATAGAATGCTCTACAAGACAGCTGCCTACATAACTGACACAATAAGCTGATGAAAACATCTCACCATAGCAATGTCCAGTTTGACAACATTCCATGTCTATTGCGGTATATGGGCGAGGCTAGCTGAGGAACAGAATGCCTGAGAAATAAGCTTCAGCCTTATAGTTCCTGCAGAACATAGGATGCAATGAGCGGTACGTCTAAACAAAGATTATAGTTCTGAACGCTTCTGATAACCCAAAGTGGCCCTAACGATATACTCGCACCAGATACATGTTGTGTGCAAGATAATGTGTATTCTTCTGACTTCTACCCTAGACAATAACCAACATGTCAACTGTTGGCATCCATATTATAACCCATCTTCGGGAACTATTCCCCGCTGCCGGTGACTGGGGAGATGGCCAAAACCTGGTTAACGCTGGAGAGACTAGCTTTGACTCAGACCCACATGGCGCGGTACCAACGAGACGAGACAGGGGCAGACTGTTTGAACCAAAAAGTTGACGTGAAAAAGAGACGAGATTGACACGCACCAAATCGAGGCGAGACGAGTCGAGATCGGATCGTGTACGTACGTGTGCGTCTTCGTGTGCGCCTTGATTTGTATTTCCATCTACACTTACACCTATCAATTACTATGAGGTATTAAATTGGATATCTTGACAACAGTGCATCTGAGTATATATATCAATATGCACTGATTAACACGCAGACTCGACATTGGCAAACACTTACTCAACCAACACTGAGCCTATCGCCAATTCCTGTTTAGGGAATCTTGCCTTGAAACAGTTGGTGTGATACACAAATGAATTTTTTTTAGGTTGAATTGCTTCACTATCGACTGCAATTTGTTGCGTCTTTGGTTCCCGTCTCGCTGGTTATAATTTGGTCCACCCGAGCCTCTAGATACCCGTGCGTGCAGCTTCGTAAATGATTATCACAGCGTCTGCATATGCCTCCTCTTGTCACTTTTCTTGTTGTCTCTCCTTACTCTCCCATCTGGATGGGTTGGCTTGCGTTGATTCTCCACACCACCACCGTCGTCATGGCTCATCAGGCAAGACTGTTATCCTTGATTGAAGTCAAGACAGTACATAGTCTAGTTAATACAAAATATGTCCTGACATGTTTGTATCATCACTTGAAATCTCATACTCGTATTGTGCCTGAGAAGCAGGTACCTACCGTTACCTGGGCTGGGCTGTCAGTTACTCCCATCACCACCACCTCAGCCTGGTTCAACCCGTCGTCTAGAACAAACTCCACTCCACTTTGTTGTTCCCCGGGCCATCCTTCGACTTTCTCACCAATTCCCATTGTCATTCATATTATCCGTTTCCCCCACTGCCTCTCTCTACTCTATCGTAATTTTGGTCCATCCATTGGTTCGTTTCTTCCCCTTCTACAACAATATCCCGTAACCACGAACACCCCATCTCCAATCCCCTTCCACATATCGACTGCCGCTTGCATCGCCGTATCCCAGTTGAGCGCCACGCTACATCCAACACCTCCACACCAAAACACTTTGCCCCCCCAGACAGGGCTTCCTCGTTCGAGTTGCCTTGGATTTGGGCTCAACTTGGAACTAACATTGTCGCGATCCATCTACATCGGTTATCGTTCCCATTCCCCTTGTCAGTCGCAGTTCGCTGCATCACCGGTCGCGACTTGCGAATCGCATCGCATCGCATTACATCCAGTTCAGATTACACAAAGCCTCGCGTGCGCATCGCGAATCTCTGACTGATCGACTGCGCATCTTTGTCACGGAGAGATAGCCCTCGCACATCGAATCCCACCCCTCAATCGTCGCAGCGCTGTCTTGTCGAGCACATGGGTTCTCGAAACTGATTGCCAACGGCCGCCCGACTTATAACATATTCCCTGCTCTCTCGGGTGTTTAGCTTTGTTCTGTTCTGCCAACCCAGGCGCTAGACCATCAATCACCATGGATCAGAACGGCTATAACTCCTCGGTGCTGCAGCGGCCACCGCGTAGAGGGGACGACGGAGGTGAAGAGGACCGAGACTCTCGTCCTCACCACCACCATCGTCACCACCACCATCATCATCACCACCGTCGCGACGGCGACTTACCTGCAGGAGCTGTAGCTGGCGAAGCGGCGACAGCCTCATCGAATGCAGGCGGCGCGAATGCGCATCAGCACTCCACCTTTAGCCTGCGCTCACCCAAATCTGAGTACCGCCCGCCTCCATTCTCTTCTCCCAACGGTCATAATCATAGTCACCACAACACCAGCACTCCAAGTGCCAACCATTCCCTTCAATCCCCGCCTCGCCCGGCGTTGCCCAATCCCTACATGTCATCGTCCACGAGCGCACCCGGCGGCCCCGTCGCTCCTCCTCTGCCACCTCCTGTAGGTATTAATTCATCTTCATCACCTGGGTCGTCGGCTGTTGGACTTCATCAACATCATCACCAATCTGGAGCACCAGCTCATCCACACCGAGCTGCTCCTCCACCGGTATCGCCGCTGCACCCTCCTGTTGCATACTATCCTCCCGGGACGAACACGGATATTTATATACCTCCTCCTGAGCCCAAACCTGCATCGCGAGGTTTTTACGACCCTACAACTGATACAACAAAGGAACGTCGAATTTCTGACGCGGCGACGCCTGGAGCCTCCTGGCACAACGCCAACGCCAACGCGCCCCCGGCTGGCACTCCGAAGGTAAGGGGGGCAAATCCACTTCTTTTTTGTCTTTGACTCTCGTTTCGCCCAGACTCGATTTGATTAGATTGATTGCACTTGCTGGCCTTTGATTTTCCTTTTCCTATCAACCTTCAATTCTTTCTTGATCATCGCGATCTTCAACCATCACACGCAGGCCATCAAAGCCTGTTTCATTTCTTCACACTTGTCGAGCTTAATTTCCCTTCAAGTTGTTACCGTCACATCATCTTTTTAATTTCATCATCACGCTCCTTTACTCCGTCGTGCAACCTACGCCTCCCACTCTCAATCCAAAATCGACATAATCCCAAAACCTTGCTGACGTGGAGCTAACTTTTCTTTCCCCCTCTCAACAGACCCGCGATCCATACAGCTATTCGCAAACTGCCGACCAACACACTCCTTCTTCGTATTACAACGGTTCCTACACATCTCCTCGAGGTTCATCGTATAATCGCCCGCGTAGCCCTCCATCACACTCGCGTCAGAACCCTCCAGCTGGATCGCTCAGCCCTCCGGGGCAACAACCTTTGTTGGCTTCTCCGAGTGTGAGACATGGTGCTACAGCCAACATGAACTCAACTACTAATGGCGCTTCTGCTATGCCGCCCTTCAAGTCGGATCTCGCGGCTCCATCACCCCCAAAGCCCGCGCCTTCATCAACGGTAAGTACTCCAGAATTTACGAATGCTATTTTTGTACTAACTTCACCAAAGACCTCAAGGGCGAACCCTATGTCTTTTGACAGTATCCTCTCTAGCTCCGAGCCTGCCTCAAAGCCTAAGGAACCTTCTCCTGTAGTTGCTCTAGAACCAGAGATTAAGCAGGAGCGAGAGCCTAGACGTGATCGCGAACCGAAACGCGACTCGCGGGAACCAAAGCAGACAAAACGCTCATTAGAGCCCGAACCGGATCACGATACCGAAGTTGAAAAGGATGTCGAGACCGAACCTGAACCCATTCCCAGCAGGGAAAAGGAGAAGGAGCCCGCGGCCAAGAAGCGAGGAGCTCGAAAGTCCACCAAAGGTCGCGCTTCTGATATCAGAGACGCTGCAACACCGAAGAACGGCCGCAGACTATCGGTCAAGAAGGAGTCGCCAACACCTCGTCTGCCAGCTAAGCGACAAGCGAATGGTCAGCCCAAGCCAAAGACCTGGTCAGCAGAGATGGAGAAGAAAATCCAGAATGCCGAAACACAGATCGAAAACAGGGTCGCGAACTTGGACGCCGATGAATTCGATGAACAGCAATACAAGGAGCGAGCCCAGAAGCGACGACGCGTGATGAGCGAACTTGATGTTGAGCATGGCCTCTCCCGACGCGACGCATTTGCGACTTCCGCCAGTAAGAAGCTAGTGCTTCACGCCGAGCTTGGCAAGCGACGATACGATGATGTTTTCTACGATGAAGCGCTTCACGAGGTCCGCGAACAGGAAGTCTATGCTGAAAAGGAACGCAAGAAGGACATGCAGCGCAAGCGACGTCGCGAGAAGTCTATGGCAGTCACAATGGAGCAGAAGGAAGCAGCTCTTGCTCGTGCCGAAGCTGCTGAAGACGAGACCGAGCGCCAAAAACATCTTCGAGATGCCGAGCGTGCCAGTAAGAAGGCGCAGCAAACAAAGCTCATCTTGCAGAAGGGCATCAAGGGGCCTGCCCGAAATCTGGAAATCAACTTGGAGGGTGGCACCATGTCTTCATTCCAAGCTTCCGACGTTGAATCTGGGGAAGCAGGTACACCATCCGGCAAGCGTAAGGGTAAAGGCCGCACTGGACCTCGTCTAAAGAAATCGAAAGAGCAGAAGCAAGCCGAGAAGGATTCTGCAGAAGCTGCACAGGCTGCCTTGGATGCTGGAGAGGAGTTACCGACCAAAGAAGAGAACCGCGTTCGTATCAAGATCAAGAAGACCAAGAAGGACGTCGCAGTCGATAGTGAGAAGGACAAGGATGAAGCCGAAAAGACCGAAGAAGAGGTTGTCGAGAAGAAGACCAAGAAAAGCAAGGACAAAGATAAGGACAAGGAAAAGGTCGACGACATCCCCGACAACGAAAAGCGATTCATGTCCAAGGGTTACAACCAAATCTATGACCAAATTTGGCGTGACATGGCCCGAAAAGATGTCAACAAGACCTTCAAGCTTGCTGTGGATTCTTATGCTACCAAAGCCTCGAATCTCAAGAAGACGGCCATCCTGGCATCGAAAGAGGCCAAGCGATGGCAACTGCGAACAAACAAGGGCACCAAAGATCTTCAAGCTCGCGCGAAACGTGTTATGCGTGACATGATGGGCTTTTGGAAGCGCAACGAGCGAGAGGAGCGAGACCTGCGCAAGGCTGCCGAAAAGCAGGAGATCGAAAACGCTCGCAAAGAAGAAGCCGACCGTGAAGCCGCTCGTCAAAAGAGAAAGCTTAACTTCCTTATCTCTCAGACCGAGCTGTACTCCCACTTTATCGGCAAGAAGATCAAGACCGACGAGGTGGAACGAAGTACGGATAACCCCGACGTCGCCAAGGATGCCCATCAAGTCGACCAGAAGATGCTCGACATTGACGAGCCTACTGGCCCTGTTACCGGCAAGGTCACCAACTTTGAAAACCTCGATTTCGAAGAAGGTAGCGATGAGGCTCTCCGTGCTGCTGCCATGGCCAACGCTCAGAACGCCATTGCAGAGGCACAGAAGAAGGCTCGCGACTTCAACAATCAAGGCTTGGACATGGATGACGAGGGCGAGATGAACTTCCAGAATCCCACAGGTCTTGGCGATGTCGAAATTGAGCAGCCCAAGCTCATTAACGCTCAACTCAAGGAATACCAGCTCAAGGGTCTCAACTGGCTCGTCAACTTGTACGAGCAGGGTATCAACGGTATTTTGGCAGACGAAATGGGTCTCGGAAAGACTGTCCAGTCCATTTCCGTTATGGCTTATCTTGCAGAGAAGCACGATATTTGGGGCCCCTTCCTCGTTGTTGCGCCCGCCTCGACACTTCACAACTGGCAGCAGGAGATCGCCAAGTTTGTTCCCGAGTTCAAGATTCTCCCCTACTGGGGAGGTGCGAGCGACCGAAAGGTTCTCCGAAAGTTCTGGGATCGCAAGCATACTACGTACCGAAAGGATGCGCCTTTCCATGTGTGTGTTACCTCGTACCAGTTGGTTGTCTCTGATGTGGCATACTTCCAAAAAATGAGATGGCAGTACATGATCCTGGATGAAGCCCAGGCCATCAAGAGCTCACAGAGTTCGCGATGGAAGGCACTCTTAAACTTCCACTGCCGAAACAGATTGCTTCTCACTGGAACACCCATCCAGAACAACATGCAGGAACTTTGGGCTCTGCTTCATTTCATCATGCCGTCGCTTTTCGATTCCCACGACGAGTTCAGTGAATGGTTCTCGAAGGATATTGAGTCACACGCACAAAGTAATACCAAGCTCAACGAAGACCAGCTTAAGCGTCTCCACATGATTCTCAAGCCCTTCATGCTCCGGCGTGTCAAGAAGCATGTGCAGAAGGAACTCGGTGACAAGATCGAGCTTGACATCTTCTGTGATCTTACCTACCGACAACGTGCCTACTACAGCAACTTACGAAACCAGATCAACATCATGGATCTCGTTGAGAAGGCCACGATGGGAGACGAACAAGATTCTGGTACACTTATGAACTTGGTTATGCAGTTCCGAAAGGTCTGTAACCATCCTGATTTGTTTGAACGCGCCGAGGTCAACTCTCCATTCGCTTGTGCCTACTTTGCCGAGACTGCATCATTCGTTCGCGAGGGCAACGATGTTGCTGTCGGTTATTCAAGCCGAAATCTGATCGAGTACGAGCTTCCTCGTCTTGTTTGGAGGGATGGAGGTCGAGTTCACAAGGCAGGTCCAGACAGCCAGGTTGCAGGCTGGAAGAACCGGACACTGAACCATCTCATGAACATCTGGAGCCCCGACAATATTCGGGACAGCAGTGACGGATCAAAGGCATTTTCATGGCTCAGGTTCGCGGATACATCTCCCAACGAAGCTTATCAGGCCACTCACCAAAGCTTGATTGTTCGAGCTGCCAAGGAGCTCCAGAAACGCGACAGACTTGGATACATGAACGTGGCTTACAGTGATACCGAGGATGCAAACTTCACCCCCGCTCATGCTCTATTCCAGATTTGTCCTCGACAGAATCGAAAGCCTCTTGCGGAAATTACTAATGAAGGTATTCTGAGCCGGCTCATGAACGTTGCTCAAGGTGATTACGACGAGTCTGGTCTCGGTCGTCTGGAGCCCGCTGGGAGACCTCGAGCGTCGGCACCTCCTATCCAGGTATCTTGCCGTAGCTGGTCAAGCGAGTTTGAACGCAGTGAAGTTTTGTTCAACGCACCAATCCGCAAGATCCTCTATGGTCCCACAGTCTTCGAGGAGAAGGCCTTGGTCGCGAAAAAGCTTCCCGTGGAACTGTGGCCTACCCGACAGATGCTTCCCAAGCCTGATCACGAGAAGAAGGGCTTCACCAACATTAGTGTTCCTTCCATGCAACGCTTTGTTACTGACAGTGGTAAGCTGGCCAAGCTCGATGAGCTGCTATTCAAGCTCAAGAGTGAGGGTCACCGTGTCCTGCTGTACTTCCAGATGACTCGCATGATTGATATGATGGAGGAGTACTTGACATACCGCAACTACAAGTACTGTCGACTGGATGGTTCGACCAAGCTTGAAGATCGACGTGATACGGTCCACGATTTCCAGACTCGTCCCGAAATTTTCATCTTTCTTCTGTCGACTCGTGCGGGTGGTCTTGGTATCAACCTTACAACTGCTGACACTGTCATCTTTTATGACTCTGATTGGAACCCGACCATTGATTCACAGGCCATGGATCGAGCCCATCGTCTTGGCCAGACCAAGCAAGTCACAGTGTATCGTCTTATCACTCGTGGCACAATTGAGGAGCGTATCCGAAAGCGTGCCATGCAGAAGGAAGAAGTCCAGCGTGTTGTCATTCAAGGTGGTGGCGCAAGCGTGGACTTCTCTGGCCGTCGTGCTCCCGAGAACCGCAACCGCGATATCGCCATGTGGTTGGCCGATGATGAGCAGGCCGAGATGATTGAACGCCGCGAAAAGGAGCTTCTCGAGTCAGGCGAGTTGGATAAGCAGCAAAAGAAAAAGGGCGGCAAGCGACGTAAGGCTGAAAATTCGGCCAGCTTGGATGAGATGTATCATGAAGGTGAGCAGTGCAACCACTCTATCTTATTTTTCTTCAAACTAACAGTTTCCAGGCGAGGGTAATTTCGATGATGGTTCAAAGGGTGTCTCTGGTACAGCCACACCAGCTACAGCAGCCACCCCTGCCGACAGTGACAGCAAAGGCAAGAAGGGCCGTAAAGGAACAAAGCGAGCCAAGACAGCAAAGCAAAGGCTGGCAATCGCGGACGGTATGATGGAATGATGTGATAGAAAGTAAGCGGTATCTAATAGATGCGTGGAACTTGGAGCCTCAAAGGCTCACGGGAGATTAAGGGAGTTATTTGTATATTTTTTCTACTTTGGGATTTTCTTTGTTCAGTCATGGCGACGGACCGTCAATAGGCGGAGTTGATGGTGAAAATGCCGATCAAAGATAACAAGGCAAAGCATTCGTACTGAATGGGACGTGTACATTACTATAGACGGAGTGTAACAAAGCCTGTCCCTTGAACCGGTGCACGTCGTGAAGTAGTGAGTGAGTCATGTTAGAGGGGGAACCATGTGAGGAGCCTGGCTGGTATGTACATGGTAGCAGTCTGCGGACAGTGTCGTAACCACAGCCAATATCCATCCGGTATGGTGTAGTGGCTAACATTTCGCGCTCTCATAACTTGAGAGATCAGTACCGCGGAGCCCAGGGTTCGATTCCCTGTACCGGAGTTTCTCTTTTGCCGTTTGTCATTAATATTTGGATTTCTTTTTGCTCACGGGTGATGAGAGACTTCTTGATCGTTGCGGATGGAGGAGTTTGTATTGAGTACGTTGGGAATGACTGGAGCTTGAGCCGCTATATGCTATCTAGATTCCATGAAGCACACACAGGGTGAGACGAGTGGGCAAATGACTAGCAATTCATGTACTTAAAGTGCGATAAATGTAAATGCTGTCATGAGCCTTTGTCGCAAGAATCGCAGGTGAAGAGTAAGTAAGGAAGGCAAGCAAGCAAGCAAGGGCCGATTGAGAACTAGAGGCCCAACTACATGATGCAAGGCATGAACCAATGTAAAACGTAGTAGCCTGGAAAGCCTCTAGTGACTGACTGGCTAAATGATTTGGTTTCTTATGATGCTTCTACAGTCAGGCCTGCTAACCCCCGGGTCAAGTAACGTGTATCCACCTATCTGTAAGTACCTATCTGATATAAGAGGCCGAGTCGTGTTCATGCAAGCACGACATTGGCTAGATTAGGTTGATGGTGTTGTGAGTGTATCCAGATAGAGTAGCATGACGATCTTATGAGCAATGCATGTTATTTCAGACCATTCTCTTATTTCGATATTTAATGATTCATGTCCATCTTATCATTGAGTACTATACCTTAGTAGTCTACATGGCTATTTTGCAGTTTGTCCGTACCAAACTGGAATGATGTGAAGAAAGGGAGCCGTTCATCTATATTACTTGATTGGACAAAACCCTCCGGGGATGCTCCCTCCCTATACGCACCAGCACATCCCCCACGTCATCCCCTTGTCAAGCTTACCGTCAACCTCATCTCCTTCTCTTCTCATGATAATTGTATCATAAACACCGTAAACCAATTCTTCATCACATCAAACGAAACACTCTCTTTTCTCCTTCCTGAAATTCCTCTGTAACCGAATTCTTCACGGTCAACGTCAAAACAGTAACAATGGCTCCAAGCGCAACTGCGGAATCATGGAAAGACTTCCAAGAGGAGAAAGCATCTGGCTTTATCACCTATGCGCGTAACTCTGTCGATCGAGTTGTCCCTCCCCCTTCACGACAGAAGGCTTATGACAATACCATGGCTTTTGCTTCCTCGCGACCTGTTCTCTTTGTAAGTTGCTCTTCCCGGACCCTCCCGCGCCCAACTTTAGCTAACAACAACAGTCTTTCATTGTGTCACAGCTTCTCCTCTCATTCCTCCCTCTTCTCATCTTTCTCACCTTCTCTCTATCAACCATTCTCTTTGCCCTGGGCGCCGCCATCGTCTTTGCGCTCTTCTGGATCGGTGTCGCGCTGTTGATCCTCGTGCCCGCTCTGCTCGTCACCTCATCTATTGCAGTGCTTGTCTGGGGCTGGGCGGTTGGCAGTTTTGTTATTGCACGATGGTTGTACAACCACTCTCCTGTCGGCGTGCAGAACGGGGAGGTTGTGAAGAAGGAGAACGGCAACTAGTTTTACGCCTGCACCGTCTGGCAACTGGGTATCGGAGCTGATTGGGATCCTCATGATATGTCTGCGTTTTGGGACCCGTGTATGGGATATGGAAGATACCGAGGGGAATAATGGTTTGTTCAGATTGTGAAAGGACAGGAGTTCGGGGCTTATTCACTTAAAGGGCAGGGTACCGCATACGAGATCAATGCTTTGCTAACAAAATGGGTTCAAGTCATGTGAAATAACAATGCAATACGAATCACTGCACTAAGCATCGAGTCCTAGGGCAATTGCCGACCTAGAATTAATGCACATCATAACAATCATTTATGTGAATTTGCTATTGTTCAACCTCTATACCTCATTAAAAATGACCGAGACCTATCTATCTCTGTTCCAAACGCGCTGGTGCATTACAAATACAGACCCTCTGGCTCGCCCTCCTGCTTTGTACGGAGTACTCTCTCACGCGCTGATCGGAAATCTGCCATTTGCACCCGCATTCTTCGCTCTCGAAGGGCCAGCAGACCAGCCTCGGAGCAGATGGCCTTGATATCGGCACCGGAAAGATCGTCCTTTTGAGAAATGAACTCTTCGAGATCGACATCGTCGTTGAGGTTCATCTTGGAAGTGTGCAGGGTGAAAATCTTGCGCTTGGTGTTCTGATCGGGGTTCTCGAAGAGGATCTTTCGGTCGATACGTCCAGGTCGAATCAAAGCGGGATCCAGAGTATCGATCTTGTTGGTGGCCATAATGACCTTGACGTCACCACGGTCATCGAAACCGTCCAACTGGTTGAGAAGCTCCAGCATAGTTCGCTGGACTTCTCGTTCACCGCCTGATGTCGAGTCGTATCGCTTTGTACCGATGGCATCGATTTCGTCGATAAAGACAATGGAGGGGGCATTTTCGCCAGCAACCTGACAATGTTAGTAAAGGCCGGACCTATCAAACAAAGCTACGCACCTGGAAAAGCTGTCGGACAAGTCGAGGTCCGTCACCAAGATACTTCTGAATAAGCTCACTACCCACGATACGTAGGAAAGTAGCAGATGTTTGGTTGGCAACAGCCTTGGCCAGCAGTGTTTTTCCAGTACCGGGAGCACCGTAGAGGATGACACCCTTGGGAGGCTTGATACCCATCTCCTCGTATAGCTCGGGGTGGAGTAGTGGCAACTCCACTGACTCTCTGACTTCCTGAATCTGTTGTTCTAAACCACCAATATCGGCGTATGATTCGGTCGGCGCCTTATCGAGCTTCATGACACTGACGATAGGATCGGCATCGTCCGTCAAAACACCAACAATGCTGACGCTCTTGTGGTGCAGAAGTACGCTGGCACCGGGCTCCAAAAGATCCTTGTCGACAAAGCTCATGATGCTGACGTAGTACTCGGGACCGGTTGTGCTACTCACGATCGCATGGTCGTCATCGATGAGCTCTTCCAGAGTTCCAACACCCATGGGGCTTCCTCGCATATCGTCAACACGACCACGCTCATCTGCTAATCGGTCAACGTCGGCATCTGTGCCAGCGGTTTGGCCCTCCTTGGCTGCCTTGGCCTTTCGCAGACGCTCCTGGTTCTCGACGTATTCCTCCTCAAGCAAGAGATGATCGTGGATTCGCTGCATTCGCAAGAGTCGGAGCTTGCATCGGCTAGTAGGGTAGACGGCGGGAAGCTTCTGTGCGGCGCTGGTACCACCGGCCTTTCTCTTCTTACGACCAACTCGTGTTGTAGGCCTGGGCGGAGGCTCGTACTTGGGCTTATCCTTCTATGGGACTGTTAGAAAAGGTATCTTAAAGCAGATTCGAATTGCTTGCCTTCTTGTCCTTGTCATCACGTCCCCCTTCTCCCATTCCGGATTGACCTTGACCCTGGATAACGTCAGTAGCTGCAACGACGCCATAACAGCAGCGAGAAACCCACCATCCTGGAGAATTGAGATACTGGAGCTCAATCTATCCTCTATCGGTAATTTATGTGTTGGGATTCCCTCTGCGTAAATGAGGGTAGCGATTGTGGAGGTGATTTGATGTGGAGGAGAGGTCGAGGACGAGGCTCCAGAGCTTAGTGATGATGAAAGCGAAGCGCCAGGCGCCAGGGAAACACGACAGCAGCTCCAGCCCAGTCACGTGTTGAAGCTATGACAGTCACGTGAAGTTTGACGACAACAGTATACGATGCTATCTTTTGATCAAGTAAAGGAAGATCTAATTCGAATGAGGAATATCATTGCTGATAGAATTGAGTTTTCGATTGCTTATAATGTCCGCGAAGCATTCCAATTTAATGTGTTTCTGTCTTTGCGCCTCCAGCTGAGCAGCCTTCTATTGCTTGTCAGCCAAAACCGTACCTAATCTAATGTAAATGACATATTCACTGATGTTTGGAGGATACAATGCTGTAGTATAAGGTCCACCTATGGTTTAAAATGGCTTGAGCATGCTAGAAAATGTGCCATAATGCAGAAGGTTGGCTGATGAGATGCCATGTGGAAGGAAAACCCAATGTTACCTACTAATCATGAGATGCTCAGAATCTTCGTAGTTGTAGATGTAAGAAACGTAATCAAGATGGACAGGTAAGAGGCGTTGACCCACTGCAAGATTCCCCATTCTTAAGAGAAAGCAGTTGAGAAAGTCAATTCCTGGGCGAGGCAGACAAGAAACGTGTTTCTCGAGCTGACCATAGACATAAGGCGGAATAAGTAGCTGCAGGAGCAAACAGGGGTATTACACTGTTACTTGTGGCATGATGTTCACTTCTGTCGAGCTAGACGGTTCCAAGATTTAACACATAACCTATGCGTGTAATAAACTTGCAGTTTTGCTCTGTTTGCACTTAATAGTTCACTCATAGGAAGGTCCCGCAGATTTACCTTCATTATCTTGAACAACAGTAGGAAGGCGGTGATCCATCCATTTCCTTCCATCCATCTATTTTCGAACAACCAGCTGCAACCACCCCCACAAGGCGCTAACTCTTAGCGGTCTTCCAGTGGAGTGACGTCGGCTGAACGCTACGCCACAGCCTGACAAAAATCTAGGACCCCTCCTTCCATGGCCAACCCAACCCAACCTACCCGGTCTTTTACACACGACCATCTAGAAAAGCTTCTCCCCAAAGCTACGCCTTTGCCTTGTTAGATAAACCGACATTCTTTTTAAACAAAAAATCGCTACTCGATATTCTACGACAAAAAACCCGCCACAGTCGACATCATGTCAAGAGATCGCCGCATAGCTAAAGAACTTAACGACATAGCAACCGATCATGACAGCTCTGGTGTAAATGCGACTGTTGTTTCCGATGGCAACATGACACATCTCAAAGGGACATTTCCCGCCCCTCCAGACACGCCTTACTCTGGTGGTACCTACGTGATCGATATTCAGATTCCTGACCAATATCCGTTCAAGGCACCGTCGATGCGGTTTGACACAAAGATTTGGCACCCCAATGTCAGCAGTCAGACGGTAAGTATAGGACGGAAGGACAAAGAAAATCCACCGGCACCTGGGTCGAGAACGAGGACCGGATGGGAAAGAGACGGAACACGATGAGAGATCAATGGCGAATAAGCAGTTATTGACCAACCCGTTTCTAGGGCGCCATCTGCCTCGACACACTCAGCTCCAACTGGTCTCCCGTCCAGACTATTAAGACTGCTCTTCTCTCCCTTCGAATGCTTCTCGAATGTCCAAACCCAAAAGACCCCCAAGACGCAGAGGTTGCAAAGATGATGATAGAAAGTCCAGAACGGTTCGCTGTCAAGGCACATGACTGGGCAGTTCAATACGCTGGAGCTCCGCGAAAAGATGTTGATCTCAGCCAATACAAACAAGAAGGCGCCCCTGCGACCCCCAAAGCCGATCCCGCCCGGTATGTAACCGATATGAATGAGAAGCAACGAGGGCTAACTCAGCACACAGGTATATGGGCTACAACAAGGACCTTGTCGAGAGGTTCGTCAACATGGGCTTTGCTCTCGACAGTGTCGTTGAGGCCTTCATTGCTATCGGCATTGAACGTAACGGGGGCCGAGATTACGAATTGGAGGAGGCATACATGGGCGATATTGTTGCCAGACTCCTCGGCGAGCAATAATTCATCACCACGTAACGTCTAAAGAGGAGGAACAGCGTTTCTGATAAACGACTTTCAGCATGGTATGGGGAGTTAGACTGCGTTCCGGATTTGCTTCGTTTATTTCTTTTTATCCGTTTAACATAGACAAGGCCACAGGATGGAATCACTGCTATAGTTGCAATGGCAGACATACTTAACAGCGAGTATTCAAAGTCCAAATATGATGTGACAACGTGGTTTGATGATTGGCAGCTTATACAATGCATGTCTACGAAACAATTACGACATTTTCACGTGCAAAAAGCCACATGCTCGTGCATGGACTCCTAATCAAAGATAGCTTGAAACACTTTTCGACATTAGATAGGTAGTTCATGGTGTAATGTGACATTTTGGCGCATCGCGTGCTGAGGGTCATGTTATGGCACGCACTCGCCTGTGGAAGATCAACACCAAATGGTCCTTTCCACAATCTAGCCTGCGCGCCAGCCAGACCATCCTTGCTCTATCAGGTACGTACGAAGAAATCATGCAATATGATGCAAATAGCCCTCCATGAGCGAGTCCTCGGTCAAATATATGAACCGGGCTCGACTGACTCATCTACTTCCCCCAACTCAGACGTAATCTCACCTTCTAATAAGCCGGAACTAGTTAGAAGACGTAGACCTAGTTTAGTTATAAAATTATAGCAGATCGCGGCGGACAAACTCGTTGTAGAGAGCCTTGCCCAGACCAGCGGGGGAGCGCTCGACAATGACACCAGCGTCCTCGAGAGCCTTGATCTTGGTGTCGGCACCACCCTTACCACCGGAGACGATGGCACCGGCGTGACCCATTCGTCGTCCAGGGGGAGCGGAGATACCAGCGATGAAGCTGACAACGGGCTTGCCACCGTTGACGGTGTTGGCCTGCTTGAGGAACTCGGCGGCGTCCTCCTCGGCGGAACCACCAATCTCACCAATCATGATGATACCGTCGGTGTTGGGGTCCTCGGTGAAGACCTTGAGGCAGTCGATGAAGTTGGTGCCAGAGAAGGGGTCACCACCGATACCGACGACGAGAGACTGTCCGAGACCGGCCTGGGTGGTCTGGTTGACGGCCTCGTAGGTCAGGGTACCGGAACGGGAGACGATACCAATGCGACCGCGCTTGTGGATGAAACCAGGCATGATACCAATCTTACACTGTTCGGGGGCGATGATACCGGGGCAGTTGGGGCCGACGAGACGGGTCTTGTCCTGGGTCTTGAGCATGTCGGTGATGCGAACCATGTCTAAGTGGGCCCTGGGTTAGAAACCTTCAATTGGGGGTGAGACGGACATGAATAAAAAAAACCTACCATGCTGGGGGATACCCTCAGTGATACAGACAACGAGGGGGATCTCGGCCTCGAGGGCCTCCTCGATACCGGCAGCGGCCAGAGGAGGACTGAAGATATTGTTAGGGGCGTCTTTGTTCGTTATGTGGTTGGGTGGACGTACGGGACGAAGAGACCAGTAGCGGTAGCGCCAGTCTCCTTGACGGCTTCTGAGACGTTCTTGAAGACAGGAAGGCCAAGGTGAGTCTGGCCAGCCTTCTTGGGGTTTGTTCCACCGACAACCTTGGTGCCTATTCAATGGATTGTCAGTCTTTGGACCCCTGCCATATGTTTATATATATATCATGATGTATGTGTGTCGAGATCGATATAGCGGGAAGACCGTACCGTATTCGATAGCTTGTTCAGCGTGGAAACTACGTCATTTGTTAGTTTTAATTGTTCTGTTAGAAAAACCCGATTCCTTGCAATACTCACGTTCCCTGCTTTCCAGTGAATCCCTGGTAGATGACCTTAGTGTCGCTGTTGATGCGCAGGTTGTTGATGGTCTTGGCGTACTGCGATGAAGAGTAGGCGCGGCGGCCAACGTTCTTCAGCGCAGAAGCGCGAGCGGCTCTAGTGACGGACTGCATGATGATATGAGGTTGTGGAAAAAAAGGAGGGAGGAGGAAAGGAGAGAGAAGAATGAACGCTGCTTCTGATTTGCAACGTTTAAAGATTAGAGAGCAATGGGGGGGTTCAATTTCTGGGGACTGGACTGAAGGAGCTAGAGAGGAAAAACGTCGATACAGGAGCTTGTTCTTGTTCGTATCAAGATTATCCCGTGGCCGGGATCTAACGGCCTAAACCAGAACGGGTCGACTCACACATTTTTGTTACCTCTGCAGTGTGTCAGTTTTTGGTGCTGGACCTGCTGGACCTCTGCGCTACGGGTGGTCTCGGAGGAACTGTGCCGAGCGGAACATGGATAGTCCGGGATCACAGGTGACGAGAACCACTGAGAAGTGCCCGTGTACAGGTGAGCGTTTTGGTACACGGTTAATCGCGGGTTCTCGGTGAGAGCGAAAATTAACGGGAAGGTGCGTCATTGGGCGCTGTAGGGGCCCTGGACCCTCTTTTTGTTACGGACTTGTAAGTCCTAATGATTGTTTCGATTAAAATCGCGGACATTGACAACCTGATTGATCCCGTGGGAGTGATGAATGAGTGAGTGTCAGGTAGTATTTTTCTACTATTACCTTTTCTATCTAAAGAACGAATGTATACTACCTACTGTTCAACGAATGTAAATCCAGCTCCTTTATCCAATTTCTGCTTCAACCTCCCCCCCTTCTGTGCTGCTACATTGCAAGCAAAATATTTCAAGCAAGTGTTTGAATGAATGTCAAGAAAGTAATAATGGCAAGATACCCTTCCGAGGAAGTATCCCGACCAAGTCAGTTGATACACCGATCCTGGTATGCATGACCGGCTGGTATGATTGATCACCGGACCAATCGTAACCACGTCAGCTCTTTGACTCAATTAAAGATGTGTGCGTTGCATGACATTCCAGTTCATTACGCACATCTTCAATAAAGAACAGTCCTAGTAGACGCTCTTCACGTTCCAGCCAACTGCCATTACCCTCGCAGCGAGGAAACAGGCAAGCGCCAGCACATATGACAACCCATCAAAGACGATGAGGGCTGTCCAGCCTGCATCGCCGTTACCCCCAGCTTCGAGAAGAGCACCAGCTATCGGTAGACTGCTGAGAGTACCGAAGCTAGCCACCATAAAAGCTGTCGAGATGAAGCGTCCGTAGTCGCGCGGATCACAGAGTTGACCAACGCAGACGGGCGTCAAACCCAGGTTTGAGCCAGAGCCAAAGCCAAATACAACCACGAATGCGATGATCATGGCTTGGGAATCACCAGCTGGCAACCACAGAGCGAAAGCCGAGAGGATGCACAGCCCAAGAGTAAGAAGCATGACGTTGAAGCGACCAATCTTGTCGGCCAGAAAGCCAGGAAGGAAACGGCCGAGTAATGAACCAGCATTGAGGATCGAAATGAGCGTGTAAGAGCTATTGGCATCACCAGAGTATCGACCGGCATAAGACACGATGTACGTCAATGGTACGAAGAGACCCCATTCCATAAAGAAGATCCCAAACGCCGCAAAGGTAAACTTGAGGTCTCTGAAGATGCCAAGGTCCGGCCAGACAGAAGTTACCTTGTTCTGTCGTGGAAGGCGGGATCGCATGAAGAGTGTGGCCGGAACAGTAAGGCCCAGGATGATAAAACCCAGGATACGAGTCGTCCATGCAAAGCCAATGGTGGGGAGGAGCTTCTGCAGGACGATTGGAAATATGATACCGCCAATTGACCCCGCGGTCATGGCACAGCCTGTTGCGAGACCGCGGCGGACGTCGAACCAGTGGGCGATGGATGCATACGAGGGAGAATTGAGTAGGGCGCCTCCTAGACCGCCTACGACCGAGTATGACAGAAGGATTTGGTAGAACTCTGCATACATTAGTTAGATATTGCTACTCTGTACGAGCACATGAGAGATGGAGCTACTCACCTTGACAAACGCTGAGGATGAACAAGCTGGTAGCAATGAGTAAACCACCGCTAAGAACAATAAGTCTGGGACCATATTTGTCAAAGACAGGCCCAACCTGAATGCCCACGATGAAAACGACAAACAGGTACAGACTAAAGATCCATCCAATTTGGGATGACGAGTAGTCTCGGAGCTGGTTCTCGGAAAAGTACGACTCAAACACAGCAGCGGTGTTGATGAGACCGTACACGGAAAACATGCCGCAAAAGGAGCCAAAGACTACAAGCCATGCTTGAAGGCCGCCCTCGGGAAACTCGAGGGCAGGCTCATGGTTCTCGATCGGGCCGGTGGGGGAGGATTCGATGGCTCCGTACTCAGACCCCGGAGGCGTTGTTGGAGTCGTTACCGGGACTGATGATGATTTTTCGGGATCTCCGCTCTGGGTGACCGGCGGCGAAGAATTGGAAGAGGGACTAAAATTGATAGACTCGTCCTGCACAGGGCAGGCTCGGTGCTGGTTTTTTAGGCAGCTGTCCTCTGCATTGTGTTCGTTGTATGTCATGTGGTAGCCAAAAAAGACTTCTTGATCACAAACGAGTTTCTGGCCTTGTTAATTGACAGTGAGTTTACATGGAGAGAGATTGCTAAGAATGTAGTTGAATTGAGAGATGAGGCAAAGTTCCGAGGAGGGGGGGATAGAGAAGGAATTTATATGCCGGGATTTGCAGCCGATGGATTCAGTGCATGGGATGAGAGACTGAATGTTGGTTAGGCTGGGCGCTATCTACAAGTGAGTCTACTGAAGGGCGTCGCCTCCGTAGAGGTGCAGAACTCGGCATTAAACCAAAGGCTATTCGTTTAAATTACAGACTGTATGAGTCAAGGAGACGTCGATGTCCTCTATGATGATGAATTGGCTGATCTGATTCATTGACGGGTGTCAAGTTACAGTTATATGCAGTTAGATCCCGTTTTGCCCCATCTTTGACCGAGCTAGCAAATTTGGGGCTATCGGATACTCTAGCCGTGATGAATTGAACATCTCCGGACGAATCACATCAAATATATCTGGATACCCGTCTTTATTATTATATACGAGTCCAAATCATATGATGAACAAATATGCATGGGAATTTAAGCTTATATTGTCGTCGTGTTTGCTCAAATTGCACAGAGGAAATTGTACTCGACTCGTCATGGCGTTTCCCACCATGCATGGTCTTGATCTTAATTGAGTAACAGCAACAGCAACAACACTCGTACATGGGAGTATTATTTGACGTTGATGAGCATCCAAACAGTTTCGGCTGGGCTGTAATTAATGTCATTCTGTTGGTGGGAAGTTGAGATTAATTGTTGCATCGCCAAGCATCTTGTCCCGTAACCCTTCAACCATCTGCAATAAACAACATGGCATCATCCAATCCTCACCAAAAGGTCACTACACAGTGTAGTAGACAGATTCGAGTAGATTTTTGTAAGCCATGACTGGATAAACTGTCCCGTGAATCAAGCCCCACGGTGTCCTTCAAGCGTTTGTGACATAAAGCACGGATCCAGCTATCATCAATGTGCATAGCTGCATGGCCTTGCAGCAACTCCCGTATTCTCTCGAGGCAGCCAAAAGAGCACGCTGTCCATGACATTGAATCATAGGGCACTATAGTCAATGCGGAAATAACCTGGCTACAAATTGCCGTCACTTACCAAACGGGACGTTGATGTAAGCCCTGGACGCATCGACATATTGGTTGTCCTGTTATTCAACAACGCTCCGCTCCGTGTTTGGCTGCTAACTGCTGCATGGGTATCCAGGTAGCCAAGGAAACCTGACCCTGAAGAAAGAGGGAAAGCAAGTAGAAGTGACACTCGGAGCTCTTCCTCGCACTTTCCAAAGAGCTAGGGAGTCCTGGTCAGATGGAAGGAAAAGGCAGATAATCTTCCTGTATTGAATTAGGTACTAGGTAAGTGAGTACCTGTCGTCGTAAAAAGGTACGTATGCTTTAGCTGTGCAAGGTTTCTGTCTAGCCTCGGCATAATAATCCGACAAGGAGTTTACTTTATCAGAGATCATAACATATTCTTCATCGCTTCTCATCATGGAGGCTTAAGGCCTCGCTGGCCCCATATACTACTGGGATTACTACTTCTCCTCTTCTGCAAAGGCTGATCGTGCATCGCTAGGTACATTCTATCCCTTACTACCCAATTATTCCTCATCGAGGATCTAGAAACCGCTCGAACATGTCTTCGACCGAGAACGCAGACAAGAATCTAGAAAAAATGCCGGAATCAAGAACCCTCGAGCTTACTCCGGACTGGGATGCTTTACTCATAATCCCTGACAAGAACAACAAAAAGCCTACTCTGCGATGCATGGTATCTTTAAGCGTCCTAGCGAACCAGTTGTCTTTTAGCCGCGTTCTTAACGAAGGTCTTGCTGTACAAAATGGTGAAAAGCTCGAGATGACTCTTTTGGACAACAATTCAGACGCTGTGGGGGTTATTGTTTCAATTCTACATTCCACCCTGCAGGACCCTCGCTCCTCCTTATCTTTGAAGCGCATAAAGTTTGGCCCTTTGCGCCATTAGGATTGATCTCGAATATACGTGACAAGCTATAGGCAACCGCCATACGGCATTCCCAGTATGTCGGGACGATGAGGAACATGCGAGACAGTATCAGAGATCTGGCCACCAAGGCATAGAGCAATAGTGGCCTACAGCTCCAGTTTACACAGAGTATGAGAGCACTATTGAGGGATGTGACGTTCATAAGACCTCAATTCTGATAACGATTATCGGTTACAGACTTAGTCAAATCATGGACTTTTTCACCATAAGTCTACACTAAAGAAGCTAAATGATAAACTGAACCTAGAGCCAAAGCGTAGCGTTGACAGCGATCTTACTGTATCTTTCAATGGATGTGAACTAAGTAGGTGGTGGAGTTTGATTCGGTTCTAGGCCAGGACTTTGATGTCAACATTTCTAGGAGTTTTGAAATCCCTTTGTAGTTTTGGATGTGATCATGAAACAACTACAATGTCACAGAGACATGCAGGTAAAGATTTGGTGTCAGACTGGACCCCTGGTAAGAGCGGCCAGGGTATCACATGACAATGGGGGCGTAATTATGATGAGGCTTATATCAACTGGCTTTTAACCATCTTATCCTGGTTTGAGATACTTTACGTCGTCCCGATCGACTTACATCTCGAAATACCAGTCTTGGTTCTGATAACAATATATCCTCGCTGTCAACGTTTGTGTAATCAAAGGATCTCCTTTGCGGGGTTGAACAAGTATGGCCTCACTAAATCTCAGAACCCCTCCATACCCAACAGGCGATACCGAGGAAGAGATTAGGAGCGATCCGAAATTGTGCAGAGTATGCTGGAATCTCTACCCAGGATCAGCTTGTTCGGCTCTTCCTTTAGCTGGAATAGCCATGCACGAAAACTCTGGTAGCATAAACTCTGTCAGAGCTGCCGAAGCAGGTAATTTAGAGGCAGCCCCAACCTGGGCGGGACAAGGTCGTATTGATTATGCTTCTTGGGAGATTAAAGTCTACCTTCCTGACGTCCCTGGTTCAGCGGCGGGGGGTTGTGCCTCTTGCTCGCTCCTTCAGGAGATGTTGACGAATCTGAACAAAGGCAGCTTAGACTGTAGCGACCCTGAGCTTTGGATAGAGATTGTCTTTTGCAAAGGCAATGCTTTGAGGCTGAATCTAATTCGTGGAAGCCCGCCTGAAGACGACTTTGATATGTTCTCTTCAGGTGGAGATAGCTCCGAAGGTGATCTTCTCGAACGCTATGAGATATACACTCTACCTGGTACGAAACCCCTTACCCTAGTAGCCTCGAGCAAGATGTAAAACGGCATCTGATATTTACCTAGGCTCCCCCTGCCCTTGGCCAACCATAGGGTCATGTATGAACATCGAACGGCCGGATTGGAGTCTTGATGCTGAATTCGGCGGACACGCAAATCACATCGAGCCTGATCCCACTTCTAGTTCATCTTTTGATAGAGCAAGGAGTTGGATAAAGGCTTGCAAGGAAAATCATACCATCTGCCATGAAGCAGAGTCTGCGTCCACGTCAAAACTACCCAAGCGAGTCGTCGACATTGGACCCGAAACAAATGATGGGATTCACATCTTTACGCACGATGACTCTAAGCAGCAGATATCTGAGCAATACATCGCCCTATCTCATTGCTGGGGAAAGACACAACATCTCAAGTCGACGACAGGTACTCTCGAGCAGTGGAAAAAGAACATTCCATTCGATCGTTTTGCCAAAACCTTCCAGGACGCAATCATTATTTCGCGAGAGCTGGGTATTCGGTACATCTGGATAGACTCTCTTTGCATCGTTCAAGATGACACAAAGGATTGGGAAATAGAGGCTGCGAAGATGGCGTCTATTTACAACGGTGCTGAGTTGGTCCTATCAGCTACCGGATCGGTTGATGGATCTCGCGGTTGTTTATTCCCACGAGAGCCTTACGTGGCGGTCTCAGGTACCTTTCCTGATGGAAAACCTTTTGAAGTTTATGGGCGTAAAGTTGCCCAGCATGCTGCCTTTGGTTGGAACACAGATCGAAACGTGGCTAAAGGTTCTTCGAACCCCCTTAGCGGAACCATCGTACTTGACATTCTGGATCACCCATTATTGACTCGCGCATGGTGCTTTCAAGAGAGACTGCTTGCCACGCGGATCCTCCACTACACCAAGAGCGAGATGATATTCGACTGTCTATCGTCTATGGACTGCGAATGTGGTGCGCTTGAGAAACACGACGATGACCCCTTGGTACCAGCACGCAGGATTATAAAGACCGGCCATAAATTTATTACCGGCACCAAGAGCTACAGAGGGTCTTCTCTCAAACCATCTAAGCCTCTTGAGGGGGAGGTCAAGGAATTTCAAGAACACCATGAGCTTTGGCGGGATCTGATCGTACAGTATTCTCAGAAACAAATCACCTTTAGAACCGATGGTCTCCCTGCTGTTGCAGGACTGGCCACCGAATGGTCAGACAAGCTGACTGGTAGATATCTTGCTGGTCTGTGGGAGAAAGATCTACTAAGTGGTCTACGCTGGATGCCAGACGAAAAAGACTCTGAGGAGGAATTGAGTTACATTGCGCCGAGTTGGAGTTGGCTCAGTGTTCATCGTGGTGTAACATGGGGACTGGAGAGTTTCGAGTATGACGATTACTTTGTCACAGTCGACTTTGAGCGTACAGCTTGTCCCCTCAAAGGGGCAAACAAGTTCGGTCAGGTGAATTGCGGCTACATATCTCTCACAGGCCGTGCCATGCCGATTACTTTTAGTATGGATGGAAATTCGGTTTATTTGGAAAAACCAGGCAACCCGGTCAGGAAGCCATTCGAAAGACCAGACAGCCTGTTTCGTTTGCGAAATCTCAAGACAAAGGATTTGTTGTGCTTGCGACTTTGTACAAGGTTGAGCACGAGAAATGCCTGGGACGACGACGGCGCTTTGGTTTTGGTCAAGGTAGATAGAGAACTTCTGGACAAACAGCCTGCTCTGCCCGAGGAGGTCCGAGAGTTTGGAAATGTTTATCAGAGAGTGGGATACATAACGAATTATATGACACAAGGGTGGAATCACGAGAAGGATTCAAAGAAGTTGGATTTGTATATAATCTAGACTAGATTGTTGACAGCCAAACTCGGAAGCGAGGTCGCCCCATGTTGAAATACCTATTTATCGGTAGGCTATATAATTTTCAAATTTAGTAGAAACTGCAATACAGGACTGGTCACAGCTAAAAGAAGCATGCACAAACCAATAGGAAATATCTGCCCAGCCTTCGCTCCTAACCACCATCATTGATAGTGGCCAGCAAAAAGAGAAGTAAATGTCTTAAAGACTAGGGCAAAAACTAACTCCGGTACAGGGAATCGAACCCTGGGCTCCGCGGTACTGATCTCTCAGGTTATGAGAGCGCGAAATGTTAGCCACTACACCATACCGGATGGCGATTTGATAAAGGTGAGCTGAGCAAGTGAGCATCATGTCTGCAAGAGGGTGGCAGCTTTGGGAATGGACTACGTTCGAACGGTCTTGGGGAGTATGTGATCCTAGCAACCGGAAGGAATGTATAGAAGATAGTGTTCAACAGTCTTACAATGACTGAGAAGTTGATGGCTGGCCTGGCAGTTGTATACCAGAACACGTATGCTGCATAGACTTGAATCCCCTGGGCATACTAGGAACTGTGGAATGATGAGCACGTCATAACAAACCATCGCTTGATAACATGGAGATCATTGGGGCTCTTCTTAATCATTTAATTTTTATAATCCGGTGACTAAACAAGTAACACGACAAAAGACCGCTAGCTTGACATCATGAGACTGGGTCTGATGTCGTTGATAAAAGATGATCTGACACTATCCCTGGAGCTTCCAAAGGACACTTTTAGCGGCGGGATTACCGCCGCTCTGGGTCCAGATCTAATACAACCGGTCAATCTCGGAATTACACGACTCCATTGAGACTCGGATCGCCCGGTGCAACATTGACATCTCACCATGTTGATCAGGCCACGATATTGCGGTCAGGATTTGAGGCAAGTATATAAATAGCAGAGTATCTCTGGTTCAACAATGGAGTTCTATAATAACTATACTTCCTAAAGCTTATTGTTAATTTCAATCACCACAATATCACGATGCCAAAATACGTTCTCACTGGTGCAGACGGCAATCTTGGTCGAATTGCAGCTAGCTTCGCCTTGGAGATTGCCAAGCCTGATGATGAACTCGTTTTTACTACCTACAAACAAGAAATCATCCCAGATGACCTCCGAAAATCATGGACAGATAAAGGAGCAAAAATCGTCACTGCCACGTACGACGACATCGGAAGCCTGAAAGCAGCCTTCCAAGGTGCTGAAGCCGTCTCGCTGATCTCAACCTGGCTCTTTGGAGAAGGTCGACGTCGCCAAGCTCAGACCGTCGTGGATGCTGCCAAAGCATGCGGCGTCAAGAGAGTTTGCTACACTTCCTTCGTCGGTGCTGGTATCGAAGCCGAGAACGAGGAGGATATCCCTTTCCTTCCCCGAGACCATCACTTTATCGAGAAGATCATCTACGCTTCTGGTATGGAGTGGAATATCCAGCGCAACTATCTTTATGCAGACAACATTCCGACTTTGTTTGCACAGTCGTGGAAATTCTGCGGCGATCGCTGGCTGGTCAATACACATGGCCAAGCTGGTGCTTATGTTGCACGAGAAGACTGCGGAAACGTCATGGCTGCCTTACTCCTGGGCAGAGGAGAGCCCAACACAGTCTATGAGATCAGCGGACCAGAAGCGATCACCAACGAAGATGTTTTCAAGTGGATGTGCGGACAGAGCGGCTATCAGGGACAGATTGTCGATATGCCTGATGAGGAACTCAAAACATGGTGGCTGGATCATGGGTTGCCCACTGATTTCTTTGGTGACTTTTCAAAGTTGCCTATGAAGCTTTGCATAGGCGATCTGTTGTGTTGCGGAGAGATGGTTGCCAGGGGATTCATGGCAAAGACGACTGACAGTGTCGAGAAGTTGACGGGAAGAAAGCCGAAGCCGTATAAAGAGGCTTTGCTGCAGTACAAGGAGCTATTCCCCAAGGCCTGAACCAGATTCTGAGTATATATCATAGAATTTGCCAAATATGAAATATTAATTGCTTGTGGTGGCAGTGCTAGGTCGATGACTAACCAGTGGCTGCATATGTGCTAACTTGTCTTTGGTCCAAATCTGCACTTTTGGCAACCCTCAGACACCTGCCATGAGGATAATATGCCTCACCTTAAATGGAATGAATATAGTCATAAATAACTCAACATTCCTCCTCTTGAACGTTTGGCTTTAAAATGGACAAGCAATCACAATGATGCGGAACATATCAATTGTGGATGCTGGCAAGGCATCTTCTCATTCTCTACTGGTTCAAAACCAAGATAGCGGTAATTAGACCTATACAGAGGGCAATTCACGTTGGCCAGATCATCCCAAAACTCTTGATCATGGATGGAAGGCTCTTTGGCTCTTTCCGCTGGTCATGATATGGGTACCCCTTATTGGTAATCATCCACTTTCACCTTGCTCTCTCTCCCCTACCACTAACAGTGACTAAGTACTTGCATTCTTTATTCACGGCTTGAATGATAAACCGACATCTGCCCACGGTGATGCAGTACGTGAAGCTATCGGGCTCGCATCGACATTATGGCCCATCGCCTTAGCAGCTGTTCTGGGCACTTTAGTTCGTACTGTCGCCTTGTTTCGAGCCGAGCAGGGCACAGAGCTTAGCGTGAGTGGAAAGAAAACAATTGCTAATTTTATTGAATACTTCACCGACGTTGTGCGGCCAAGACACTCGCATTTCTACTAGGAAGTCAAACCCTTATCAGTACAATAAAAACGGCTGTCGTGCTTCGGATGCTATCTGTCTGGACACTAGCACTCTTTGGTCTGTGGACATTCAGTCCCTTAGGCGGTCAAGCCGTTCTCAGAACCATTCGCATTACGTCTCACACCAGTTCACAGGAGCATAACGTTTCATACATCCCAGCAGCAGATATCGGACCGCCACTCAACTACGGTATTTGGGAGAGCGCTTCTACAAGGGGTAACCAGTTGGGAAGGATACTGCCCATGTTTGGCGCCGCACTTTCCGCACCAAATGCGCTTGCACAGGCCTCCAATGGATCCAGTAAAAGCTTCGACGTAGTCATACAACAGCTAGGAGGCGTGGGTGTGGCTATTGAAGATGCCAAGATTGATCTCTGGGGAAATGTTCGTGTCCCCGAGATCACGCAGTTGCCCGATTACGATTCCTCAAATCCTTACAATTGGATCAATGTCCCATCTGATCAGCTAGTTACATACGAGTCTCTGATCGGAATTCCTATTCGAGGTATACCTTCCAAATCTGCCGGCAATTTCACACTACAAGTATCGGCGAGCTACATGACTCTAGAGGTGAGAGGTTCCTAAGATTACTGGAAGCCCACGAACTGATCGTTCTCCAACTTCAGTGTTCCTCCTGGTTCAATACTTCAGAGTGGCTTTCTCGAATTCCCAATGGTTTGCGCTCGCACAAAAATATGAATACCAGTATCGTGGAAGAGCGGCTGCTAGAGCTTGATCGTGGAACATCACATACTTACATGGATATACCTAGTGGTATCAACTCCAATTTCTCAAGTAAAGATAGATACAGCACAGGACCAGTTGAGCGTGGCAGCTTGGTCTTTGGTACCATGAACAACTCAACAATATGCGATATGAGCCATGTCTATGTTGACGTCGACATAAAGTGTGACAGACCCCGCGCTTTTGAGAGAATGGCCTGCCAGGCTCTGAGTGTTCGTCACTCACGCGGTCATAGTGCCTCTGTCCCAGGCACAAATATGACAATAAATCGCGGAACAGCACCAGGAGTCTTTGTAACTGCTCTGCCCTGGCTGATACACTCCTTCCATCCCGGTGTTAAGTCACCCTTTGAGAACTACCTCACAGATCCAGCGCTAGGTATGGAAGATGATATGACAGGTGGCTTCGGCATCACAACCGAGTTCACCAGACTTCCTCTCAAAGTATTTGCGCAGAGGCTAGCTTTGGTCATCAACACGGCCATGCGTGTCTCGTACTATGCACCTGCTGTTTTGGCGTTTGGTAAGGTGAATATGACGGAGATGGAGAATTGGATGCCTGGATATTATGCAATCCAGTACAGAAATACGACTGGAGATTTCACAACTAGCGAGGAGCGTTATCAGGTGCAAAAGACGTGGATGGCAATCTACATCTTTTCTCTTGTTCTCATGGGAATCAGTATCTTGGCCACATTTTCGCTCAGCTTTGCAACAAGAGCCCCGGACTTTATTACAAGCATCTCGGCTCTGACACGAGACTCTGTCCATATTCATGTCCCACCAGGCGGAAGCACCTATTGTGGTGATGAGCGTGCGAGGTTGCTAAAGAACAGGCGATTGAAAATTCGGGATGTTCAGTCTGAAGAAGACGTCGGTTACGTTGCACTTACAGATGACGATGGTTATGGAGATGGAAGAGGTTTCAAGACGGCAAAGAAGCGCCTGTATGCTTGAACCTGGGCAAATTACTGGCTTTGAAAGCTTGCTAGCGGAGGATGGGCACGTATGCGATATATATTGATGGAATAATTACTGACAGCACTGTAAGGCAATTTATACAATGATGGTAATATTGATTGCTTCTGATAAGCTATTATATGCTCGAAAGAAAGTGAAATGTACATATGGTATAGTCCCACGCAAATAATGTCATTTTATCATAACCAGGACCAGATTCCAAGAATCGTGTGTGACAAGAAGCCGGGGCCAGACTCGATCAGTGAAGACGTCGTCGGATGGGAAGATTAATGTCAACGTTGGCAAGCTCGCAGAAGCCGTCGATGCAGCCACACGAACTTCGATCGCAAACCTCGACATTGTTGCAGTCATCGTCTATGCTACATGGGAAAAGATGGGCAGGAACAAAAACAGAAGTAGTTGCAGGGAGTTCGCTCGTTGTGGTCTCGGCAGTCAATGTGATAAAAGAGGTGATGTCGGTTGTGAAATCGAGATCTTGAGTAGTCTCGATAGTGGTAGTCAGATCATCCTCTGTCACGAAAGATGTCTCAACTGATGTCTCGGCAGATGTAGGTGAGATGGTGGATTCGAAGGTGGTTGTCTCTTGAGCAGTAATTGTAGATGTCTCAGTTTCGATGGAAGTTTGGAATGAGGTCTCGGCGGTTGTGGTGGTGATGTCAGTCCCGGAGACAATTGTAGAGCTGGGTCTGGGACGACATGCTCCAGCATTGACAGCTTGGAAAGAAGCAAGGGCAATGAAACCAGCAAATAGTCTTGATGAAACCATTGTAACGAATGTGATGATATGCGTGAACGAGTGGCAAACTTTTCTCTATTGGAACTCTTAATATACAAGTAAACAATACAGGCAGTATTCTCTAATATATACACAGATGATTTATGCAGCGATAACCCTTTTGGAATAAGTGTTTGTTGGGCTGCGTCCTAGCACGAAACTAACACGGGACTATTGAACTTGGCGCTACAACTAACACGTTTATTTTCTTGTTTTCTGCTGATCGTGATAAACAATAGAAAAAACAAGCATGTCTACCCCTGAACGCTTAGACTAAAGACACGAATCAACCGCTATTAATCGAAGCGCTAAGTTAGTTCAGGGCTGAGAGGAAATACAGATCGGCATCAGCGCTGCCAAATCGACTTTGTTGTGCTTTCTTCTTATCATTAATTGTATTTTCTCTTGAGCTTGATGACGACGTCCAGAACTGAAAAGCATCTTTTTCAAGCGAGTGTGTCATGATAGCTGGATATCAACGCAGGATCAAGATAAACGATACTATCACATTAGACATTAAGAAATAACTATACTATTCATCTATCTATTCGAGAGACATTCTCCGTGTAGGTTCACTACTCATTAAACGTTCATACCACGAAATATCCCGCTTCCATACCGGAGCACCTACAATCTCGAGAATATCAGCGGCCTTACGCTTTTCCCTATCCTCTAGATCCTGGTCGATACCAGCCTCGATTAAAAGGCTGGCAATACCATATAACTTGTACTCCTCACCATCTTCCATGTCTTCCCAGGCCTTCTTTGCTCTTCCCAGTGCAATCTGGTTAGCAACATGGTGTAAAGCACTCCATCCCTTTCGGTCTGTTTGGTTAATGGAGGCACCTGAGTCCAAAAGAAATTGTACGATTTCAATTGGATCGACCGTGGGGCAGCCCAGATGCATTGACGAGATAGCAAGCATCAGAGGTGTTTGCTCATCTGGAAATGGGCCCAGGGCTTGGACGGTGATTCCACGACTGTGCAGGAACTGCAGCACTCCATATTTCAAATGTCTCAGGCTGCGACCTTCATGGTATGAGATAGTACCGTTTGGCGAAGCATCTCCTTGGAGTAGAACTCTTGCGTATTCCTCAAATCTAGGTTCATTATGGGGGTATGGTGTCGCGTCGTTGGCAAGATGCAGTAAAGCATATGTGATCTCATCCTGTTTCGAACATTTTCGTTCCCAGATGCTGTTATCGGAGCTGCAGAGAAATCTGACCACGTCTAAGCGGTTGTTGGTGATGGCAGTTCCGATAGGTCCATTGAAACTTTTGGAAGCTTTCAACTTTGGGGCTCCAGCTCCTATGAGCAGCTTGACCATTTCCTTATCACATCGGCTGATGGCTGTCTCCAAAGCAAATATTGAATCTGGTCGCATGCTAGAGTGCGGGTGACGGTCCAAGAAAAGAGATACAACCCCCTTGTGTCCTCCGAGAACAGCTAACTCAAGGGGAGTCATCGCCACAAGTTCCGCAGTGGCCAAAATTGGTTGTCCGTCCCGAGTTTTTAGTATCCGATCCTCGCTTCTGGGGCATGTATAGGAAAAGCCGCGTAGTGAGGATCGAATATTCGTCTGCCTCAAATATCTTGCGAGGTTTGTGGTTTCGACAATCTCCCAAACGACTGGCGCTATGCCAAGCAGTGAAGCCAATTGTAAAGCACTGAGTGCGTCTGCTGATGTGTGATCCTTCGGATATTCATCAATGATGACACTGGTAACTTCCCTCAGTCCGTTAATTGTTGAGTAATGGTGGCCATACTTGACGGCAGTCCGTTGTTCTTTGATATACTCTTGTGCATCTCTGAACCTAGAAAGGTACGTGAACCACAATCCTCGGTATGAATGGTCCTGAGTCAGGAATGACATTGCCTTTGCTGTTGTTTTGCCGTCTTCAAGTAACTGAGGGCACTCTCCGAGATGTCGAAACCAGAATCGGGCTGCATAAGGAAGTACCAGATTGTATCGATCGTCATTCTTCTCCTCTGACCAGACTGGGAGTAGCTCTTCCATCAGGTTCAAACACCGCGACGCAATAGACTCATGATCTTTATCGGAGAGTATCTGAAACACCCCAGAGCCGGCCCTTTCAGCTGCCATGTATCGATGGAGAAAGTCTTGAACTGAGCGCTGAGATAGCTGAAGAGTTTGCACTGTCTCGTATTTCAAACCAGACTTTCTTGTCTCTGGTTTGATCACAAGAAGGGATCTGCAGAGTTTTATACAGGTTGTGAGATCTTCAATACTGGTTTCTGAATCGGAGATTTCATGTCCCATAAAAGCATTCAGCTCTTCAATAATGAGAGGATGGTATGTAAGCAGTAACCAACTGAACAATAATCGCACCCTTTTTCTGTATTCGACTGGGATCTCCTGCAGAGTGTTGCTATAAATAGTCTCGAAACTATTGCTTAGACATTTGATGTACAGGGGTATCTGAAGTTGAGATTTGTATCGGAGGTCGAACAATACCAAGCTTGCCCAATGAAACGACTGGTTGGGTCGTGATGCGAGAGCTGTTGCCACTTGATCGTGGAGTTGCAAAGACCACCCATTGTCGTGCGCGATCTTCTTGAGGTTGCTCTTTATATAGAGCTCAACATCTCGAGCATTGTACTTTTGGAGCTCTGAATCGAGAGATAGTATTGAAATGGTATCTTTGTACTTCATTAGGGGAGGTACTGAGAGACATGTCATGAGGAATCGAAAGTTTTGAGGGCATTTGGGCGAGGTGATGAGCTTGGAAACCCGATCAGTCAAGCTCTGTATCGATGCTACATCACACTCGTCAATTCCGTCGAGAATGCAAGTGACAGTTCCTGCGGCGGGATCTCGTATCATGGCGATAAATATTTGCCAAAGTGTCTCAACCATATCCTTTGCCAAAGCTATCCGACCACTACCGTGAGCTCGAACCTTCTCAAGCCCATGGCATATGAGCTGGGGTCTCAGTTTGCACAGTTGCCATATGAGCCCTCGGAGAACGGCTGTAGCGGAGTTCTTGTAGATGTTTCCCTGGCTGCAAAAGAAGTATAGCACGGTGTCATCAGGCGTGTGTCCGGATAATCGCTCGAGTTGACCGGTAATGTAACTGGCCAACATGGTCTTTCCCGCACCTTGACTTCCTTGGATAACAAGACCTTTGCACTTGCCCAGGGGCAAGAGCCAATAGCGGAAGTCGGGAATCTCGGTGATCCAGGTACAGGTTCCTTCGAGAACATGACCCTTCGCTACTTCGAGCGATGCAAGATCTAGTCGTGGATTGGCGACAAATAAATAGTGCAAAAGTTCCTCCTCTCGTTGATTGAACGATTTGAAATACTTTGGTCGATCCGTTGAGTCGGGAACGCAGGACAGTGATTTGAATCTATCAAATGGTCAGCTTAGACTGTTGGCAGATTTGCTGGCAGCTTACTCTGATTTTCGGAAGGCCACGAGACACAACTGTTCTCTTTTCAGATCTTCAAATAAGTCCTTGACTCTTTTTCCATTAAGATCACGATACACTGCCGACGACTCTGGCCGGGACAAAGTGAGTGCGCGCCAATCAAGCTCAGTCAGGATGTCTTTGATGATCTCAGAGCAGTGAAGCAAGATATGTGTTGTGAATTCGAGTTGCTTCTCGGTGTCATTGCTGTCGGTTGAGGGAACGAATTCCACCTCATTCGCCAATCTGGACAAGCTTTCCAATTGTTCGAGTCGGTTTGTAACATTTTTCTTACAAGGGTCGAGTTGGTGAAAGAAACCGACAGCTTCGTCTGCAAATTCCGCAAGCCGGGAGGCAGCATCCTTCACATCTACGAATGCATCCATAACGCCGTGGAATTTAGCAATGATGTTTCTCCAATAGAGCCTATCGTTAACAAATATATTAAAAATATAAACAAGAGAAAAAGTGATACGCGTCCAGGCTGAAGAGACATGGCGCCGGAGCCTGGACCGTGTAAGTTGATCGCTTAGTCAGACGACTATTTTTATACACTCGGGATGGGGCTTTCGTATGCATAGAAGCTGCGCCACGGTCACCTGGACAAGTCGTTTTCATAGAACTGCCTGGTCTTGTTTGGATCTCAAGATATTTATATACCTCATAGCTGGCATGGAAGACGCAACTAGACATGACGTATTTCGTATTCTTTTTCTTGTGATTTGAAAACCACAGACGCAGAGTGTGTCTAAAAACAACAAGCCAACCTTAGAACACATACGTTTCACCTGATACCCTGTGAGTATTCATCTGTAGTTGATTTATTTATATCGTGACCAATAAGCATGTTCACAACGATGGATTTGTCTTGATATTTGAGCGATTCACTACAATGAAAATAATCTACTGGTGCCTATACAACCCAATATCTACCTAGAGCTTGCGCGGGCTGTGGCCGTGATGGTCGAAATGGGCGAGGTCAGTAAGAGAGAGAGTGACTGGAAAGGTTCCATAATAATTCTTATTATGCAGATCATAGGAGGAATGAGCGGCAATCTTATCCTTGACATGATGAAAGCTCAGGAGTATCAGAATGTCATTTTTGAATTCATGGGTAGTTTAGCTCCTAGTGTCTCAAACTATCTGTCTGATTGTAATAGCTATATTTCGTCTTGTGAATAAGGACCAATCTCTTAATCATACTGGCTACTTGCCAGTATTAATTCAATCGACGTACCATAAACAAGCGAGTAATAACATCTTGTCCGTATTCTGCCCTATACTTAACAACATGGTTTCCACAATCCACAATGTCAAGTTCCTTGTTTCAGTCTTGCTAGATAATGCAACAACGCAACTCGGGTGTTTGCAATATCATTATATTAGTCCAGAAATACACCAGAAATCCCAACTCCGATTCTCGGAGTGTCAATCAGAAATTTCATGGTTCTTGTTGGTAGAGCCAATGACCTCGCGTGACGTGATACCTAAATCTCGTGATGCTTGGTGGGCTGTTCCATTCTCGGACTCACAGTTCCGGGCTCCAAACTAACCGAGTAAATATCTCCGTTACAGACTTCTATACAGTTCAAACGCTTGCATCAAATTGTGGACATGATTTATTCTTCCAAAAGGGACGTTTTAATCCCATTGACGTCTGAATCGCCAGTTTCGGGTTTCGGATATTGGTGCGGATCAAAAGGATAATTGCTTTGCCTCTTGCTGTGCTGCAAAAGACCGAGAGCAACGAGATGTCTTTAAGATACCCCCGTGTGTTGATTGAGGAGTTGGGTCACCTTCTTGTTATAGCAAATATCTTACCGGTTGTCTCTGTGGGTGCAAAAGTCTTTCTGTCAGTTCGCGGCTCAGTGATGGAACTGAACCCCATTGTTACAACATTATATCCCAAATCGCCTTATTTCCATACATAGCCTGTTATGGAAGCAAGCACGAGACTGCGTTGGCCAGGGTAAAATGGACTATCGACCCCACGGGGTCAGCTGGCTTTGCCGCAACTCCGCGGCTCATCAGCTTACAATTTTCTAGTTCCATTATCCCGGGGATTTTAGAGTTTCTATGATTTTACATGATCTGATGAATGATGATTGACTCCTCTCCCATGACACCATGCAATTCTTTGAATGGGCTGATATCTGATTTTGTGTTATAAGTTGGAGCGAGGTCGCTCTTGTACGTGGCATTGACTCATATATTTGAAACACTTGTACACCATCTCTAACACCCAATTCCTTATACTACACAAAGCTAAATAACTAAGTATGCTATCTTCCAGGAACGTGATGCGAGCTACCATTCTTCGGCCAGTCAGACTGGCTACTCAAAACACAACCCTTTTCGCACGCTCAACAACAGCAGTAATCCAGACAAGTCGCCAGAACTTTTCATCTACCAAAAGACCACCATGCACAAGCTGCGCAACGTCTGGGTGTCAAGCATGTGCTCGTCACGGTTCGAAGAGTCGTGGTAGCGCGAGTAACATCACCACAAATATCAATGCCAACAACAGCCTACGTAAAGGGGCGGCATATGCCACTGCAACAAGTACCATCCCTACTGAGCAGTGGGCGCAGGTTTTGGAAAAGACTGGAGGGGGTAAGTCACACCTTTTACTCTTATTGAATTAAACTAAACAACCATGCTAGCTGTTCAGTATAAGAAGATCCCAGTTCCTACACCAGGATCAGACGAAGTTCTTATCAACATAAAGTACAGCGGTGTCTGTCATACGGATCTTCACGCAGTCAACGGCGACTGGCCACTTCCCTCAAAAATCCCTCTAGTCGGGGGTCATGAAGGTGCAGGTGTGGTAGTAGCACGAGGAGAACTCGTCAAAGACGTCAAAATAGGTGATCATGTAGGTCTCAAGTGGCTTCATAGCTCATGTATGAGCTGCGAACAATGTCGCCAGTCCAACGAATCTCTCTGTTCTCATGCTTCACTATCTGGCTACACAGTCGATGGCTCATTCCAACAATATGCCGTCGGCAAAGCAGCGCATGTTGCGCGCATTCCCAAGGATTGCGATCTCGCCGGAGTGGCGCCCATCTTATGTGCTGGACTAACCGTTTACAAAGCCCTAAAGTCCTCCAACGTTCGTCCAGGACAGAGCGTAGTCATTGCTGGCGCAGGTGGAGGTCTTGGTGTTTTTGCAATCCAGTACGCCAAGGCTATGGGGCTGCACGTAACGGCTCTTGATGGTGGCGAAGAGAAGCGCCAGGTCTGCACTGAACTCGGTGCTGATGCTTTTGTCGACTTCAAAACCTCTAAGGATGTTGTAGGGGAGATCAGGGATTCAACCGGTGGCTTGGGGCCAGATGGGGTTCTGCTTTTAGCTGCGAGCGAGAAGCCTTTCCAGCAGGCTAGCCAGTATATCAAGAGCAAGGGTACAATTGTCTGTGTCGGACTGCCAGCCAATGCTTTTATCAAGGCCCCTGTGTTTGACACAGTTGTTCGGTGAGTAAAACGCGTGGATTTCTGTCCAAAATAACTAACAAAGAATGGGATAGGGAAATCAATATTAAAGGGAGTTACGTGGGAAACCGCCAAGATACCGCCGAAGCCATCGAGTTTTACAGACAGGGCCTGATCAAGGCGCCGTACAAGTAAGCTTTTCTCATGTCAAGACATAACGTATCACTAACTTGATCTCTCAGAATTGTTGGTCTATCAGAGCTTCAGAAAGTTTACGACATGATGATTGCGGGTAACATTGCTGGTCGCTATGTGGTAGATACCAGCCGGTGATGTTGTAAATATGGTGATTCATAGCTAGTTGTTACATTTCTAGCTTTGTCTGACAATACCCATGTTCGAATTCCAATTGACTTCCATGACGTTCAGACGTCTTTCACATCCGAGATCTTAAACCCCCCAGGTACCAATTTCTGAAATACCTGATCAGGATCATACTTGGCTGCTGCATCCTTCATTTTCCCGATATTCTCAGGTCCGTAACTTCCAAGAGGATTCTGACTCTTATCTGCGTAGTTCAGATATGTCCACTCCAAGTTTCCTCCCTCGATAGTGTCTGCAAACTCACGCAAGTCTCTAACCCAAGCTTCAACTTTTGGTCGAGCAAAGACTTCCTGGTCGGGAGTCCGAACCATTACATTAGCAAGGAATAAGATTCCGTTATGTTGATGGCGCTCAACGCCCATGACGTTACCACCAGCTTCGACGCAACGTTGACCAAAGATTGTTGGCAGAGGTTGGAATATGCACTGGGTCAAGAAGTCACCATCGGGGATGAATTCTTTGAGTTCCTCCACTAGTTTACTATGCAGATCTGAAGCTTTGGTGATGATTCGGGCATCATTTTTGAAGCAGCATGTAAACCAGGTGTTACTGCAAGACGTCAGTACTATCAACACGTTGTTTAAGAATGAGCCAACTCACTAATAATTCGGGGGGAGATTATAATCAGCAGCAATCTCAGCAACAGTGGTATTCTTGACCCGACTAGAAATCTCAGGTATGGCAAGCCACTTTTTGTAGGCTGCAGGCTGTTCAATACCTTCCATGTTGGCATACACAGCGGCTGTACAGATGTCTTTGAAGTCGGGCAAGTACTGAAAGACAGTCACAAGGTTACTGTGAACATCATTGACGACGTTATCCGTGAACTCACAGAGGGCTTCGATGACTTCAGTGATAGCTTCGTTGGGGAACACGGCCATTCCACCCCATACAAGACCAACTTCAATGGCTTTCATGGTAAAGTTTGTGACGATACCAAAATTGCTGGAGCCACCCTTGAGAACTCTGAATAAGTCGACATTGGTATTCTTGTCTGCAATGACGATGTCTCCACTGGCGAGGACAACTTGATAGGAAACGACATTGTCACATGCGAAGCCTTGTATTCCTGTAAAGAAGGTATTTCCACCTCCCAGGAGAAGACCAGCAACACCGGGATTACCCTCACGGCCTCCAGCCACAGCACGACCATGCTTGCTCAGCTGAGAGTAAACATCTCGCCATCTGCAGCCAGGTCCGACATCTACTGTCTCGGTAGAGGCATCAAAAGATACATGGTTCAAGTGAACTAAATCGACAGTGACTCCACCCTCGATGTTGTTTGAGCCAGCCCAGTTTGTATGACCACCGCTGCGAATAGCAAACTTGTGACCAGAAGCTACAAGTGCCTTGACGATAGTGGCAACTTCGTCAGCGGTGCGGGGCTGTACGATACATGCGGGTTTGATTTTGGCACTGTTGGACCAGTATGATTCCTGACGAGCTGTAAAGTCGGCATCGTCTGGTACCAAGATGCGTGTCTCGAGACCAGCCGCGACGAGGCTTTCGCTTGGGGTGAGGGAATTCATGTTTGGATGAAGATATGAAATAAGGTGAAATGGAGGAGGGAAACTCGACCCATAAGCAACTTCTTCTGTTTGGGGGCTTTATAACTCCCTGATAAATGGAATGGACTTCAGCCTGTTTCTTGGTATTGTCCCATTCGCCAGTTCAACTCGAGCCAAGTCGTCAGAGTCGTATCTTCGCTTCGACCCTCGCTGTTAGTGGTTAAAATTTAACTGGCCAGTTTCAACGCATGATACATATTTACTTGGCCAGATCATCTTCTATGAGAAGGTGCCCACTATGGATTAGTTAGTTCTCCATATTAACATGCAAAACATGCTGCGGAGGCAGATTAGATTGCTTTATTACATATGCGTTGATGGAATGTAGTTTGATGCCGATTGGGTAGGACGAAATGACCGAATTATAACCAGTGCTACTTCTATCTTATCAAATCGCTCTCTTTAGGACGACGGACCAGTTCTGCTTTGGATATAAGTTCGCAGACATATGGCACACTCGTTAAGTCGTCGGGCGTTCGGCGGTGCCGGGGATTGCATATTATTCCCGTTGAGCAACCAGTAGAAGCTGAGCAGCAAAAACAAGCTTATAGAAAGTAAGCTTAAAACCCAATTTCACTAGCCTGAGCTACACACCATCCCAATGAGCATTGGATTGCGATTGCGTGATTGAACAAGCTAACATGTTCCTGTCCAATACGATCTGCGCCTACGAGTGTCGTGTTGGACCTTTTGAGTACGTCACGATCCATACTTTTGTACTCTTGCACTGGTAGATAGTCCAATCAGCACAAATACCGCCGTAGGCATTGGTGGTGTTGATTGATCGTCATGGTTACAATTTGCCTTGAAACCTGACGCCCCAACGCCTCCGTCATGCAAGGCCTCGGGGAGTTCATTCAATGCATCACTGCAACTTCAGGCTGGGGAGGATCGACGTGCCTTTACCCTCGACTTGGCTTGGACTGGGGATGCGATACCTGGGTACACACAGAAGGCGGGCAGGGAGGAGGAGAGAAGTCTTAGTACATACTTCGGTGGCTCCTTCCAGAAATGAGGTACTTTTCTTCTCTTCTATTTTGCTATACATGTTGTTTCCCCATCATTTTCTTCATCTCCATCTTCATCTCTCAGCGCTATCCTTCATATTCTATTCATCTTCTCTGCAATTGAGCTGCATCGTTACACAAAGTACATTATATCAACCATAGCACAGCCATGGAATGCAAAACCTCCACTATTGACGAGGGTCAACGCATGCCAAGCTCAGGCGCCGCAAACAGATCGCCTTGGCTCGCATCAGCCTTTGGAGGTTCCAGAGTCACAATTGGCCCCCGCGTCGAACCGCTCGCTGAGCACTTGGCATCCAACCTTGTCTCCGAAACAGACAGCACCTCGGCCGTAGACCTTCACGACAAGCAGGTCGCTTCCGAAGCTGGAAATACCATCCAGTACAGAACATGTTCTTGGCAGAAGACTGCAGGACTTCTCTTTAGCGAGTACATCGTGCTTTCTATCATGAGTTTTCCTTGGTCCTACAGTCTTCTTGGCCTTGTCCCTGGATTGATTCTGACTGCTGTCGTTGCTGGACTGGTCCTGTACACGAGTCTCGTTCTGTGGGAATTCTGTTTACGACATCCCGAGGTTCGCGATGTTTGCGACATCGGTCAGATGATCTGGTGGAATGGACGATGGGCTTGGTGGTGGACGGCAACAATGTTTGTCCTCAACAACACCTTCATCCAAGCTCTCCACGTCCTTGTCGGCGCAATCTATCTAAACACCATGACCGAGGCCGATAACATAAAAGGTTGCAGAACAGTTGCTTTTGCCGTAGTGGTGACCGTCATCAGCTGGATCGGGTCGCTCCCACGTACCTTTAGCATGCTGTCAAAACTCGCCTTTGCGTCGACACTTTTCACCTTTATCTCAGTCATATTGGCAACCGCTTTCTCTGGAGCCCAAGGGAAACCTGCTGGTTATCCTAGCAAGGGTGAGCCTATAATCTCGATATGGACGCCAAGTAGCACCACCCTTGTCACAGGCATGTCGGCTTTCATGAACATGAGCTACACATTCATCGGACAAACCACCATTCCCAGCTTTATCGCTGAGATGCGCGATCCTCGGTAAGATATAGTGTCAATTGGCAAAGCTGTTGGTTTTCTGATAATTCTTCTAGGGACTTCCCCAAAGCATTATGGGCTTGCACATGTGCCGAAATTGTCACCTTCAGCATAGTCGGCGCTGTCATTTACGCTTACACAGGTAATCAGTACATGGTCACGCCGGCCTTTGGTGTTCTAAATGATCTCTACAAGAAGGTGTCGTATTCTTTCATGATCCCCACCATCATATTTGTCGGGTGCCTCTACGCCAGCGTAACAGGAAGATTCGTCTTCTTTCGCATGTTTAAAGATTCGGAGCATCTCACTTCGCATACCTTCAAGGGCTGGTCCTGGTGGAGCTTCGTTTTGTTCCTCAGCTGGGCTGCAGCATTCCTTATCGCTGAGCTCATTCCCTTCTTCTCCTCGTGTAAGTAACTGCACGCGACTTTGCTGCTGAGCTTTACTTATCAATCATTCAGTGCTATCCGTCATGTCGTCTCTGTTCAACTGCTGGTTCGGTTTCATCTTTTGGGCCCTAGCCTACTTTCGCATGCGAAATGCCGATAAAAAGGTTGGAAGGACACGGCAGCCTTTTCTTGACTTCCTCTCCATGACTCTGAACATCATCATTATGTTGACTGGTGTTTTGTACCTCACGTTAGGGACGTATGTCAGTGTTCAGGGTATTATAGACCAGTTTGAAGCGGGACAAGTGTCTGGTGTATTCTCGTGTGAGAGCAACGGCATTTGAAGTGGGACATTGTTTATGACGCAGTATTATTATCATGGCATTATTTGTATACAGTTTGGTCAGTATAGTTATAACGGAATACAAGAAGGGAGGAAAGGGGTTTTGCATCTTTGTGTCTCTCATCTTCTGCCAACATTTACCGGTTGTGGGCAACTTGAGCAAATGAGGTATGTCATTCGTGTGATGTTGTAGAATATATGCTTCACCCAGATTATGGAAGTTTTTGTGTCTCCTGGCACTGATCGTTGATTTCTGACCAAAATGACCCACGTAGAGAGAGACCTTGGTATAGTCCAGACAAGGGACTTACTAAAGAGATACAATTTGTATGCAACAGAAACTACCTCCGCAGGCGGGCCGCATAAAAACCGGCATTGATCCGGTGCTTGATAGAAACATTAGATCAGTTTTGGTTAATATCTAGCCTAAGAAAGCAGTAATATCTTCGCCTGGTCTTTTTAATAGGTGCTTTAGTAGATAAATGTAGGAGTTGAGGGAGCCACGTGACCGATTCATCGACGTTTACTTTTACACAACTCCGCATTGGGTGGGGACAGCCCAGAACCCCACCAGGATTTTTCCATCTAAAGCTTCTTTTGGAGGGGCAAAATATCGATCATTGAACTCCTCCCATGTCGACTTGACGGACGCACAAACCCCGGTATTTCAACTAACACCACCAACGACACGATTATCGCGACGTCCAAGTACCAAAGTCTACAAAGATCAGTCCCATCTCAAAACCGATTTCGATTAATCACTCCATCATGGCGACCGCCACCATGACAGTGACGGCCGTGCCGACCAAGAAGAAGCCTGACATGGCTCCTGAGAGTGAGCGCTTCCTACGATGTTGCGCCGACGTCGCGAATGCCCTCATTGAGGACCATGAAGCCTCAAAGGCCGGCCGTACCACGCGCGACATCAATCTCAACTCACTACGAAATAAACTTGCCAAGAAGCACAAGCTCATGAACATCCCGCCTTTGACCGCCATCATTGCTTCCATCCCCGAGCACTACAAGAAGTACATCCTGCCAAAGCTTATCGCCAAGCCCATTCGAACATCTTCCGGTATCGCTGTCGTTGCCGTCATGTGCAAGCCCCATCGATGTCCTCATATCGCCTACACAGGAAACATTTGCGTTTATTGCCCTGGAGGACCTGATTCCGATTTCGAGTACAGTACACAGTCATACACCGGCTACGAACCTACGTCGATGCGAGCCATCCGCGCGCGATACGATCCTTTCGAGCAGGCTCGAGGACGTGTTGACCAGCTCAAGTCCCTTGGTCATTCCGTCGACAAAGTCGAGTACATCATTATGGGAGGAACGTTCATGTCTCTATCTGAGTCATACCGAGAAGAATTCATTGCCCAGCTTCACAACGCACTCAGCGGATACCAAACTACCAACGTCGACGAGGCCGTGGAGGCAGGTGAGATGAGCAACGTCAAATGTGTTGGTATTACAATTGAGACCCGACCCGATTATTGTCTACAGCCCCATCTCTCCGACATGTTGCGATACGGCTGCACTCGGCTCGAGGTTGGCGTACAGTCTTTGTACGAGGATGTTGCGCGAGACTCCAACCGAGGGCACACCGTTGCCGCCGTCGCCGAGACCTTCTGTCTCGCAAAGGATGCTGGTTACAAGGTCGTCAGTCACATGATGCCTGATTTGCCCAATGTTGGCATGGAGCGTGATATCGACCAGTTCCGGGAGTACTTTGAGAACCCTGCTTTCAGAACCGATGGTCTCAAGATTTACCCCACACTGGTCATTCGCGGCACAGGTTTATACGAGTTGTGGCGAACAGGACGATACCAGAACTACACTCCCAACGGATTGATCGATCTCATCGCAAGAATTATGGCTTTGATCCCTCCTTGGACTCGTATCTACCGTGTCCAGCGTGATATTCCCATGCCTTTGGTCACATCTGGTGTCGAGAATGGTAACCTGCGTGAGTTGGCTTTGGCCCGAATGAAGGACTTTGGAACGACTTGCCGAGACGTACGAACGCGAGAGGTTGGTGTGAACGAGATCAAGAACAAGATCCGACCTAACCAGATCGAGCTGGTTCGAAGAGATTACGTAGCCAACGGCGGTTGGGAGACTTTCCTCGCCTACGAGGACCCCAAGCAGGATATTCTCGTTGCTCTTCTTCGACTACGAAAGTGTACCGAGAAGTACACTTACCGAGAGGAGCTTACTGGCCAGCCCACCAGTATGGTTCGAGAGCTTCACGTCTACGGTACAGCCGTTCCTGTTCACGCTCGCGATCCCCGCAAGTTCCAGCATCAGGGTTTCGGTACGCTATTAATGGAGGAGGCCGAGAGAATCGCGCTTGAGGAACACGGCAGTGACAAGATCAGTGTTATCTCTGGTGTTGGAGTGAGAAGCTATTATAAGAAGCTCGGCTTCTGGTTGGACGGACCGTATATGAGCAAGTGGCTGGATGGACGTGAGCAACCCGAGTAAATAGGAGAACTACAAAGAGAGTACAGGGTAACGAATAGCATGCGTGAATGGTGGCATTGGGACTATCTCACGGTTGGGGTTCTGCATTTATAGATGGCGTACATTGGATGGGAATGAAAAGTTACGACGATTTGATCAAATTGGGATTTTTCGTGTGTTACTTGTGTTTGGCTGTCATTCTGTTGTTCCGTGCTGTAACTTCAGGTCACCTGGACCATCCATAGGTACCTAGAGATGCCTCAGATCTTGAGATCGTTAGAGAGAAAATGACCCTCATCTGCGGCACCTGATAGGTCCAAATTGATTAGTCATTCGCTCATCATCCTTAGAAGGCCCAACGTACCTAAGTTGTCTTTACAGGCTGCCTCTTGCTCCCGAATCCCTTCTAAAACATGAATCCCTCGACGCCATGAACCCTCGTCAAAATGGGGTTCCGGATTATGGAACTGGTATACTCCCGGTGATGCCCCCGGACGTATCTTTGCCAGACCGTGACCCACGCAGCAATGCCGCTACCGCTGCTTCAGCAGCTGGCGTCCGCGCCTTGAGCACCCAAGTCATTGCCTTTTACTTCCGTGCGCCTGCAAAGGCATTTTTCAGAACAAGAGTGGACTACCTTGCCTATGCAAGAAATATTCACCAAGCGCAGACTCAACTATTGATGAAGGCTGCCGCGAACGACGCTTCTGCTTCGGCATTTACTACATTCTTGCGCCAAAGTTGGCTCCTGTTGAGAAGTACGACACCTGGAGTTTTGACTTCAGCTATCAGACATCAAGGATGGGGAATCGTGCCGAACCAGATCTTGCCGCCTCTTGTTGCGAATGTTGGCGTCGGAGCAGTTTTGTATACGAGTTACCTTCAAATTTTAGGACGGCTCCATGAAGAGAGCGGCCAAGCGCGGAAGAGAGTGTATCCACCACCTCACCCAACACATACCTTCACAGCTGGTTTGCTTGCTGGCGGGCTTCAGAGCGTTTTAGCAGCACCTTTGGATGCCCTTCAAGCGCGGTATGACCACACGGATCTCATGTCCAACGACGGCAGCGGAAAGCCCAGGAGCATGTGGAGATTCGGATGGGAGAAACTTCGCGAGATCGGTCTCAGGGGTATCTTTGCAGGATGGGGGCTGTCTCTCGCAAAGGATAGTCTTGGAAGTGCTATATTCTTTAGCACGTTCGAATACGTCAAGGCTCAGGGTTACTACCGTTTCGTTACGTGGTACTACGGTGGCCTGGCGGAGGATATTGTCGACGTGCTAGCCATGAAGCGCCCCACACACCAACATCGCCAAGACGAAGGTATCAGGCTCATCCGACCTCATTACGCTCTTGAGCCCATGTTTCTTTTGCTCGGAGGCTTAGGTGCCTCATTCACACAGCAAATTCTCCTCCATCCTTTGACACACTTTCAAGTTAAGCACTGGGATCATCTCGAAGACCTCGACGCCAAGGCCGCCAAACTGCGCGCGTCCAAAGTGGTCAATCCAGAAAAGCCTCATCGGCGATGGAGGATGCTACGAGCTTACTACCGTGCTTATCAAGAATCACTAGCCGTCTGCAGAACAGAGGCGGCGGCTGAAGGACTGAGCCTAACGAAATGGCTTTACCGCGGGTTTTGGTGGAACGCAATCCGTCAAGTGCCCAGCACGAGTGCGGGATTGATCATTTTTGAATTGATACGGCGCAAGTATGGACTTGGACAGGAAGAAGTGAGGATTACAAAGGATGGGTATGATATTCTACTTCACTAAGTTTAGATTCGGTGTGATGGCGTTGGCGATGTATGATAGAAGTTCTCCTCTTTTCAAACTATTATACGTATAGACTATCTGTTTCTCGCTTTCCAATTTTCGCCATGCAATTTTCGCTGTAAGTCGGGCTTTTTCTCATACCTCTTTACCCGCAACCATCTAGTCTAGTATACCGATGACCTTTATCCAACATCTCTTCTTCACAAAGATTCCGCCTATTAGCGGGCTTATAATAGGCAGTCGAGCCTAGCCATCGAGACGGCATGGGTGTTGCGATTGGGAACTTTTAGCATCATTGTTGCCCATGTATTGATTGAACGTATTGGGATCATAGGACCACCAGTTTCGTATGTCCTCAACGTCATATTGTGAGTTGATCGAAGCAAAAAGCCCATCGACGATATCCAAAGCTGGGACTTCCATAGCTGGGGGGTCGGCGGATATTTCGGGAGTTGGTCCCCAAAGGAATTCTATGTCCGCATCATCCAAGCCTATCGCGCGAGCAGCGGTTGTGATCGTATCCTCATGCTCAAAGAAACACCCATGCCAACCATCGTCACCAGGAAGGTACTCGATACGAAGCCAGAGGTGATCGATAGAGCCTGAGACAGGGTACTTTTCGAACCAGCCATCGTACCACGCCTCATGACTCTCAGAGTCGAGATTCATAAAGAATTTATTAAGCCGGCATTTGACAGAGCCCAGCTTGAAGATGTACAGCAGCTCATAGGAGTCACCGTAGCTGGGCAGACAGGCTGCTAACCCCTGAACTCCAAGGAAGTGGAATCTGCCCGTCTGGAGGATGCGGAAGAGGCTGTTCATGGTTTGGGTATCGCTTATACCAGCCTTATGTGCTGTTATAATCAGACGTTGCCACTTTATCAGTCTTTGAAATGGTAAAATGTCCACCTGAGGTGCCAGCTCCAGAACTTGATCGATCATGTTCTGGATGTCCTTGTTATTTGCGAGTCTGTTAGAGTCATAGAGGCCTTTCAGATTCGTGGCCCTGATTTGAAGTTCCTCTAGCCAGAAGCTTTGTTGTACACGAGCAAACAGCTCCGGGTCGATAGGGTTGCCTGCAAGATCGGTAGGATTTTCGCCCGGCAGATCCTGATTACCAAAAGCTTGAATACGAAGACGAATCATGTCCATGACTTTAAGGTCATTCAGGGGTAGATCTGGTGTGTCCTCAGCTGCAATACCAAGGAACGTATCCCCGTGGGACTCGTGCAGCGCATGCCGATACACAAGCTCCCAATGCTGTTGTGGTCCTGACACAGACGCATAGATCGCAGAGAGCTGGTTGATGTTATCGGCCAGCTGTATAAACTCGTGCAAGATCTTAGGATTGCTCAGTACTACGGGCCAGTATTCTAACACCCATCTATCAAGGCCTTCACCAGGAGGTATGGGGTTAAATGGGAAACGGTGGATGCTGAAGGCGGTGATGGCCAATCCCACATTGCGAGGGTCAACATATCGGTGGAGGAACTGCTTAGTGTCTGTCGTAGGATCGCTCTCTACTTGAGCCAGCAGCAAATCAAATTCGCGGGTGACATAGGCGGACCTCGAGCTTCGTTCACGGATGGACTTGAAAATGTCCTTGATAGAAGGAGGAGGGTGGATAAATAAACGATCCATGTTGCTTGATGAAGATGAGAGTATCGTGAAGAAACGTCGAATATCTCCTATAGACTCTGGGTATAGGCGTACGTGAGTGAACTTGGTATGCAGGGTATGCAAGTAGTGGTATGCAAAGTATGCAAATGATACGATGCTAAAAAGCAGTTGAGATTGAAAGTTGGGAAGTGGTTGTGATACACGGTTGATCATGATGGAGGAAAGAATCTATCAAGGGAAATGAGTTTATATATCGTTTATCTTCTATCAAAGTTTTCGAAGGCAAAGAGTCAATTGTTTAAGTCTATTGTCCCCTAAATCTTCACCTGGATCTGAGCAAGTTGCGTGAAGTTTAAGAGATAGCTTCATGCTGCGTCCCATCTTAGATGTTTCGCGTGGGTACTTACACAAAGAACTTGAACTGGGCAGACTTTAGTCGTAAAATTCAGAAAAGGATGTCCTCCATAGATGAAAACATTTATATGGAGTTACTTGTCGTGTATTGCATCAACCTTCATTCTCTTGAGACACCATGTGCTCTCTCTCTTTCTCTATACCTAGGTAGGTATGTGTAGTGAAGGGGCAACTCGCGTGTTTCTAAGCCTCACTTCGTATACTTCCTTCATAGTCAGACTGTGTACAAAGTACATGAACTGGCCCATTTGGGTGGTCATGCCTAAATCTCACAGAGCAACAGGCACGGAAACTTGCCCAGGAAAAAAGGGTCGCTCGCAACGCAAATGGAGGATCCCGCCAAAAAGATTGGTTGCACGGTACCATATTACAATCGCGCATATGTTCATTGTGATAGAAAGTCAGTTATTGCGAGATACAGTTGTTGCTTTATGTATCAAGTTTCAAACATGCACGTATAGATAGATTGACCTTGTAGTTGAGAATATTGAGTATACCGAGAAGGTTTGGACGTCTATATAAAGTTCCAAAAGCCTAAGTTGCATGCTAAAGTTGTTGACCGCACGGGCCAAACCTACACTTTAATGTGTTGGAGGGCATTAACTCTTGCTAACCGCACGGATTTACAATATTGTCATCCTCCAATGGTTTTACACAACACCCAAGCTATAGTAATCACGACCAGAAGTTTCCGCGATATTGAGATAAACATAATGGGCTGACGAAAGGGATCGTAACGCTCCAGCCGCATACGCCTCGAAAGAGGGCACTGTCAATTTTCGCTTTCTCAGGGAGCATGCTGCATTGATCACGTAAATAAGTTCAAGGAGTCTGCGCAACTAACTTGGATTCACAGATATGAAAATGAGTCAACGCAAAAGCCAAACCTGCGTGTTGGGGTCATCGCATAAACGCTTACTTGTACGCCGGCCTGCTGAACATTACAAACTACATCACATGACAGAAGGAAGATATTAGTTTGAAGATGCAAAACATTGTGAATCAATTCCTACAAATCTCCTCTGAGCCGCCCACCCTTTATCTTCGCTCTCTGTATACATACCGCTGGACACATCACCCCCTTCCATCCGTCCCCCCATCCCCAAGAACCGTGCAAGATCCTTAAAACTCCATGACGCAAAAACCAAAAATCACTACATCCAGATTTACGTATAGACGTGCTCCCCGTAAAGGAAAGACGAGAACCCAATCCTATCACCGCCGCTTCTAGCTGCGTGATCCAGGACCGAAGTCGGGTTCGCGCTCAGGAAGGTGCTTTTTCTCTTTGCGCCCCTTGATCACAAACTCAGACATGATCTGAATGTGATCGGCGGGGAAATGCCAGTTGGGGAAAGCCGGAACTCGCTTGAGATATTCAGGATCGGGGGGTCCCAGCAGGTCTACTACCTCCAGGGTGTTGGTCGAGTACCAGATGTAATCAATCACATCAGCAAACCCGGGTGTGTAGTTAGTGAATGGCATGTCGTCGGCTGTGTGTTTGAGGTGGGCGTAGGCATCCCTCAGGCTGAAAGGGTGCTCAATGCCGTCGCGTGTGAAGCTACCGTACTGGAAGCTGCTCAAGTCGAGATGGTCCGGAGGCACACGTCCCATAGACATCAGCTCGTACACGGACGAGTCTTCTGTTGAGTTGAAATCACCACAGACAAGCAGAGGAATCTCAGTATTTGTGCGGTACTCTTGGCTGGGACCTGGTTCAGCCTGAGGCACAGGGACTTCATCTTCGCCCACGGGTAGTACAATCATCTTCTTGTCCTTAACTGCGGGCCACCTAGCGTATTTCTCCGCAAGCTTAGTAACATGCTCCATCAGAATACCAGTCTGGATAACCTTGACATCAGCCAGAGCAGAATCCCATGTAAGATGGGCGTTGACCAGGATAATTCGAGCTCCAGTGAGACGAGACTCAAAGAAGCAGATAACGGCAATGTTGTCCTTGGGCATGACACGATTGAAGACGTCGTGTTGATTCTTCATATCGGGTCGGTTAATAGCAATGGTGGCGAATTCGATTAGCTGTTTGTCGAGAAGAATAAACTTGCTCTGCTTGTAAAAGACGGCGCAACCGTCCACAGACTGGGCATCCTTCTCAGACATGGTTTTGGCTCGCGATTTGGGCCAATGAACACCCTTGTAATCCAATTGGGCCAGGTCAGGGCTGAGGTCTTCTTTGAACGCATCCGTAGACACCTCTTGGAGGGCGAGAAAATCTGCGTCCCTGATTTCGAGTTCCTCCAGGATGCAGCTTCTGCGGTAGTCCCAGTTAAGGGCGTTTGTTGGTGTGTATCCGTAGGTCTGGGGTGTCGCATACTTGTCGCAAAGAATGTTCCATGAAAAAACTTTGATCCTTTCCAGGTTTGGCGATACGTCCTCTTGAATGACAACGAGTTTCCGGGGCGAGGGAGGAGGGGGGCCTATAAAAGTTATTAGCACAAATAACCATTGTGTACAAAGTGCTTGTTAACGTACAAGGAGCGTTTTCTTTTAGGTAAGTGATCAGACTCTTTGTCCCCTTTTCCATGATCTCATGTTTGATCTCTGGGTCCAGAGGGTTACCTTCGATTCCAAGCATCTCAAGAAGGTGAAGCGATCCCAGTTCGTTGGGCAAAGTTCGGATATTGTTGTTGAAAAGATGCAAGTTCTTTAGGTAAGTGCACATTCCGATCTCGGGGGGGATTTCTTCGATCTGGTTAAAGGAGGCGTCGAGATGGCGTAGTGCTCGTAGTTCTCCAATTGCGTTGGGTAGTATTTTGAGCTTGTTGGAGGCGATGAAGAGCTCGTTCAAGAAGCGATACTTGAATAGCTCTGGCGCCAGGTTTCGCAAGCCTTGTCCACTCATGTCCATGTTGTGCCAGTCTTGCCGTCTCGTTTCCTTCTCCACAGTCAGGGGTCGTCTTCTATCGACACCATCGTTCTCATCGTCCGGCTGAGCGCGTAAACTACTGGGTGGTGGGCCGCCAATGCCTCTGTTTTCCGACGCCTTGAGCCTAGCATAGTAGTGCGGTTGTTGTTGATCGGTCATGGCAGCGTGCGCTCGTTCAGACTCCTTGTGCATCCTCAATTGCTCTTGCCACATCTCGTTTGGAGGCGCCTGTCCTCGGTTTCCGGCTGAGTGTCCATTTTGAAGCGCATTCGGAGCGAAGGGGCTCGAGTTCGAAAGGCCGCCAGGGGTGAATGTCGAGTGATGGCCCAAACCATTGACGTTGGGCATCCCATGGTCGTGTTGAAGTCCTTGGTGGTGTTGTGTCTGAGATGGGTGTTGGTGTGAGGGATGTTGGTAGTTGTATATCATGTTCGGTATGCCTCGGCCGGCACCGTTCATCCGACCATGTTGACCTTGCCCGGAGTGTTGAGAGTACATTCCGGCAGGTATCTGTGAAGTGATTATAATGGTTATATGTTGTAGGGCGGTAGGTTAGGGAGTTGCGCCGGCGAGCAGCACGGCAGCAGATATCGTTGGTCGGAAATCGTTCTTGAGGGGGGTGGGTAGAGCAAGTCGCTGGAGCAGCTCATCGGCCGTCGAGTAAAATCGCTGGATGAATTGGGTTGAAGAGCTCGCGTAGCCGCGCGGGGTGATTTTGATAAGTGACGAATGGCTCGACACTTTCACCCAATGTTCAAAAAGAGAGAGTGTAAGATTGACTCGCGTTGACGCATTAGCCTTTAGCAGCCAGTTCGTGCGGGAATGTGTTGTGACTTTGTGGCTCGATTGGAGAAGGTTGGTTCGTCGATAGGTCAAGAGCTTATGAGAGTTGTTCGCGACAATTTCGATAAGTCCCTGTTGGTGATGGTAGGTGGGCCAATGTTGCTTAATCACTGTCAAGTGAAGGGAAGCAAAAGAGCTATTGTAGTGAAGATCAAGTGCCGAGCATGCGTGTCAAGAAATGCTGGAAGGATAGTGGTCAGTCAGAGCTTGTTCGAAAGAAGGGCATCATAGTTAGGAGGAGGGGGATCCGAGCTTTCGCGAACACGTTGCGGTGTCTGTTTTAGCTCGTGCGGGGCCACGCACATGTAAGGAGCGAGCGCAACAATGCAGATATTGGTTTCAAAATCAACTGATACTTGAACAGAAGAAGAGCAGTTAATGGTACAAGAAGCACGGGCTTAGATATGACTGTGATGCTGGTCGATACTGCGACAAACGGACTGAGGCCCAAGGAGCGACGTTCAATCACGTGCACATGCTCCGCATTCTGATGGCTCGTGCGAGTCTTGAGATCACGTGCACCTTCAGCCGTTCTCCCTCCGGAGGCGTACGTCTGAGACCATCGCAGTCAGCCTTGCTTGAGTCAGAGCAGAGGGAGGATTCATCAAGTCAATCACAATACATCATCACGTTGGGCCACGTTGATTGAAACAAAATTCGCCAAATAACAACGAACGGACACGGTTGTAAAATCAATGACTTAGTCAAATTTGGCAATCTAATTTCAAGTATCAAACCTACGAACTGCAGGATGTTTGCAGCATCGGATGCTCTTGTTCACGGGAACCCACGCAAGCGCATGCAATGACAAGGAACTACTTTATAATTCGAGATCACCCCCAGACTTATATTGTCTGCAAACGAAGGCCATTTTGTGATCACATACTTTCTACAGAGACATACTGCGAATCATGACGCACAACCTGTGTAATATCAGAATATACTCTTCAACACCTCGACTGCATAGTGACAACAACGTGAATATCGATACGGGACGGAAAATATGAATTTAATCATGAAAGTGACGCCACTCTTGCGGTGCCATCTCGAAAGATATCACGTCTTCTCTGTTAACAATAGATCCCAAGATTGCAAAGCGATATATTTGTACGACAACTAAGTTTTGTGGTTGTTATAGAGTTATCACGTAAAATTATACGTCCTTTTTCTCAAGCTCCATAGAACAATGAGCATACTTGGACTGAGTAAGGACTGGCGACTCACAAAATTGATGGTTCGATCCGTTAACACGGACCGTCTGCTTGGGAGCGAGAGCCAAGAAACATTGTACTAATTCATCCGCCACAACGTCGCCCAATCATTCTCATATATCTGTCATATCACGGAGCCTCGAGCCGCAATGGCACAACTCCAGCTCAAACAGGCATGTGCAGCAGAGAGCATTGCCATTCGGCCGAGAATAACACCGTTGAACATGCTTCACTTTTGCATACCTAGGTAGTGCAGAACTGTCTTGTCACCACATACATAGTATCGCGGGGGAACAAGATCGCCTCAAGCACAAGGTCCGAAGGAAAAGCTGGGGTCTGCGCTTCCTTCGGCTATCATTCATGCAAGCGACCCGCTCGAATACCTAAACCCTGAAAAGATTGTCAGCCATGAACATGGCAGAATGTATTCACGCTGTCAGATTCTGGTCACTACAGCTGCAGCTGAAATTACATGTTGGATCCTTCACAATGTACCATACGTACCTGGCCGCGACCTGCAGGAATCACAAGTTTTTGACAGTAATTATCCCCTGTCTAACCAACCAGAAAGACCTCGGAACGCCAGGGCTGGGGAGGAAGCTGCTAACACGATACGCGTCAATAAAACATCAGGCAAAGAGTCTAATGTGCGGGGGAGAGCCAACCGAAGTGCAGCGCTCCACACCTCATACACTCTTGAACTGGGGAAACAGCATCGCTTGGATCCGAGCAAGCATGAAGCCTGCCTGAGGGGATTCTGTCGCGAGAAGCCGGTTGCCGTATATAGAATGTGACCTCTGCCGCCACCTCTGGCCTGTTTGCTTATCTGCTTGCTTGTCTGGCCTGAAACTAGAGTACTACATAGCCCATGCGGTTTGCTACAGTATCATCGTCCTTCCTTACCACAGCACTCGCACTCGCACTCGATCTCGACGCAGCTACCCGTCCCGCTGTTTGACGCCAAAGTTCATCTGGGAGACTTGAACCAATACACACATACGCATGTATCTGCGGCATTTCCCGCAATCTTTGTTCAGGACAAACAAACAAACATCGGCCAAGCCACAGACACGGCTTGCTGGCCAACCAAGTAACGCCCGTCTTCAAGCATTAGCCTATGCTCTTTCCGCCATTGACTCCAAGATTGCGACATAGCACGAGCAGACAGGGAGATCAACAGCACTGCTGCTAATAACGGTCGATGAACCTCTTTGGGTAATCAGGATAGGAGCAGCAAAAGCTTTGGAGAAGGTCAACACCGCGATCAGCGGTTGGCATTTTAACTTTGCAGGTTGCGGGAATTCTTTGTCTTCAACACTACGCTGATCCGAAACCCTGGCACAAGCGATTTAGGCGACAACTTGAATCAGTGTCATTATCGAGCATTCACAAAAGAGCCCAAGCCAAGGGTTAGCTATCGGTTCCTTCAGAGCCCCTGCATGATCCGGGAAGCAATCCGGCGACCACCCGGATTTGGAAATCCAATTACGCGGGCCAAAGAAGGGTTCTAGAAGGGCCAAAAAGTCTGCAACCAGCCCCAGGGGGTCGGGAGAGTACCGTTTTCTACAGTGCCTGCTGGTAGGCACTGAGGTACCCAGCACCTAGATTATCTCCCAGGTGCTGTACGGTGCCCGCGGCTTCAGCTCAAGCCGCCAGTGTTTGCTAGCGGCGGTGAAACTGCATCACCAGATTGATCATCGACTTCCATCCATAGCAATTACACCTGCGGCCGCGGCTGCAGCTGCACTGTACTCCGTACAAACGGTAAACTATTAGCCCACCCCTGCCTAGTCTAATCCAGGCAAACCACCCCATCCCCTAATCCACATCCACATCCACATCCACATCCTATCCCTATTCATCGGCAAGCTTGCGCCAAAGAGTATAGTTTAGTCCAAGCCCAGGAAGACAATGTCGGAATGGAGCGGATTTTACTACGCTTCTGCCAACCCCTTACCCACCTTTGCTCGAAAGACAAAGGCTGAAAAGGAGTGGCATCGCCCTGAAACTCCCCCACGATCCATTTCAGCTTCCCACGACATCAAGCCCAACACAAGACGTCCCTTTCAACACACGAGGACCTCTAGTGGGAGTCAGCGTAGCGGTAGTCGCTCGTCGCACGAGTCGTCTCTCGTGCATTCCAGCTACAGCCCCATCGCCAAAAGCGGCCCCGCCTTGGGGGAAGACAATTCTCATTACTCGCACTCAAAAGTCCTATCATCTGACTCGCGCCGACAATCTTCAACATCGACGTCAATCTCCCATAAACCTCGTCTTGACCAAACTTCTACCACCAGCGTGACAGCACCTTTATCCTCTCCCATCATCTTCAATCGCCCCGTCATTATCGACAAATCTCGAGAACGCGAGCTTCTTTCCCGTCACTCTGGCGCGACCACTCCTACCTACGGCTCTATTGATCTGAAAAATGTCACCATGTACTCCCAGCTGGAAGCAGGCAACAAACCCATGTCTGGGACAACAAAACAATTAAACCTCGGTTTCCCTCGAACAGAATCCGTATCGTCCACGAGCGGCCAGACTACCGCCTCAAACCACACAATGACTTCAACAGATCCCTCCAACTCGTCCGACCCTGCGACGAAACCATTTATCGTCAAAAATGGCCGTACCTACTTCAATGATCCTACATCGTCCTATCCTCTCCCCACCGATCTTACCGAGCTCCATCGCCAAAGCTTGCGAACGCTTCTCATGATTCAGGTTTACGGCGCACCCGTGTACACACCATTTATCCAAAACAACCCTCCACAACGTGTGTTAGAAATTGGATGTGGCACAGGTTTTTGGAGCATGATGTGCCACCGATACTACAAAGATCGTGGCCACACCGGTATACATTTCACAGGCATCGACATTGCGCCTCTGGCGCCCGGCAGTCCTGGATCCCCAGCTGAACTTTGCAAACCAGACAAGGATATGAAATGGCGGTTCATTCAGCACGATCTTCGCCAGAGACCATGGCCCTTTGGCGATGAAGAATTTGACTTGGTCATGGTCAAAGACGCATGCCTCATGGTTCCAAGTCATGTTTACCAACTCTTTGTTGAAGAATATCTCCGCCTGCTCAAACCTGGCGGAGTGTTGGAAATTTGGGACAGCGATCCAACATTTCGCATGTTGCGACCACATGTCCCAAGCGCATTACCAGGCTCGGAAGAGGCAGAAGAGCATGAAGCCGCACTTGATCTAGGCGCTTTCCTTATGACATCAAAAACGCCACTATCTGCGCCATTGAACTCATTCTTGGTTGAATACAACACATGGTTATCGCGAACTCTCGAAGGCCGGCAATTGTCACCTGTGCCGTGCTCTCTCATCAGCGCAGTCCTCCTTCAAGAGGCAGAAGATCTGATGGATATCAAGTCAAAGCGTTTAGCAATCCCTCTAAGCGAAGTCCGATGGGAGCGCGAAGGTGTCGGCGGTGTTGTTACAAAGGACGGCAAGTCGTATGTGGAGATGAAGGCCAAGTCAGCACCAAACCAAAAGGTTGAAAAGAAGACCCTGACCCCTGGACAATCTGCGCTGCGCAAGACGGCGCTCTTGACAGTTGCGCAACAAGTGTCGGCACTGGAGCCGATTCTTCGAGATGCAAGCGGCAAGAGCCAAGATGAGTGGGATGCTTGGGTAGCCAAGATGATGGCTGATTTGATGAGTGAGACTGGAACAAGCTGGGGAGAGTGCCTAGAATTGGGAGTCTGGTCAGCGAGGAAGAGGCTGCGCAAGGGCGAATCTTGAGATTTTGTCACGGAAGTTTGAGCGCAAAAGCAAAATGGTGTCTCGAGGTGAACTTTAATGGACGCCTCGGCGCATCTATGTCTCATGATAGATGACCACCGCTGGAATGCTTGCCATGTGACGCAAGGCCTACGTACATTAGGGACCTCAACGTCTCAGGTCGAGTCCCCGCAACAACCCTCGCCAGCATCTTTCTCATTGTACACATACCCACACTTCCCATTTACGCGTTGGCGTCATAACGTTTTCTCAATGTGCGATACCTTTTCAAATAGTACCTATACCCACATGATTAGTAAAAAAGCAGGTTATTGGATGGGAGGACCGGATTTCAGGATAATAGGACTTTGGGAACAATTGGATTCTGTTTTGGCATTGCATGGGTTGACCTTGATTTGATCTTGTGATTGAATTGTGACAGAGTTTGGAGCTGGGCAACGCCCAACGATAGATAACCTTGTGCGAATTGACAGAAAGAACATGAATACAAATCGTATTCATAAATGATTGTAGGTGCTTTGACTTCATCGTGAATGCTTAGGGAAAGACTTACAATGCTTCGATTTCTGCGTCTTATGTCAGTAGGTACTAGCAAAACGGCCGAGCTCAAACTTACCTTTCTTAACAAACTCAGCCTGCGCAATCCCCTTACGGATCTTGTCCTCGTCGCGTTCTCCAGCTTTGGAAATGAAGGCCTTGTGCAGCCGAGGTCGGAAGTATTCAAAGCCAAGAGGGTATTCTCTCCCCAAATACAGGAGCTCTATTGCACACATTAGTCTGCAGCTTTGGTTCCTGGGAAGGTTGTCACGCACCCTTGTAGATGTTTATGACTTGGCGTCTTAGTTGCGGGTTAGGACTCATTGTGGTTAATATTTGTGTATTGTCGAGAATCTCATAACAGTAGCTGGAGTTGCATACCAATGGTTTATGATGATGCCGCGGTACTTCCCCAGACTGTGGCGCAGTGCCCACTGCTCCAATCAGAAATATTCAGCATCGATGTAACTTACTAGTTCCAGCCACAAATACTCTCATCTCAACAAGACTTCTGATCGCGCCATCGCCAAAAGCTTTACTCTGTTCTGTATTATCATATCCTGGACTCAACTCTTGCGCCAGTGTATTCACTGGTCAAGATCTCAACTACAATGTTGCCCAAGAGGCTAGGAGCCCCGCATATCCTAAAACCGCTCTCGAAAAGCCCGAGTCTCATTCGCTTCAAAAACTACAAAGCAGACATTACTCAAGATCGATGGCCAACGGGATTAACACCAGAAGCAAGGCCATATTCCGGCACATGGAAACACCCAGACAGGAATTACTTTGTGCCATTCACAATATATAATGTTCCAAACAATTCCGAGGCATATGTTAGATGGCCAACACTCAAAAACTTCAGGCCGACGCTGAATCCGCGAGCATGGAGAACAGTCAAACCCGGGGGGTCCAATGCCGCCAAAATTGACACAGTCAAACCCGGGCCAACCCGTGATGCCAGATCCGAAAAACAACTAGCATTGATGCCTTACATGTATCATGACCTTGGCGTGTTGATTTACGAAGGCCCAACTGAGAAACAGTTGAAGACCATAGGCCATATTCTCAAGAGACTCGTGAAACATGAGGGTAGGTTGCAGGCCCGTGCATGGAATGCGACTTTGAAAAAAGTACACTTCGATAAATGGAACGTGTACCGTTTGTCGGTCGATGAGAGGAATCATATTGACAAATTCTTGAGAGAGGTGCGTGGGTAGATATCCATTGCGCAGAGCGAGGATACGATGCTGACTTTGCTACAGAGAGGCTTCTTACTCCCGAGTGGTCTCGATGAGCTTACTGATACGGCGCTAGAAAAATGGCGAGACGACTGGAAGGCTGGAAGAGAGGCGGAAGGGAGAGACGGTCGTTTACCAGTTAGGTTTGTTAAAGACACCAAGGAGATGTGGCTTCTGAAAAACCACGATGGCATGGGCTTAGTCAATGTAGGTTTCCCTTCTTGTCCGGCTCAAGCCCTGATGTTCTGATACTCAACTTCACAGGAAACCATCAACGGCCCCCGTATCGTTTCAGTTGATGCCTACGTCGCCACAGCAGTCCTCAAAGAGCGCCTTTATTTGAATGTCGAGCTTCACACTGTAGGCACCAAGAGGTTTCTCGGCTGTGCAAGCTTCCAATTTGAGCCCAGCATTGACCACGATATCCGAGGAAAGAGAGCGGAGGAGGTCAAGGAAATGGACAATGATAGCCTCGATGCTGAATCACAGGCCCTAACGCGCCGGGAAGAAAGGAAAGAAGTGCGTCGTGATCTGCAGAACATATACAACCACGAAGCTCCAGCCTCGATAGAGCGGCAGGAGCCTATCGTTCACGACATGACCAGGAAGTTGTGGAGGCTCGAGCGGTTGATTTGGAAGGACAGAGTAGATGCTCTGAGGAAGGAGATGCAAGAGAAGAGGATGCTTGAATGGAAGAGACAAAAGGAGTTGAGGAAGTCTGCCAAGGCCCAGGCAAAGGTGGATGTGGAAGGGATTGAAAAGCCTCTGAAAAAAAAGGAAATGAAATCTAAGGATGAACAGCGCCAGAGAGACGACAATGTCACTCACGGCTTGCATAACGAATAGTCTAAGACAAATATATCCTGGGGCTCATTCGACCATGTTATCTCTATCCTCATGATTCATCCGAGGGTGTTATACCACTTCACTATATCTTTCAAGCGTTCTACAATTCCAGCGAAGTGAGAGTAGAAAAGCATACAGTCACTACTTCTCATTGCCCTTTTTTTTTTTCGAAAACCCCCGGAACAATCGATGTGGCGTAGGGAGTCTCGCAGTTAATTCAGCGAAACACTTACATGAACCGAGTGATGTCTTTTTTTTTTTTTGCTGGCCTGCAGTTGGCTGCAGCAGCCATCGGCCTTCAATTCAGATGGCCTCGGAACGTGTCATTCTCGATATGGGCAGTGCTCACATGTCTCCATCAAGTGCCTAATATGTGACTGGCGTTAGACTACCCCGCGTAATACGCAGACATTACATACAATCAGCAACAGTGGAACCAAAGGCTTCCAAGTCAACAAAGAGTTCAAAGAGCAAAACCTAGAACAGGTAGAATGTCAGTAGCCTACACAAAAATCACGAGCTTGTGCCTGAGACATCTAGAGATATCGGGTTGCCTGATTAGGCAGCAGTTCAAGTCATGCCATCCAAAGCAAGACGTCGACTTTTCCATCTCCGAGACCGTATAGACAATTTCCATGTTGATCACTGTGAAGAGAAAACAACGCAGCGGAAGCACAGCCGAGAAATGTGATATCGGAAGATATCACAGTACATCATGTCATGTAACGCTTCCGTCCATCCAGACAGGGCTGGCTCAAGTGGCGTCCATCATGCAGCAGCACGGGGCATCCCGCATAGTTAACATGTTGGAAGCTCCAACGTTCCCCCGCCGCCCAGAACAGGGTCTCAAGTACCGAAGCTCGCCAGTTAGCTATTGCATAGATAGCTTCAGTACTATTTGGATATTAGGGCCAAGAACTCAAGCAAACACACAATGCTTTATGGACGGTGCTGAAGCACTTGCCCCCGAGACCGTCGCCAAACATTATTCCTTATCCGCAGAGGCCGGTTCGTTGTCCGCTCACCGTCACTTGACACCACCTTGTGGCCTAGCACACGAAACAAAGTGCACAGGAAGCTGATGCAGGGTTGTGAACTCAGTTTTGATAGGACGAGCCGAACAGACAAGTGCGAGAAGTGCCGACGAGGGGTGGCAGCCAAACAGATCGCCCCCCATCGATAGGGATCAAGCCAAGACCTAAACGTGGTGCTGCGATTTGCTACGTAGCAGGGCAGTAGCGATTATCGCGCTCCATCACGATGTTGTTCGTTTGTAGTAATGAGATGGTGGGGTTGATGCTCGTTGAGACAATCAATGTGGATAAATAGCCATAACACATCAGCGGCCAACTTGATCGGCCTGTGCATGAAAACGAAGATGATATAAATAGTTGCGTTGTACTTATCTCATACAGCAAGCATTTCGAGGTTGGCCTCGTTGAAGCCCATTCTCAGTTTGTGAATGGAGAGTCAGCAGTGGGCTCGCATAAGCAAGCACGGCCGTTTGAGTCGGGGCAGCAGATCACAGTGCGATGATCTCTTCGTAAACAAACCCATGTGGGTTGGATGATCAGCGTTTTTAGTCGTTGACTGACGACACTTGGAAGAGGGGTTTTGTGGTGTTGATGTGTACAACCACTGATTCTCAACCACTGATAAAAGTGAGTTTTGAGCTTCCTACACAGTGTGTCAAAAATAAGCAGACAATGCCTGAGCACAAATTCAACCAAGCTGGACTGCGCGTTCTCTTGTCCCCTGTGCTGTTAACGGTCCGACAGCTTCATTCGGCACAAGTGGGGTACATCAAAGAGTTGTGTGCATCTGCCAGGGAATAGCCTGCAAATCTTTCAATGTAACCAAGCTCAAAATTGCTGCCCTGGTTAATCGGCTTTTGTCCATATCGAGACGAAGCTCGTTCTTGATCGTTGCAAAAGGACATGATAAAAAGCGGGACATTAAATTAGACCAAAAAACGGGCCAAGAAAAACTGCCGAAAGTAAATCCTGGACTGAGTCTAATGACTCAAGTACCGTCCTGGGGGAGTTGATCATTATCGGTGAGTCGGGAAATAATTGTTAGTTGTTGCTTAAGTTGGGAGACTCCGATAGACTCGATGGGGTCTTGCAGCATGATTTGCAGCTTGTGGATTGTTACGGTATCGAAGCTGTAGAGCCTCCTGTGGTATCAAGGTCGAGCTTTGAGTATATATAAGAGCGACTTCCTTAGTCTGTCGTTTCATTTTGTTTTCGACTTTCATGGCCATGTCCATCCATGTTTGTGTCCAGGTCGTGCCCTTGCCGTGCAGTTTAGCGACCCTTGGAAAGAGTTGACCAATAGATCCGTGTTGCTCTAAAATATTTCCCCTTGAGCCAGCTCAGGGCCTTTCCCGCAATGGGCAGCCCGTGGCGCCCACGACGTCAGTGAATTCTCTCGCGTCGCTTCCAAGATATCGGCCGCCATCCCAAAATTGAGAGGGAGACAGCTAGCTAGCTTAGAGATTAGTCTTTGGGGGGCAATTCTCTGGCTTATTCGTCCAACTTGGTCCGGCATGTGCGTGTCAGAGTCTACCGAGGAAGAGATTCTAGCTCTTGTTGATGACACTGTACACTATTAGTGATGATGATAACCATGAGATGAGGCTGCAATTGGTGATGCCCTTTTTCTTGCACTGCGGAGAAGCCCTACTGAATTAGGAGCACGGCAGAGCCGGGGTGTACCCTGGCCAATACTTGCTTGTTTACAGAGCTTGTAAGCGATGGCGTGCGCACGCGATGTGTTGCATTTGTTCTTATTGTCGATGTATTATCGAGATAAAGACCAAGCCAGGCCAGGCCAGGCCAAGCATTTCAATTCAAGCCATAATGTGTCAAGTCATAACGTGTCGAGGATCCGTGTTATGATGACTCGATGTTCCAAAGGTCAGCATTTCTGTCAAACCAAATGCTTCCTGACGAATGTGGACAAAGACTTCGGTTCCTGCCAATAATTTACCTTCTTTCGCCTTCGCCTGAACTCATCTCTGCTAAAAAGCAGGGTTCACACAGTAAGACGCACGGTGTGTTTCATGGTGGAGCATGTGACTCCTCATTAATTGTCTGCTTGTTTTTACTTGATGCTTGAGAAAAACTACTACGCAAGGCCAAGACGGCGCAGTTTTCCAATGGATATTGTGGTATGGAGTCTTGGACTCGACCGACTATCGCTGGAGGCAATGGCATTCAACTCTAAACTCAATCATCGATTTGACGGATTAGTAGGTAGATCATGCGCTTGTATATAGGTAGACCTGCCAGCCAAGCTGTCCAGCGCAGCGCCTCATCTTAACCAACGTAACCTTGTTCCTGGGTACCTGATCTGTTAGCATCCAAGACACCAAAATCGCCCAGCAGCGGAATCTTATTGTACTCAACCACTTGGAGAATCTCGACTACCTTATTGAAGCTATTCGTTACCCTGAATGTCCTGAATATAATCAACACTGACACCTTTCAGCTCTCATCAGCACAACTCTTCAATTCAGCCAAGACTCCACTGATATCCTCTTTAACGCGCCTTTAGCGCGCATCTTGGAATAGACTGCCCCTAACTGCCCCAATTGCGCCCCATCTCATACGCCCCAAACCCCATCCATTGGCGACTGGAGCCCTGGAATCATGCGAGCCACTAAGACTATAGTGGATTCCAGCACTCAAAGAGCGTCAGAAACAGCAGCGTATGGTACAGTGCGAGTCTGCGCACCCCGCTATTCCCGTTCCCGTCCATCCTTCCATTATCCTTTTTGCGTTCGGTCACTCCATTCCTTTCTGTTTCTTTTTCAATACCTCGATTCTTCCACAAGCACGAGCCTGGCTTTGACAGCCAAAAAATCTCCCACCTCCACAACCAACAACAACCACTACCTTGCATTACTTTTTTTCTGTTCTTTACGTCCAATATTTTGTATCAAAATCCCACTGTAAAACCACGTCGTAACCAGTCAAATCACGTTGCAACATTACCTGCTTTCTGCGGCCCCTCGGCCGATCCTAGCAGGTTTTGCTTGTTGAAGTTGACTTGACTTGACGGTAGTTCCCCTCTCCTGTCGTCGCCCTTATCATTTGATCTTAGCATTGCCTCGTCGTGTCTTGCTCCGTTACGACCGTTTACAATCCGAATGCACATGTCGGCTTCGAACTCTCTTTTCGCAACGGTCCGCCTCCCAACTCTACCTTCTATCTTCCCGAGATCCCATCTTCTGCCCGCCGTATCGAGTTAAAAACGGCTGAGACGCCATATCGCTCGAGTCGCCAACTTCCACTCCCAAGCCCTTGACTTTGAAAGGCTTGTCCCGGCTGCCGGCCCTGTTCCCACGTGGTTCTCAGGTTCGACAGGCTGTGGCAGCAAGACAAGTCGTTGCGCATGCCTCGCGCTCCAGGTTCGAGTAAGCGACAGCAAGGCGCCGCCAGTCACCGCGACAATCGCCATGAGAATGGGCTTGTAGGCCCTGCCAAGCGTTCCAACGACAAAAAGGGCTCAGGACAGCTCGACAACTCTGCCCGACGATCTGACCAAGGTGCTTCCGGCGCCCCTGGACAGTCAACGCCCGTCAACGGTCACGCCAACAGCCCGTACAAGCAGTGCGTCTATGATGCAAACAACGACGCCCGTAACGACGACCACCGACGCTCCTCTCTCGACGCTGTCTCCGAGATGTCCTCCGATTCATCCACCACCACTGGCCCCAGTGGTGTCGACTCTAGCCATCGCCAGATCGACGTCAATGCCATGAAGAACGCTGATGTCCACCGTGACTCAGGTCCGTTCGACCTCGCAACCACTGTCCTCAAGTCGCTTCCCATGCAGGACACGCTCGCCATTCTCATCATTCTTATGCATGTTCCATCGCTCTCACTTACCGTTATTTACACTATCTTTACGTTCCTTACCTTTGTTCCTCCTGTCACCACCAGTTCGGGCATGAATATTAACCTGGCCGAGATTTTTGATGGCAACTCGACTATGCCCTCCCTTGTGACAGTTTTGTGCGTCGACTTTTTCTTCCTTTTGATATGGCTGTTTCTGTGGGGTCCAATCCAGGACGCTATCCTGGATTTTGCCAAGCCAGTTATTGCCATTACTCTAGGAGGGGGGACAAGCGCAAGAGATGGAACTTCCAGGGGACTCACCACCTGCTTCACGTGGGTGATAGGCCATCATCTGCTCCGAGGGACCAAAAACCATTGGGGTCGTGTGGCTCGACATATACCTGAGCATTGGCAGATGCCCAATGTTTTCAGCAGTTCACTCGAAGCTACTTCAAGCACATACGATAAAATGAGTGCCTATGGATGGGTCAGAAGTGTTCTAGCTATACATATTCTGACCCAAGGCATCGTACGATATATCCGAGAATGGTATTTAAGACGTGAAAAGGCCAATTCTTCCGTTGGTGCCAATGATCCGGAGGCCGGAAAGCCACCTAGTGTGGCTGGCGACACAACCAACGAAGGGGGATTTTCAACGCCTGATACCGAAACAGGGACATCATCGACGTCCACGGCACCTACAAGCAAAAAAAGAAGAAAGCAAAGCACTCAAGTTCGTCTTCAGCAACCGCTATGGGCAGCATTGGCGAGCACCAAGATTGTAGTGGTGAAGGAGTATGAGTTGTCCCATGCAGCTTCAGAGTCAGCTGGGACAAATGCTACCGACATTCACAATCTTGGCAATGCCCCGTTCAATAATCAACCCAATCAAATTTGGATTTCCTATATTGGTAGCGATGAAGTATGTTTTAACACCAGCTATTTTCCCGAAATCGACGACGACGAGACACGCTCGGTTGAATCCTCCGGTGAGGACTCAAGACCCGCCAATATCGACACCTCGAAGCCATTCTACGTCAGAGTCAACAACGCTGTTTGGCAGCCCACACGCATGTTTCCGATCGAGGAGTCTCCTGAAGATTCTCACGAAGGCGTGCGCTGGACTGGCGATATCTATGGACTCAGGCCCGCATCCAAATACGTCTGTGAATTTCTTGACAGCCAAACTGATGAAGTTCTGTTCTCAACCAGTATCAGAACTGTTCAGGCCACTCAGCGCGAGGCGGACGGTGTCCCACCTCCTGTGACTAATGCCCAGCGCTCTCTCCATCCGGACTCACCTGCCACGACGTTGAGAACATCGATTGCCGCGGTCGAGGCTAAGCTCAGCGAAGAGAAGTCCCGTCTCAAGACTCTGCGAAAGGAATACAAGAACCGTGCCAACGCACTGCGAAAAGACAATGAGTTGACGGACAATCAACTCTCCTCGGCTGGAAACCACGACGAAAAGTATCGACAGAAAATCCGTCAGCAAGAAACTCAGAAAGCCCAGGCAGAGCGTGACACCCAGCAGCTTAGTGAACAACTCAAGAACTTTGACACGGCTCCTGAACTTGCCGAACGAAAAAAGAAGGTCGAAAAGCAGTTCAGCAGTGAGAAGAAGATTTTTGAGACAGCGCAAAAGGCCTTCAAAGAGTACAAGGCTGGACTGGAGAAGGAAATCAAAGCCAAGGAAGTCGAGAAGTCAAACCTCAACACCCGTCGGAATAAGGTCGCCACGCGTATTGCCAAGGTTGAGAACGAGCTTGCTAATATCAACGACGCAAACAACCGTGGTCTGGACGAGGCGGAACGGCGTAATCAACAGCGTTCTCACTGGCAAGGTCATGTCGCTGGCATCGAAGCTAACTACAACGAGCGACTGGCCCATGTCCGTGCCGATAATGCCGGTAAGAGCGAAGAGATCCGGCACTTTCAAATGCAGTTGATGAGTATGCACGAGTTTATGACCTCGGGCAATGGCATGTCATACGAGATGATGCCACCACTCGACGCTGGCCACCCACAGCTTGGGCCGCCTTTCCAGCCTGCGACTTCGAGTACCTGGAATCCTGACCCTACGGTTCCTCCTCACTACCCAACCGGTCTCTGGTCTGCTTCCGACAACATGCTTCCTTCAGCTTCGGCTCCCACGCTCCCGTCTCTGTCGCCTTGGCAGCCTCCCCCAACTGCTCCACCATTCGAGCCGCGCATGAACCGCTCGCGAGGACGTAGTTCAAGTATGCTCAGTAACATCAGTGGCTTCACCCAGTCGAGCGGCGAGGAATACGCATCGCCTCCCATGGACTCTTACCGTGTTAAGCACATCTGGGCGAGTCGCGCCAGGGCCAGCGGTGGCGGTAGCAGCGGCAGCGGCAGCAACGGTGATCCGGCAAGCCCCAGATGAGTGCAACACGAGCATGTTCCGTGTTTAGATTGAGAAATCTACTTGTTTGTATTGGGTGATCTATGGCTGTGGTAGAGAGTCAGCGGGTATGTAGTTCGATTTCGGCAGGCTGCTGTTGGATAGCGCTTGTAGCGAATAAAAGTAGTGCCTTTGCTATGTTGTATGTCTATTAAATGGTGATGTCTTTATGGTGCCATGCAGTATCCACGCCCGTCTCAAAGCATTCCCTCGTTTGAAGAGAAAGGCATCTCTTGGTTGTATGCAATCACAACTGCTTGGTTGTACAGGTAAGATCAACCCAATTTTGTAATTCTTGAGTAGGCCTTAGGTAGTTTCTATATTATCCTAGTACCAGGCTGTAGAGCCAAGCTACTCGCCCGAGCACCTGACACGCATCTCAGGATCCATTGTTTAAGGCCGTAATGTTTGAAAGCAAGTGTTAACACAGGAGCGCTCTAAATGCCTTTGTCCTTCCAGCTCGCATACAAGGTTAAGAGGGCAACGAGGGAGGTGTAGTCGAGCTTGTATGAGAATGAGAAGGCAGACACCTGATCAAGATGCACGTTTCGCTATTTGCATGCCTGCCTACCTACTATGTAGGTAACCTTATGCTACCCGATTATCCTCAACTTCGAAGTAGAGGGTGTTAGACTATTTTTTTTTTTTAGTTGTAAATGGAATATCAGGCTGTTTCTTTGAAGAGGATTCCTAAGTCTCTTGCCCAGCAAAATCTACTTCTTCCAATTCAGAATCTAACGAATTCAACTAATGAGGATGGAGTGAAGAGCCGTCCACGCCACAATAGTCTGTTTTTTTTCTTACTTACATGATAGTTTCTTTCAGTCAGAACCTCTGGTATAACAGGACCATAAGAAAATAAGTTACAGGACGATCGTTATGTTTTACAGTCAACTGTCTTCACCTTAGAATGTGTATTTAAATGGAAAAGGGGTCGCAACTCTTTACCCTAGACATACAGCCACATCCCCTGTCGAGCCACAGTTCAACGCCACATGTCCACTCAGTTGTCCATCGACCCAGGAGACAACAGCTCTCAACACAACAACTTGAAGTAACCTGCGCAGTGCCGTTATGTGGTCAAGGTGACCTTATTGCCCTAAATATAATCGCCGGGAGATGCATCCAATATCGCCATGGATTTCGTGAGTGCCTCATCAACAACCACGTCCGCAGCCAAGACCTTCAGCTAATTGTCCTTCATAGTGGTCGCGCTTATTGAGCCCTCTCTCATCTGGGGGCTCCCGTAAGGACCTCGGACAGGATCCCGCGAAACGACTACAGCGATTCGAGAAACAGTACAGCCGCTTATTAGTGAGGCACCAGTGGAAGCCGTCCATACCCGACAAGCACTAACCACTGCAGAACGCCTGGAGAGCGTCGTCCAACCTGTCTCGCGATAGCGACGCTGCCGAAACTCTGGAAATCCGCCTTCAAGAACTCACCAACATCCTCAGCGACGAAAGTCGACGACCGCTACCACATCCATGTATTCAATACTGCTCGCATAAGCAAATTTACGTCCCTATCGGAAAGATCGCTACGACCTCGTATAACGAATGGATCATTAAGGAGGCTGTTCTTTTCTTTGCGACTCTGATCGAGAGTGAAGAGGAAGCCTTTGTTGAGAACCAGACCTTCTCCGCCAGCCTGACAAACCTCCTCGTACGAATCACTGGTTTGAACAGTGTGCGACTGGGCCTCGATACTGAGTCGCGTGTCGTCGAACTTGCCTTCAACATCACCACCAAGATCCGGCTGGATCCAAGTATTCTCCCAGCATGGTTCAAGACGCATCGAGGAGTGGCGCTCCAGAACAGGGAGAAGGATGAGAGAAACCGCGATGCCTTTGTTGGAAGGACCCAAAAGGCCGACTTTCCTCTTTTTTATATTCTCATGGATTACATTCATCATGAGGGAAAAGTTGGCGACTTTGCGCGGACAGGATTGCTCTACATTATCGAAGCAGCGTCGAGTTCAGGGCCTCTGGAACAATGGATTGTCGAAAGTGACCTTTCAACATTGATGGCGACAGGTCTTGGTGCCTTGTACAGCCAGCTGAGTCGCAAACTGGTCGTTGACCATCTCCCTCACAACCTGCCCCCTATTCTCGCATTCTCCGATTACGAACACCCTACATCCAACTACGAAGTCATTAGCTCTTGCTCTCCCGAGTTTCAATCTCACCTCGAAACTTTCCTGTCTCACCTATTGTTCTGGCAAGATGTCTTGAACCACTGTCGATCGGTTGAGGTCAAGTCGACTCTCTTGGAGCACTTTCAAGTTATTTTCCTACAACAGTTATTGTAAGTTACCTCGTCCCTCTTTGTGAGCCCAGCTGACAGTTCAGATACCCCTCGCTGCTTGAATCCTCTGATATTGATGGAGGCTCGTCAGTAGCTGTTTTGACTTATCTTCGCCGCATCCTAGAATCTCTTGACCACCCTGACATGATCAACCTTATCCTTCACTATCTTTTAGCACTACCTGATAACATTGCCTCCGCTCGACCTGGCTCCAGCTCGTCTGTCAGTAAGGCTCGCAAACGAAAGTCAATGGATCTAGCCACAATGTTGGCGGAGAGGGCAGAACCTGCCGCGACCCCTCTGCTGTTCAACCTGGTCGATCTTATTCTCGCATGTTTGAGATCACGGAATCAACAAACGATTCATGTTACGTTGCAATTGGTGTCGGCTATCCTTAAGCGACATCACCGTTACGCCATTGTCACTCTTTTGAGGACTGATAATGTGCCGGTTCAGAATGCTACCCGAACTGTCGGTGCTCAAGAGCAAGAAGTGGAATTTTTCATGTCGTTAGCAGGGACAATAGGCGGCGAGGATGATTTTGATGAAGTGTATCAGCTTGTGCTTCGAGATACTATGACTAAACTTGAAGCTCATCCTTGTTCGCTCAAGCTTGTCGCACCCAGGGCGTCTACGAGTAACCAAAGGCTGCCTGATAGTCTTCCTGGAGCGCCCAAGGATGTTGCAGATCACACTCTTCGACCAGACGATCCTCTTCTCAATTCGCTGTTGGATCTTCTGGAGACGTTCTTTGTTAACCAAGTGGAGACAAACCTCTCTGTGACAGAGACGCTCGTTGACTTGGCCGTCTGCGGTTTTATGAAGATTGAAGGATGGCTGACGCGCAGTCCAAGCTCTTATATATATGATGATGCCGAGAAGGAGAAACATACAACCGAAGGAGAAGAAGCTGCAGAGAGCGACGACGATGACGATGATGATGATTTGGGAGATCTGCCGTCTCCAACTGCAGAACAAAAGCAACTTCGCGCCATGGAACAATGCCGTCAACGACCGCAGTGGTCTCAAGCATCACTACCACGTGTTTTCAGTGTTCTCAGACGATTGGAAGAACAAGTAGCCTCTTACAAGAGAAGCATTCCTCACTTTGACGAGCTTGTGCAACAGCGTCGCGACGCTTTCAGAACTGCGGATGCAATGTTACACCATGCGGGTCCTACGCCAAGGCCAACCCCCATAAGTGAAGACCCCCCTGATCGACGCAGCTTTGAAGAGCCATCGCGCAACGCATCTCCTTCCCGGCCGTCGGCACTGGAAGGCCTAGCGCACCGTCTCCTGTCCGAATTGGGAACTCCAAGCCGCGCCAGCAGCCCGCGAGGACGTAAGGAGCTTGGCCGTACATCTGGTAGTGGAAATGCGACTCCCGGAAAATCTGGTCTGAGCTCTTCAAAGGAGGCGTCTCTTAGTCGGGGACGAGGCACTCCGGTGCTGACCCACTCTCCGGAGAGGATACAGGGCACTATCGACCCAATGCAGAAGGCCAGGGAGGAGGTGCTCTCTCGACAGACGGCTGAGTTTGCAACTATGGGACAAACTATCCTCTCTAAGAAGGTGGGATTACCGCAAGTCGAGGTTGAGCCTATTTCTATCAAGCCTGATAAAGAGCCGGTGCCCGAATCGACGGAAACTGCAGACGAACCAAAGCGTCCTGAAGAGACTCCTGCCGAAGAGGATGATACGAAGAAGGATGAACCAGACCATGTTGAAGATGTTCCCACCGAATTGAATGACGCAAAGAAATATGAGCCAGAGGATTCTGTGGCTGACATTGCCGAGCAATCTACCGCCGAGGTCAAGGACAACGAGGAAACCAAGTCTGAAGGTGCAGAGACTGCATCTGAAGTTCAACCTTCTGAATCCGAACCTGCTGAGGTTGTGCCTGAAACCGCTGAGCTGCCTGAGTCTACAGAGGCTGAAAATGAAGATGCCAAGGCAACTGAAGTTTCCGAGGACAATGAGCCTGCCGAGGAGTCAGAATCTCAAAAGCCGGAGGCCAATGAACCTGAGACGAAGGAGGCAGAGGCCAAGCCGTCAGAGACCCAGGAGTCGGTGGTCGAGGAACCAGAGGCCAAGCAGCCGGAGATCAAGGAGTCGGAGGTAGAGGAACCCACCCCAAAGGATACCGAAGCCGAGGAGGAAACTGAGGCACAGCAACCTGAGACCAATGACACTGGAATTGAGGGATATGAAGTTGAGGAGCCCAGACCTGAGACTCCTCGACCGAAATCTCGACAACTGGAAACTCTAGAGCCAGAAACCCCGCAACCGCGAGAGCAAAGAGAGAACACAACGACCGTGTCAGTCTCTCACGTTGTCACCAACGTGATCATCCTGCAATCTTTCCTCTTTGAGCTTGCCGCTCTCATCCAAGTCAGGGCAGGTCTATTCGATGAGGTACGATTTGTGTAACGGTAGAAATTGAGCTAGAAGGTGCATTACTCGGGCGAGATTCACAAGATCCTCACGATTCATGAGCAGATGGCATTGGTGCGATTACTTGATAGACAGGAAGGGAAGGGAATGGAATGGAATGGAATGGAAGGAAAGGAATACTTAAATATAATGCATACCGAGACCGTAGATCCGGATCTGGTTGAACGTAACATTCACTTTTGACTTGTGGTAGTGGATCGATCGTAACTTTGTGTATTCAAGTGAAACCAAACGCCGGCTATAAAATGCGTACATATGATACATGATGCCCAAACTTAGTGCTTTAATTCGTCCCATTCGATCCATCTCCTTATGATATCATCGACAGCTTTGATGCCGTCTCTTGTGGCTTCTACTTCGAACCACTCGCGATGCTCTCTACCACAAGCAGCACACTTGCCCGCATCGGCCTTGAAACCCAATCCCGCAAGCTCTAGATGCACCAGACGCTCTACACGGTGTACGTGCGGCGTCATGTGTGGGACCACTCCTGAAGATTCTTGCGACCCAGGAATATAGGGGTAATACCGCAGAAGCTCAACTTCGCGGCCACATTGGCGCTGCCATTCGTTCAGTCGGCGCTGCACATTAGATGCGCGGCCGATCTTGAGAAGCATGGTGTTTTTAGAGGAGTTTGGATCTGAGGCTGCGTAACTACGCACGGCATTGCTTGCGCTTCGCGAGCGCGATTGGTTGTTTGGTGATGGGGGTGATAGTAGCGAGCGTGCTGCGTCAACGGGCGCGGCAGACTTGGATTGGGATGTGGGAGTCAGCCAGAACATGTATATGAAGCCAGGCTCTTCTCCACTGCCGAACGGACGGGCCATCTCGGCCATTAGCGCCGAGGCGGTGGTGGTGTCTAGAGAGTCGGGGATGAAATCTTTGATGGTGGCTGTCCTGGAGCTCGTTGATTTACGTGATTTGCGGGAAGACTTGCCGCCGGAGATATTTTGTGGTGGGCTCAGTCCTTGGTTGTTCGCGGACGTATGCTGAACAGGACGTGGTTGTGGTCGTTCTGGTTCCTCCTCGTCTTCATAAGGAACCGAAAAGCAAAAGCAGCATAACAGAGACGACTTTTTCGACTGTGGGTTGGAAGCGTTTGGTCTGCCGTTTCCATGCTTCTTTTCGTTCAAATCCACCAACCCCAATCTATCCGTCAACGTATCCAAGCTCGTGCGCCCTTCCAAAATGGGTGTCGCACTAGGTCGTGGGCCTGGACTAGATTGGGCCGAAATGTTGGCTTGTTCGCGATGCTGCCAGCAGTAAAGGTTCTCATCGCGAGGATCAGGCGTCACGGGACGTCTGCGCTTGTCGATCTTTGGGGGATTCTGCTGGACGACTGGACGACGACATGGTTTTCCGTTGGATGTCAAGCCGCGACATGTTCCTTCTGCGAGTTTTGAGTCGGAACGACCGAGATAGGACTCGGGCGTGTTTGCGACAAAAGGCATTGTTCTGTGGTTACAAAGAGCGGTGGGAAATCAAATCAATGAATGGCGTATTTCGAGGGAGGAAGTAAGTTAGTGTCGAAAATGAATTGCCGAGAGGGAGAGACAGTTGTATATATATAGGCGGGACCAGTGAAGATGATTCAGAGTCAGGGATGATTGAAGGTTGAAGGGATGACGAAGTGTTCAAGACCAACCAAGGCGTGTCCGGAAGCTGGCTTGTTTGTTCCCCATCTTGGCTTGGCTTGTGTAGTCGCGACCAAGTCCAACCATGGCGGCTAGGTAGGGGAGGGGATCCATGATGGGATGGAGAATGGGTATGGGTTTGCAGCTAAGTGGAGGTAAGTTTGAGCTGGCATACAGTCTGTGGCTGTGCGTGGCTGTGCATTAGTTCAAGGCGGAATCGAACCCTATAGGTACATATGAAGTAGCAGTCTTTATGTAGCTAACAACTCACTCAGCTCAGATCATGTAGGAACTGGTGTGTGTGAGCTGTTCAGCTGTGCTTTGTTTTTTTGATGCTTGATGAGTTGTTGGTGTTGGGAGGGCAGGAACACGATGGTGTGTTTCGTGGTGGTACGTGTTGTTGAGTTGATCAGTGCGTGCTGCCTATTTTTACCAAATGAAACGTCATCCCCAATGACGGTTAATCCTTGACAGATAAACCGGGGACTTTCCTGAATAAGAGTTTTTGGTTTGCCTTGGATACGGCAGTTGTGAATGTTGATGATTCGGTGATGATTTGGTGCCTGGATTGATTCTTTGTGATGGTTCAACAGGTAGAACAAGCACTGAATGAACCAAGAACGAGAGAAAATAATGTGATATAATTCGAGAAAAAAACAATATGTGGGTAATAATCAATGATGAAGCAATTGATTGTGTGCAGCTGATTAAACGCCGAACGAACCCATGCTGGGCTGGGGACCCATGATATGATGTTATAACCAGCTCGCTTCCCTTGTCCTTCTGGCACAGACCCAGACCCTCAACCGAGGGAGAATGACAATTTATAACGCCTGCCGATAAGAAGCTTGATAAAGCAAAGACCATAAAACCAATTGACCAGAAAACTCAATTCGCATTCGGTGCGCATCTCAAAAACCTTGATAGCCCTGACCTGTCTACCAAGGTACTCCCCTAGAGCGATGGTGAAGGAGATGACGGGCAGGACGATTGCTCGGATAATTCTTGACTCATGAAATTGAAGCCGACGATGCCTTCTGCCACGATTTTGTTCTGGCCTGTTGCGAGACGTGAATAGACAGAGACGCGGCGTCCAATAATTCCATCGCCCCCAACTTCAAGTGACAGCGGTCCCTGGAGTTGTGATTCGACAAAGTTGTTGGGATTCGGTGGTGTTTGAAGAGAAAATTGGCGAAATAGACCACATTCGCTTGCGTTTCTTGTCATGTCGCCACTAGAACTTCTCAGTGTTAACACAGACTGATACTAGTAGAAGTAAGGGAAACTCACTGTATAATGACATGTAGATCAGAGAATTTGTGTATACTGCATTCATCGTTCGGAGTAAGTCTTGCATGTGTTGCACTTGAGCTTGCAGGACTGCCGGGGGTATGGAATGCGAGATCACCGCAGATTCTGGACGAGTGCGAGTCTGTAGGAGGATTGAGGGAGACGAGAGCACCTCCTCGAGGACGGTTTGTGTTTTCAGGGCCGCACATTGTGAAGGAGTATAGAGTATGTTGAAGTTGAAGATGAGTTATCAAAGAACAACAGAGGAACAATAGTTGATATAATAGTTAACTACTTACCTAGGTAGTCTCTCTCTCTCTCTCTCTCTCTCTCTCCCTCTCTCTCTCTCCCTCATATAGTCTCTCAAGGTACCTCCCCGTCAAACTTGCTCATGCAAAAAACTCACCAATCACAGGCCATCAACACCTAGCGCTGTTCCCGAATCGGGTAACTTCTTAGGTGAGCAAGTTTGAGGGGAAATGCTCTCGAAACAACAACCGACCTCAGTAGTAACCAAGTACCTTGATGAACACTCCATACCTACCTGGATAGTCTACCAGGCACCTTAACTAAGTATCGATCTGATACAGATATTACCAACTCTCCGATCTGACGCAATCCTCCTTCCGTCATGTTTCCCCTCACCATCCCCCTTCTACCCCTCCTCATCCTTCTCATATCACCATCACCTTCATATTCTTCCTCTGCCAACGCTGAGCCTCACCTTGCTTCTGAGAGCAACATACTTCCCGACAATATTCACTCTTATTCCGCCATGTCTGTTGGAACTTACTCTCTTCCGGCGTTGCCGTACGCCTATGATGTGAGCTTATTCCCATCAACCATCAGGAACAACCAAACTAACAACAAAAGGCCCTTGAGCCTAGCATCTCTGCTCAAATCATGGAACTTCACCACTCCAAGCATCACCAAGCCTACGTGACAAACCTCAACGCTGCCCTCAAGAACTACGCCACCGCTACTTCATCCAGCGACATCGCCGGCCAGATCGCTCTGCAGTCCGCTATCAAGTTCAACGGCGGTGGCCACATCAACCACTCCCTCTTCTGGGAGAACCTCACTCCCTCCAGCTCTCCAGACTCCAAGCCCGACAGCGCCCCCACGCTCGGTGCTGAGATCTCCAAGACATGGGGCAGCATCGAGGTTTTCCAGGAGACCTTCAAGAAGACTCTGCTGGGTCTGCAGGGCAGCGGCTGGGGATGGCTGGTCAAGGACGCCCAGGGCTTGCGTATCGTTACCACCAAGGACCAGGACCCTGTCGTGGGAGGAGAGGTGCCCATTTTTGGTGTCGACATGTGGGAGCATGCCTACTATCTGCAGGTAAGTTAAAGTTACAGTATTACAGACAAATCCAGTACTAATATGGCTGTGTGACTAGTACCTCAATGGAAAGGCTGCTTATGTTGATAACATCTGGAATGTCATCAACTGGAAGACAGCCGAGGCTCGTTTCACTGGCTCCCGTGAGGATGCATTCAAGGTCCTCCGAGCTTCTATCTAGATGGAGTTGACATTGTGAAATACGAGTTATGACGTTAGCGACTCCTCTATACCATGCCATACCATCTCATATATCTCGGAGATGACACAAATAACAAGAAAAAAAAGATACTCAACCTCAAGCTTTTACAATCATGCAGTGAAACTCGACAAACTCCCTAGCAACGTGCTCAACATCCGACACTCAGTCTCGGCTAGCTACCCAAGACCGTGGCCTGCGTTTGACTCGCGCAGCAGCATGCCGTGCACCACTAACTATCTTGCTTGACCGCCAAGTCTCCATTTTACTTCTGTCGATTACACTTCCAACCATTCTGTAAAATGATCTGATCCTCTGTCCTAGTCATCTCCCCTTTCGCTCTTATTATGCGGCCACATGCATGCTCCCGTCTATACGCGTGTTTGTCAACGCCACGTATCTAAATATGCATACACATCATCCAACAATGACTGGCCTGAGACTTCGGTCATGAGTGTTGTACCACCATACTCTTATCAGCTTGTACATGTGAATCATGTCTGTGCTTGTGTAACTCGCCTGCACAGAATAGACGCAGGGCTCGGCTTCACGATCGCGCACAATGGGAAATTAAAAAAGAGGAGGGAAGCAACGTCAACGATTATTGACGAAGAACGTAGAAAGTACTGGAATAATGACAGGGAATGAGTCAATCTTCGTAAGTGACTAGATGTAACTGTGAGACGTTATACTGACTCTCAGCTGCCAGCTCTCAGCTTTTCCAATTTCTCCCTATCTTGGCAGTATGTACGCAGGCGTGAATCTGGATGCGTATTATCCGTACGAGATACAAGCTCGTTCAGTCTAAAGCATAAGCTGTAACGAAGCTACCCGTCAACACGCTTCCATTTGACAAAACAAGCATTGCCATCATGGCATTGCCGGAAGCCGAATGGCAGGGAAGGGAAGGGTATTCTGACGGAAGGACTATTATATTAACTTTACGGCAAGACGAAACGTGCAACGCGGACCGACACATACTTCCCATATCCTTTAATTATATCTCACTCGCGGTCTCTCCGGTATCACCGCATGATGCATTCATAGGGGTTACATGACAACGGACTCGTGAGAGGAAGAATAGGTATAAAGAGGGGATGGTGAGCTTTCAACAAAACATCAAAGGTCAAGTCTTGCTTAACCCAGAACTAAGACCAGACTCATTCTTTTCCGTCACTCGTTTTGTTCCCTAATCTTTACACTCATCACTTTCGCTTCTATCCTGAGAGAGACCTAAACATGTCTCTCCTCACTCGCTTCACCCTCGTGGGGCTTTGGTAGGTGTCTCTCATTGTTGTTGACTGTAATTTCCAACTAACTAGTACAGGGCTTCAGCTGCTTATGCCCAAAGCGACACTGTGACTGTCACCGAGACAGTTACAGAGTGTGCGTCGTCCTGTTACTCTGTCGTATCTCAGTGTACCTCGACCGAGTACATTGATACATCCTCCATCATCAACCTTCCGACTGAATCTTCGGTTGCCGTGTCTGAGACCTCTCCCATTGAGACCACCGAGATCATCTCCCTTCCCAATGTTTCTCTTTCCTTAACATCCTCCAAGTTTGCCAACACCAGCGCTATCACTAGCTCTTACACTTCTACCTCAACTGTTTCTGATTTCGAGACCACTATTACAATCTCCGAGTCGTCTGGCGTCTCGGTTGAATCAAGTGCTCTTGCGGGTGAGACTTCGGAGTCGGAGTCTAGCCTGTACGGATACTCTACCAGTACTCTTGCCTTGACAGAGGCGACCACTGAAACTCTCACGGATATTGAGACTATGCCCACTCTCGTCCCAAGTGTTGACTCTTCCGCTCTTGCATCTGGAACTACTCGGACATCAGAGATAAGTGAGTCTAGCATCGTCACTCAAGGTTCTACCGGGCAGCCTTCAGAGTCCGCCCCTCTCAGCACTGAATCGGCGTTGACTGAGAGTACTACCACCGATAATATTGTTCCTCAGCAGAGTAAATCTACTCTGACCCAAGGCACTGGTGCATCTTCAGTCACTGAAGGGGCCTCCACGGCCACCCTGACGTCTGTTCTCACTAGCCAGGTCACCCTCACCGAGACCATCTCAACTGTCTACTCTAGCTCCGCTGAACAGCCTTTTACCTCGGAGGAGAGCACCGAACTCCTGGTTACATCTTCTCAGACAGAAGAGTCCAGCAGTGGGTCTGAGAAAGGCTCTGCGACAACTGAAGTTGTCATTTCGGAAGTCACTAGTGTTACCCAGTTGACATCTTCAGTCGCTTTGACACGCACCGAGACCCTGTCTGTGTCCGAATCCACCGCTTCTTCAGGAGAAACCACCGAGGGTTCCACCTCTGAGTCCTCCAGCACATACGTCTCTACTAACTCCGAGACCGCTGTTGAAACTGTCACCTCCATCGAGACCGTCACTGCGGAGACCTCGCCTTCTCAAACCGATTCGACCGCCAGCGGCTTCAGCCCCGAGTCCACAAGCTCTGGCTCGTCCCCTGGCACAACTGAGGCTGAGGAGTCGACAACTACACCCTGCACATCGACTGGACATACCCATATCTACGAAAACACAACTATCGTCCATAGTACTGCTGATGTGAGCATCGACTCGTCTGCTCTGGCTGGCTCGTTCACGTCAACTATTTCCGAGGGAACTGATTATACCTCTGCGACTTCAGGTGTGGTTGAGCGAACCACGATGCCCACCGTAGAGACCGAAACTGGAGTTACTATCGGTAGTACAGCTGGTGGAGTTGAGACATCTGATTTAGCTTCCACTTGGCCAAGTGCCTCCCAGTCTACCCCATCCGCAGCAACAACACCTGTTTCTCTTCCCTTTGAACCAACATACCCTCCTCACAATTACGACTTTGGCTCTCCAAGCTCCGCAAACGACGGCTGGCCAACTTTCTCCGTTGACTCGAGCGCCGATGCAGCAACGGGTTTCTCGTCTTTCACCACTTTCCTTACCACAAACAAGGCCACTGATACTGCCTCTGCTTCCACTTCCACCGGGATCAAGGAGCCTGACTACGAGCCTCCCGCCTATGAGCCTCCTTCTTACCGTGAGCCTGCGTACGTTCGCAAGCGCTGGGGTTTTGGATGGTAAGCGGGCTTGTCTAGTACAAAAGGACGCTGGGTGTACTCGCTGGATTCTTGTTTCTTTTTACTTTCCTGTGAATGACTTGTTGTCTTTCTCTTTACTTTGAATGATTCAGTCTTGTTTCTTTTTGTATCTGGGATACGTGATTATTCGGGGGGTAGATAATTGATAGAAAATAAATTGTGGTTGCTTTACCTTTAGAGGTCAATAGTGATGGTCTTTGATGTGCAGCATGGTATTGAACTTGTCGTATATGTTGGCGTCTATATCTTTTAGCCCAGTCAAAACAACGTATATCTACCGTCTAGAATCATTGTGGTGCTCTCATCAACATCAGTTTCCTAGCTTGCACTCTCCCATTCCATAGGCTCAACCATCCAATCCCACTCATCATCGACAGCCATACCCATCTCATCATCGAAGTCATCAGCCCACGACCTCCCCTGGCTGTCCGTCTCAACCTTCTTGGCGCCGATCCCATACCCAACCTCCAACCCGGCCAGGATCTGTCCTACAAGCCAGGTTAGGTCATACATCTTGAGCGGCGGCGTCTCTTTCCCTTCGCCAGCATCCTTCCACCTGTTCCGAAGCTCCTTGGCCTTCCGCAACGCCATGTTCACTTCTCCACTGCCCAGCGCCTCGTACAGCGGAGACGTCGTCTCCTCCAGGGTAGCGATAACTTCCTCATGATATCGGTGCTGCTGTCTCTTTCCCCCGACAAACCTTCTGGGTGAAATTTCAATGTCAAAGACAAGAAGGAGGAGGACAATTGCTTGCTCAATCCACACGTAAAACTCGTGAAAGTCCACCTTAAAGTTCCTCTCAGCTTCGCCCACCGTGAATCCAAACTTTTCCGGATGCAACGCGCGCTCGTACGAGTTCTTGAGATCAAGGAACCTCCATCGCAGCCTCTGACAGGCTTGTTCAAAGCGGTGAAATGCTTGTGATGAAGTCAAGCGTGCCGAATTTGGAGCTGAGCTCGGTAAGGGTGCCGGAGCTGAAGTTGAGCTCGGCAAGGGTGCTGCTGGAGTTGGAATTGAGCTTGGCAAAGGTACTGAGACAGGTGGTGGCGGGGGCGTTGGTCGCGATGAAGGTTGCGATGAGGCGCGTGCTGGAGGGACAGAGTCCTGAAGGCGAGAGCGACCTCCCGTAGCCCATATAGAGCCTTTGAGACCTGACATGGCGATGTTTAACAAGTTGAATGAGTTGGGATGAGGTGTAACGTGAGAGAAAGCGAAAAGGTCAGTGAGTGATTCAAAGGTCAGACTTTGTTGCTGTCCAACCTTGTTTCAGCTTCAGCCTGCAAGCCTTTTTGATCTTTGTTTTATCTCGTATAATCGAATCGACCAGCCTCCTTTGTTTCCCTGGCTTGTATGGTCTCAAAGCCTGTGCTAAAGCAGCACAAACTGAATTGTTTCACAACTCTTTGTGCTTGCGGCGGCCTGGCTCCTAAAGCGGAGTCAATGTACACTAACGATGACTTTATCCGTGAGCTCAAGCTAAGACAAAATATAAAGACGTGATAATGTCGACTCACATTTGAACAATTTTCGTGGTGAAATATAAAGAATATGACCAAAAGAAAGAAAGAAGAAAAGTGAGTGAATTGGCCAATTCAGTTTACAATTGACAGCCACGAACTTAATGCCTGTCGATGGATTATTCATCGGCGGCTAACTTTGGCTGTGTCTCTAACTGAACTCAGCTGTAAACAACAATTCCCACTGCAAGAACACCAACACTAATGATTCACTCTCATAGGTAGTAATGAGAACGAATCAATACCTCCCATTAACCAATTAATCATATCAGCAGAGAAACATGATTAATGTGCATCATAAATATTTCCCGTATCGATATATACAATATTCGTTCACTATAGACAGCTCAGACACAGCAAGCCTCGCTTGGCAGGCTACCCAACTCATGTCCAGAAATCAATCAATCAATCATGTTTACTTGCTCGCCTTACAAACACATCATAGACTGGCCGTAGGCGACAGCTCTTAACCATATATGCTCCTCAACTCCTGTAATCCAGACATTTTAGCTTCTGGACGCCATGTTCAACGCTATCCTGATGACCCATCTCAAAAGCAACAAAAACGCACAACTCCAATATCCGCATCTTCTTGACAATTCCAATCGATACTATGTCTATAGGCCGGCCTATGTAGAATCGCGCACCTTTTTGGTCGCCTTGGCCGTACCAATATGAGTGTTGTGCACCTATCCTTGTTAGTTTTGCTATAAACACTGCATAGGAACAAACATACCTTTGTTGCAAATCGAAGACTTGTCAAAGTTTCCTTCAGGTGTGTCTCGAGTGGCGAAACCATAACAAACATCAGAGTTTTGCTGTTACCTCCCAAGCTGTATTGCAGCAAGTGGGTCAACTTGGAATTGCGGTATGGGATATGACCTGATCCTCGACCAAGAGCCTCAATGACATCGCCCAAGCAGCTCAGACTCTTGTTGATGTTTTGGGTTTCCTTCATACGGTCGCCCTCAGCCTGTGAGTGCTTGAGACGCTCGGAACCTGCCAAATCAACGAGATTTAGTGTGCCCTCGCATCGCTCTCCAGTGGCAGCATTCTCTCCGATCAACTTTAGGATGAAGATACTGTGAGATCGAGACGACCGCTCGTTGGCCTTGGTTGCGGCTACGGATCGGTTGTTCTGTGCCTCCTCCAGCATCATCTCTACACTGGATGGGCTGTCAAGACGTACTGACTGGCAGTTCGTGATTGTTGTTTGCTTGCGAACTTCGTCATGGCGAATCTCCAACTTTTTAGCCGTAGCTCGATCGTTGGCTGTCAACAAGTCGTTGAGCTCTTCGTTGTACACCTCAACAAATGAACCCTCCATGGTGTACTCCCAGGATTTCTCCTTGAGCTTGGTGATGGTGTCGTAGATCATATGTGTGGCACGAGGGATCATACCATCGCTAGAAGACATGGTATGAGTCTTTCCAGAGCCTGTTTGACCATAACAGAAGATGCACACATTGTAGCCATCAAGTGCGCTCTGGACCAATTGAGAGATCTCGCCAAAGATCTCTTGGTTTTGAGTACCGGGAACAAAGACACGATCGAATTCAAAGGGGTAGTTCTTCCTTGTAATTTGTCCCAGGCTGCTCTTCTCCTCAGGCCCAGCTAGAACAATCTCAGAAGATGTCTTGTCATCAGGGAACGACATCTTGGCCTCCTCTCCCTCTCCGTTACCCAGAGGCGGTCGCACACGGCACATGACTCGAATGTTGCCCTTGAGCTCTTGGTACTTGTTGAAAAGGACTCGTCGCTCGGTCTCCTCCTTGATAAGCTTGTTCTGCGCCTCTTCGGCTATACGGAGGGCTTCTTGCAGGCGTGCTTCCATGTTGGCAAACGAGTCCGACTGGGCCTTGTTGTCCGATTCGAGGAATTCGACGTGTGACTTGAGCGAGTTGATCTTGGCTTCTAGTGTTGTGTTGGCTGCTGATAGTTCGGCGATGCTCGTTTGAAGCGTACTCTTCAAGGTACGTTCCCGCTGAAGATCTCCTTGAAGACTTTCCACCATGGAGTTGGCTTCTTGGAGCTCACGGTCCTTCCGTTGTATAGCGACGCCCATATCCTGGTGCTCGTTGCCCATCCGGGTTCGTAGGTCTTGGATTTCGCGGTCCCTCTTCTGTCGCTCTTCTGCCAGTTCCTGATGGTACAGTCTTGTCAAGCTTTCAATCTTTTGCTCGTGGTCTTTTGTCTGTTCCTCCTTTAGTCGGTCCAGCTCCCTCTTGAGCTCCTCGACTGCTGTTCTGTGTTGCCTTGACATGTCGTCGATTCTTTCTCTGTGCTTTCGTTCTTGGTCGTCCACTTGTCGTTCAAAATCCCACTTTTGCTTGTCCATTTCGTGTCGGATTTGGCGTCCTTCTTCTCTTGCTGAGTCGAGATCTGATTTCAAGGCGTCGTTCCTAATGTCGAGCTTCTCCCTATCACTCTCCAACTCTTTCACTGCAGAAGGGTTAGTAGGTTCCCCCCCCCGTATGGTGGAATATACGTACCTCTTTTTTTGGCGAGCTCAAGAGCATCGTCATGCCCCTTTCGCTCGATTAGAGTGGTGTTCACCATCTCCTTGAGTTCCTTGAATTGGGACTCCATGTCCACGACTCGACCGTCGACGTCCCATGCTACATATGATGTTAGATTAGAATCTTTGTTCAAAAATGCTTTACTAGGGGAGGGTGCTTTGGTGGGGGGCTGGAATATTTTGACGGGCGAAAGGGCCAGTGACTCTTCGAATTGTGCAAGCTTTCGCTTCACCTCCTCAGTTTTTGGTGCTTTGGGAGGAGCTGCCTATGCCCACTCTGAAGACGCCGTACGAGAGGTAGCGATGCTGTCATTCTGGCCAACTCTGCCGCGCCGCTTGCAAGGAATGTTGGATATGTGAGATGCGATTGACGATTGTGATAATCGACGTGTTAAGGGGCGGGAGATCGCTTGAGTCCCGGGGTTTTCTTTATCATCAAGACTCAAGCCATTGAATTTTGAGGTAAGAGAACTATCTCTGATTGTTGAAAGGGTCGGAAAGGCTTGTGAAGTTCTTGTCTTGTTGCGAGGGAATGGGACGTGTGATTGTGAAAAAGATAGCTGGATTCCAGTCGTACCATTACTTGGTGGAGGCTCTTGTCGTTCTTCTTCGCGGATAGCATGTGCTGTTCGTGGGCGGGGTGCTTGGCTCTTCGATCTGGCATGCGTAGGGCGTCCATTAACTCCGTTGACTCTTGTGGTTGTTGTCGTTGTCGTTCCGTAACGTCCGTTCTGAGTGGCCTTGTTAAAGCCCATTGATGTCGCTGCGCCAAGTCGTGACTGAGTAGTTGAGGGTTGCTTGAGCTGAAAACACGGAATTAGCAACTGGGAAGACATATCAATACCGTGAGGATAAAGTAGTATGGCCGCTGTAATCCAATACAAGTCGTTGGGCAGGGAAGGGCACAGTGGATGCGGTTCGGGCTAAGGGGCGAGGTCTTTTTGCAGACTTGTTTCGTGACGTCGGTTCAAAAAAAAAAAAAGTCGAGTCGGCGCGGTCGAAGAGTGATTCTGGTACGCAGACTCGTGCAAAATCAGGAAGCTCTTAACTTACCCCGGAAGACATGCCAGCTAGACTCTGAGGCCTCACGCCTGATCGTGCAACCGCTGCGCCGGAGGCGTATGATGTTGGTTTCGAAGAATACTCGAGAGCGCGTTCGGAAAGCGGCTTGCGCTTGGGATCAGATTGCGCGGCTACGTGATGTCAGAGATAGTTCTCGTGTTCCCAACGACGAATTTACCTGGTTGAGGAATTTCGCGCTTCAGGTTCTTGAGGGCGGATAGCGAGCTCGCGGTGGACGCAATGCGAGCATTGTGTTGCGACTCGCTCCATTCTGTTAGACCTCCCCCTACTATCGACATGGACATCGAAGAAGGTGCGGGGAGTCGACTCATCTTTGAGGTTCGAAATGACTGTAAAGGTTGATGATAAGTGTCTGTCTCAGGTTTTCAAGGCGAGAAAGTAACGTACTGAGTTGTCCTCCATGGTGAAAACAGTGCGCCCGCAGTTCAGAGACAAATGAAGGACACTGGCACGGACAACAAGCAGCAACGAAGCACTTGCTGTAGACCGTGGTAGCAAAGGAAAGCAAATAGATGTGAATATACAAAGACTAATAAAAGCAGAAGCAGTGGTAGCAAAAGTGGTACACGCTCTGTGCTCAACTCATGGATGGAGCTACTATTATGGCTGACTTGAAAGGGTCCTCATGCGGGATAGTTCGCTTGGAGATTGGCGATGCGGAAGCGTTAATTGTTTATGTCATGGCGTTGCTGGGGAGATGGACCGATTCCGTTTTTGGAGACACCCCCACCACGGAAAGGTGACTTCCAAGTTAACATCATTGTATGTGCAGATAGAGCCAGAGATGTAACCTCTCGATCAAAAGAATCTCGATGACTGGTCAATCAGCTCTTGCATGTTTGGATTTTGTAACCTGATTTCCTGCAGGCAGTGAAAACGGCCGTTGTCAAGTGCAACGCCCTGTCGGCAAACCCTTGAAGCTTAAGTTCACTCATAGCCATGCAACCTTCCAGTCTTGTTTTGTGGAACCATAAAACGATTGACACAAGTAGTTCTTACTCAGTACTAAGGTAGATAGCGCAGGCAGTGACTTAGAAGTTATCAAATGTGCCTGATAGTGGCAAGAAAACGCAGTGAACTCAAGCGTTTGGTTGTCATCCTATGCAGCCAACGTAACCTGACTCCTATCGATCTTAACTTGCACTCTTACCTAATCATTCAGTGGAAATCTATTATTCCAGTCCAAGCTCTCTATAATATACAACGAAATAACTGTAAAGTCAGCCCTAAAGTGCTTCATGTACGAAGCTCCATGACAGCTGCCCCTAGTCTAAGCCAAAAACATCATCATAGTTCAGCTGACTCAGCCAGCACCGTCAACAAGTCCCAACGTGGGGGACGGCAGTTCACACACAAATTCACCTTCACATGTCACTCTTGTCCATCCATCTTATGACATGACGATTGATAGATGCGCTGTCGCAGAATCTGACATCGCAACGTCGTCTCATTTGTTCTCGTTATCCGTGACCGAGTCGCCTTTTTTCTCCTCAGAAGACGGCCAGCAAATATAAAAGTGAAAGGCTTCCCATGTCTCGATAGCTGTTCTCTCCGCTTGTCCTCTTCTTTTGTCTTACACCACGCGATCACCAGCATCATGGAAAAGTACAGCCAATTTCGCGATAGAGGTAACCTGCTTTCAGAAACTCAGCGTTATTCACATGCTAATTAATATCCGATAGCAACGGGTATCGCGCCCTTTCTTCCCGTCTCGACACCTGTTTCAGCGCTGGCGATATTCACCCACGGTGCCCTCTTCTTCTTTCGCCTCCCATTCTTTATCGCCTATTTCGTCGGCTACTTTCTATTCTTCCACTTCCTCCCGCTGCCCGTCATCTTTAGAAAAGTTGCCCTTTGGGGTTTGATGGCTATACCGGGAATATGGTGGATTGATCTGCAACTTGACGGTGTTAAACGTGGCACTTTGGCGGATCAGCCCCGCGAGCGTTTCCCTCACCCCGGTTCAGTTATCGCTGTCAACTTCTCGAGTCCCATCGATGCGATCTACCTCGCCGCTATCTTCGATCCTATTTTTACAATCTCGTATCCTAATACCCGCTGTGTGCAGCGTATTAGCTTGTTGGGGGCTGTTCTCGCAGCTCTCTCGCCAGTGCGGACTGCTCCCCCCAAGAACGCTAAACTCGTCGAGATTAAGGACCTTCTGGCCAGCAACCCAGGACAGGTCGTCGCTGTTTTTCCTGAGTGCGGAACTACCAATGGAAAGGCCATTCTACCTTTCAGCCCGAGTATTCTTCAAACACCAGCCGACGTCCACATTTTCCCTGTGAGCATTCGATATACGCCCTCCGATGTCACGACTCCCGTGCCTGGGAAGTGGTTCCGATTCTTGTGGGATCTTCTGTCTCGACCAACGACGTGTATCCGTGTGCGCATCGCTGAGGGCCAGATCAACACATCTGCTGCACAGGTTAATGGTGTCTCACATTCTGCCTCCGCCGAGCTGCGCCAACGTAACGATGCGAGCGCCGGCGTCTCTGCGGAAGAGCAACGTGTACTTGACCGTGTGGGTGAAGCGCTTGCTAGGCTAAGCCGTGTCAAGCGAGTCGGCCTCACGATGAAGGACAAAGCGTCCTTTGTTGACGCACTGGCCAGCAAGAAATGATTATGATAGCAGAAGACGGAAGAAGCTACACACAGATGTTGGTTGGTTCTTTTGTTCGAGAGATGATTTCATTGGGAGGAGATGGAAAAGGAGTTGCTGCATTGCAAGGAGCTTGGAGGTTTTTCTGTTCCGTCTGCCGAATACCCACGATCGTTCTTAGAAACGCGTTTTTGGGGTTGTATTTGCATTTCATTTGACACGTCCTGCGTTGTAGCCAGTTTGAGTAGACTCATCGAGCCCAGAGCGCTTCATGTATCACCAGTCACGAATGAAACGGCCCTGGCAAGGTATTTAAAACAAAAAATATTGGGATATGAGTTCTGACCCAGAAAAATCTAAATTCGCCTTTTCCGACCCCATTAAAATGAATTACATCGTGACATATAACAGTTTTGTTTGGCTTTCATGATCCTTTTAGTTCTTGAGACCGCTGTCGGTGACACAACCTTCACTGGCGTTTCTTACCAGCTGAGCGTACTTGCTGAGCGTACCCTTGGTGTATCGGGGAGGGGGGGCCTTCCAGGCCTTGCGACGGCGAGCAACCTCCTCCTCAGGAACAACCAGGTCGATAGCACGAGACTCGGCGTCGATAACGATGGTGTCACCGTCCTCGACAAGGGCGATAGGACCACCCTCCATAGCCTCAGGGACAATGTGACCAATGATGAAACCGTGAGAACCACCAGAGAAGCGACCGTCAGTAAGAAGGGCGACATCCTGTCCAAGACCAGCTCCCATAATAGCAGAAGAAGGCTTCAGCATCTCAGGCATACCGGGACCACCCTTGGGTCCGTCATATCGGATGATGACGACAGTCTTCTCACCCTTCTTGATCTCACCAGCCTCAAGACTAGAGATGAAAGCAGGCTCAGAGTCGTAGACACGAGCCTTACCCTCGAATCGGAGACCCTCCTTGCCAGTGATCTTACCAACACAGCCACCAGGAGCCAGAGATCCACGAAGGATCTGAATGTGACCGGTAGGCTTGATAGGGTTGCTCAGGGGGCGGATGATGGTTTGGTCCTCGGGGAATCCAGGCATCTCCTCGACGTTCTGCTTCATGGTCTTACCAGTGACGGTAATACCAGAGCCATCAATGATACCCTCCTTCAAGAGGAACTTGAGAAGAGCAGGAGTACCACCAATCTTATGCATATCGGCCATGACCCACTTTCCGGAGGGCTTCAGGTCCGCAAGGAAAGGAGTGCGGTCGGAAACCTTTTGGAAATCCTCAATGTCAAGCTTGATACCGACAGAGTCGGCAATGGCGATAAGGTGCAGGACAGCGTTAGTGCTGCCACCAAGGATGGTGGTGACAATCATGGCATTCTCAAAGGCTTGGCGAGTCATGATGTCACGAGGTCGGATATCCTCCTTGAGAATGTTGCGGATAGCAGGTCCAACAGCCTCGCATTCGGCAATCTTGCTAGGGTCCTCAGCAGGGCTGCTGCTGCTACCAGGAAGGGTAAGTCCCAGAGTCTCAATGGCAGTGGCCATGGTGTTGGCAGTGTACATGCCACCACAGGCACCACCACCAGGGCAGGCATTTCGGATAATGTCGAATCGCTGCTCCTCGGTGATCTCGCCGGTGATGTATTGACCGTAGGCCTGGAAAGCAGAGACGATATCGATAGACTCGCCTTGCTTGGTGCAGCCGGGCTTGATGGTACCACCGTAGACCATGATGCTGGGACGATTGACACGGCCCATGGCAATGGCGACACCGGGCATGTTCTTGTCGCAACCGGGCAAGCTGACGTTGGCATCGTACCATTGACCGTTCATGACAGTCTCGATACTATCGGCGATAATCTCTCGGCTCTGGAGGGAGTATCGCATACCGGTGGTACCCATGGAGATACCATCAGAGACACCGATGGTGTTGAATCGGTAGGGGATGAGACCGGCCTTGGCGACAGACTCCTTGACGTGGGCAGAGAGGTCCATAAGGTGCATGTTGCAAGGGTTTCCCTCGTACCAGACGGACGAGATACCCACCTGAGCCTTGTTCATGTCATCCTCAGAGAGGCCGGTGGCGTAGAGCATGGCCTGCGAGGCACCCTGGGCCTTGGGCTGGGTGATGTTGGAGGAGATCTTGTTGAGCTTGTCATCGGCGCGGATGGCGGTGGTAGACAGGAAGCGGCTGTGTTGAGAGAGTTGTTAGTATTTACGGACGAATTGACGTTGTGGAGGATGTTTTTAACGGTTGGCAATGGATCGTGATAGACATACCCATGGCTCCTAGAGGAGAGGGGGAAAGCTCCCACAGCTCTAGAACGCAGCAGTGACCGGGAAAGCATGACGACGACTTGAGGCTGTTTGCAAGAGCCAATTGAAGCTTTTCACGACAAACTCAAAAGGCCACGGCGTGCTTGGGATGGTCAATTGCCCAGAGATGCCAGAAATAAAACGGTGGTAAGTTTGTGGAATTTCTTACGCTGGGAATACAACTGCGATGTCGGCTGCCCTTTTGACCAAAATTTCCCACTTCAGGTTCCCTGTGATCTTCCCTGTGACTTTTGGTGCTCCTCCCCCGTCGAGTGCTCCCCGCATGACAATTCGAGCACCACGATTGGCTGGAAGGAGGAATGCCAAGTTCCCCCGGGGGAAGTGCTTCTACTCCGGCGGGGCTTTCAGCGTATTATCCACTTTGTCCACCAGAGTCATGTCATAGGAGCTCTCGATACAACTTGGATACATCGATTCTGCCGAGCTTCCGGGCTTATTACATTACAGGCGCAATCAGTTGTTTACCTATTGTAAGTTGTGTTGGAAGAGATTTGGTTGTCAAATCATCCTTGTCAAGAACTAATGAGCGACACCGGCAGTCTTTTATTGAACTGTGATGTGTATTCTCTATATTTCCATATTCTCTAATCCCTCCTCCCCTATATTACCTTTCGTTGTAGTGAGAGGCATAGGATATCGTGATATACTCGTCAACCTCAATGTCCGCAGCTTAAATAGCTGAGGAAACAACGTACCATATCTTGTATGTACGAGAATGTCATAGGTACTATTTGTACCACTGACAAGATACACTCCCCATTCACTTAGACTTAATCGTTCAGATTTGGGAAGCCCGTTCCAAACCATTAAGTGAATCCCTCATCTTCTCAGAAATGTCGTCAATGTACTTGAAAGCAAACACTTCAAAGTGATGACCATCAATATCCACAACTTCAGAGAATAGATTCTTGTCATACAAATCCCATCCAAGGTTCCGCTCCTCGCGGCTCATGTCCACGAGATCTTTTTCACCATCCTTTGTCTTCAAGGCTTCCTTAGCTCTGAGTAGAGACACTCGGGGCCTTTCTCCTATAGAGTCCTCATCCCAGACTGGGGGATCCCAAGACTGAAGCATACGGCGAGCATCGGCCATGGCAAGGTCGGCGAGAATCTGATTTTTGTTTCGGCCTTCTTCTGATCCTTCACCGGGTCTCTTGCGGTTTGTACTTGGGTACTTGTGCGGGTAGATTGTATCAACCATGAGAATACCGATGACTCGAATCTCGGTGTCTTCAGGGTTGAGCTGCTTTGCGATCTCAAGACTTAAATGGCCGCCCATGCTCCACCCTCCGAGAAGTATTTGGATCTTCCCATCCGAGTTGTATCGCCTGGGAAAGTCGGGCTTCTCAACGGTCTCAATGATCCAACGTGTGTAAAGCTTGGCCATGTCCTTTAGTCCTCCATCCCAAGGCTCCCCGCTGTGGAAGTTGGGATTGTAAATTCCGTACACAGGACGGTTGAGAGGTTGCAAGCAGTGGTATGAGAATGTTGTGCCGCCACCATCGTGGAGGAGGAAGAGTGGTACAGCTTGACCGGCCTGCCAGTCTGCAGGCTGGATGCATTCAGGATTGGTGTTCATGGCTAAGTGGATGTGGGTGACGATAATGTGTATGTATGGCTCTTTCGAAATTGATGTGAATTTGAGATGTTCAGACTTAGTCTTCTCCTAATGTCGATGTGAGATATCGTTAAATTCGGTTCGGTAAACGCTCAGTGATACGAACAAAAATCGCTCAAATGACTGGCAATACTGTATTTCACTTCCAATTCTATCGAAAGCGAACAGTTCAAAGAACATGCAAGCAATAAATGATAAACGAAGAAATGATTACAATCCTCTACTGTCATGGCCATCATGGAAAAACGGAACCAATCTATCGGCGTCCGTCCGTCATGACAGCTGGCTGTCGGTGGATGTGGGGCCGTAACGAGAGCCGACCAGCAGTAAACAGCAGCAAGATGTAGCACATATAAAAAACCCTTGCCTTGCTTATCATCATGGTATCTTTCTATTTTGCAATCCCACTAGTATTGTCTTGGTTCAATGAGCTCTGCCTGCGGTTCTGCCAAATATCCTTGTAACCTCCAAAGGAGTAGAAACAAGCTTCGCATGCTTTCACTCCTGTGTTTCTTCAATACTAACAATTCCTGGTCGTGGAACTCTTTCGCCTCTGTCCTCAATCGCTCGACCTCTGACTCCCCAAGTAGAAATAACAAGTCGTGTACGGCGACCTTCCCTCCATAATTGGCGTTCTGCACATCAAGAGTGGCGTAATTATTCATGTCTTCTGTTGGCTCTGTTGGTATATAGAGCACAGCCCCGCCAGCAACATATTGTGCTGCTTCTTCCCAGTTCGAAACTGGCATGATAAATTTATTGGGGTCCTTTCCATCGCGCTTACTCGGGCTTCGTGTGATGAGGGCGTCGACAGCTTGACGTCGCATCATCTTGAGTAGCAAGTCGCCCATATCAGGTCGGAAGACTCTTCTTGCGACAGAAGGGATGCCGTATGTTCCCATACCACTTCTTTGAGCCCCCATCTTAGCTTGGGAGGATTTGTTCTTTCCAATCATGTCTATCACACTCTTTCGTGAGAGAGCGTAGCTGACGAAACGTCCGGGCCGGTGGGAATCTTCCCTGATTCCTTCATCGAGATTCTCTCCTTCTGATTCTTCCACGACTTCATCTTCAGCTTCTTCTGTCTCTTTTCCTTCTGGTGACTCCTCGTTGTTGGCAGATGTCTCTCTCTGCAATGTTGTGTTAGGAGCCTCATCTTTCCTGAACCACATTTCTTGTGTTTGTGTATTGGTGTTATTCTCGTTCTCTTCTCCCGGTCTCTCGGCACTCCATGGCATTACATTCATAAGCGCCAATGGGCCTGGTGCATACCAGGCTTCCTTGTTGGCGGGATCAGGATGGCTAACTAGGTCAAAGTCCTGCAAGAAGTGTCGAGGTAGAATTACGTTCGTATTCTTACACCATCTCATCGGGGTCATCAATGCCTCGGCTACAACATTATTTAGCCATGGTATATATAGATGTTACAAATGACATACCGTATGGGTTATTTGAAAGGTGCTTGCGAAATTGTCCTGATATCCTCCCCGCCTCTGGTTTGCGCAATCGTCTCCTTGAAACGACCCATTCCGGATCGAAAATTGGGGACAATGGCAGTTCCCCTGATTCTGTTTCGATTGTCTTTTTCTTTGGGTCTATTGGATTTTTGCGATTTCCTATTCTCGTGATTTCCGCTTGTATTTGGCTAAGGATTCGTTCTCGAGACTGTTTTGATCTGTCATAGGAGACCCATCGTTTTGAGCCGTCAATCGTCAGTCGTGGGCTTTGGAACTGACCAACACAGGCCTTTGTACATATGTTCATTGTTTCTCGGGGTATCATGACCGGTTCATCGTAACTGGTATGTATCGAGCTTGTTCAATTGCGAATTCAGTTATGGGGGAGGAGCAAGCTAAATTTCAGCCGGGGTCGGTCGCATCGATCGTTATCGATAAGGCGACGCTGAGCTACGTAAAGCTTCCCCCACTACTTCCGCCCGGCCCCAGTCCATCAACATCATCATACTCACTATTGCGACAATGTTTCTAAGACCAAGGTCATTGCGCGTGCTGCGCAGTGTGTCGCAGCAGCAAATGAGAGCTTTCGGATTCTCCAGCTCCTCCGGACAGGGGCCAACTACGCCCATGGCTAACATCCCTATGCCGTACATTGAAGAGTCGTCTGTAGGTTACCTTTTGCTCTGAGAATCGATGCGCCGACTAACATGCACAGGCCGCCGGACGGAAGACATGTCCGTTCCAAGCTGTTATTTGGATGTTCTAAACAAGCTGATGGGTTATAGGGGACATCTTCTCAAAACTTTTGCAGGTAGGTTCAAGTTGTTTCTGTCTTGACCACAGTCTAACATCGTCAGGAACGGATTATCTGCCTTAATGGCGAAGTTAACGACTACATGTCCGCCTCGATCGTCGCGCAACTTCTTTGGCTCGAATCCGATACCCCCGAAAAGCCAATCACGATGTACATCAACTCTCCTGGTGGCTCTGTCACTTCAGGTACTTCCACCGTCAATCATCATATCTCTATTCGATGCTTACAGCGGGTTTAGGAATGGCTATTTACGATACCATGACATACATCAAGTCACCAGTATCGACAGTATGTATAGGAGGTGCTGCGTCGATGGCAGCTATCCTTCTCGCAGGAGGTGAAGCCGGCAAGAGATTCTCGCTCCCCCATAGCTCAATCATGATCCATCAACCTCTCGGTGGGACTAGAGGTCAAGCATCGGACATTATGATTTATGCGAACCAGATCCAAAAGACACGAGAGCAGTCCAACAGGATAATGCAATACCATCTCAACAAAGCAAAGGGTCACGAGAAGTACTCTCTGGAGGAGATTAACGATTTGATGGAGCGAGACAAGTACCTGACGCCAGAGGAAGCCCTAGATTTGGGCGTTATCGACGAGATTCTTACAAAAAGGCCGGAAACGGAGTCGGAAAAGAAGGAGGGGCAATCCGATGCTCCGAAGACGAGCTAGACTTACAAAGTTTGCCATAGATATGATGTGTATCAATCATGACGAGGCTGATGTTTCATGCATTTTTAGATCGAGCTTGTCATTCGCTCTACCAAAGGAAGATATGAGAGCAGTGTTTATATAACAGATGTTGTAGAGACTGGGTATTCACTCACTACGCAATCTACCTACTAGACTCTACTACCCATGACTTGCTGATAAGTTTAACGATTTGATGCACAATTTTCACTTCAGCTCACAGGACTCTTGCAGGGCAGACTGATATTGCTACAAATTCTCGTAACTAGACGGTTATGAATGAAGTCCAGCAGACAAACTACTGGCCGGAAGAATGGAGAGAAAAGCTATTTACAGATGTTCGTGTTCTTCCACTAGTTGTCAATTCGGAAAACAGCAATGTCATGCTTCTCCAGCTTAGCCTGGACAGTCCTGCCTCTGCCCTTGGCACCAGTCAAGAGCTCCGTCCATGAGTAGTCCTGGTCCTTAAGTCCGGGAACTTGTGAGAGGCTCAGCTTTGTGTCGATATTGCCCTTGCTTGCTACAATGGCAACGACGGTTCCGGACGACAGAGGTCCTGACCAGTAAGGGTAGATCTCGTTATTAGCCTTGGCAGGGGTTCCGGGAGGGGTGAAAGGCACGGCAGGCTTTGACAGTGGGTCTTGGTTGACCGCGAGAAGGCCCTTGATGAATGTGGTCAGTGTATGTCTACGGGGTAAGATAGGGTTGAAGGTACCTTGTTGGTGATGAGCTTAATCTCTTCGCTGTTGATCTTGGTCATGTCCGTTCCGAGGATGATGGGGGACTTGGTGATGGCCCAGATTGCAAAGTGAGTTCGCTCCTCAGCTGGCGTCAAAGCACCGTTGGCAAGAATCTAAATCTCTATCAGTCCTCGCATTTCTTATCAGTCAACATGTGCAGTCTCGAACTTACCATCATGTCAAGGTCATTGTAGCGACCAGGCTGGGTGTACTTGAGGATAGGTGCAGCCTGGTTGGCAATTCGCACAACATCTTCCCATTTACCCCAGTTATCGACACTCATACGCCACATGTGGCCGACCTGAGCACCCCAGGTCCAGACCTCATCCCAGCCCCAGTTGCAGAGGGAGTAGAGGATGTCCTTTCCTGTGTTGCGGAGCATGTCTCTCATCAACTCGTATCCAGGTCGGGAGCTAGGACCCTGGCCGTTGGGGCAGGTCTGGATATCGGCTTGGTTGCCGTTGTAGCATGGCGTGTAACAGTTGTCGTATTTCCAGTAGTCAACACCCCAGCTGGCAAGCAGGTCGGCATCTTGCTTCTCATGGCCTTGGCTTCCGGGAAAGCCAGCACAAGTCTTGACACCTCTGTCACCATAGAGGCCGAACTTGAGACCCATTCTATGGATTTCATCGGCGACGGGCTTGATACCTCTTGGCCACTTGTTGGGGTCGGGTACAAGGTTGCCTTTGGAATCACGCTGCTTCGTAGACCAGCAATCGTCAATGTTGATGTATTGGTACCCGGCGTCCTTAAGGCCCTTGTCGATGAAAGTCTTGGCTGTGGCCAAAGCGACTTTCTCGCTAGCCGCATTACATTGTCCTTGGTTCTGTTGACGATGTTAGTGATCAGCTGGAGCTTTCGGACTTGTAACTTACCCAGCCGTTCCACCCCAAAGCTGGGAGTTTTCCAACTTCTCGGGTTGCAAGAGTCTTGCGCTCTGGAAGAGCAGTGGTTAATGTGGCAAGGGCCACAACTCCAATGGACTGGGAAAGAAGCATTTTGAGATCAAGCTGGAAGTACTGGTGGATTGCTGCTGAGCAAGTACAAGGCTTTCACTCTAAACTGGGCCGCCATATGCTTTCTTTATATACCTGTTTTTGGTCTCTCATGATTGCCAAGGCCCTGAATACCATCTGAAGTGCCGGCTAATATAGATGAGTACCGAAGGTTAAATTCGTATAACTGGAACGATCTCCACTACTCCAACCATAGAGTCCGGGGAAGTCCCATATCGTAGCTGATCATCAGGCCGGGATACTATGCGCTCTCAATCAATTGGCGCGGTTCATCTGAACGTTTCGCTTACTAGATGGTTTCCCCAGATGGCAATGCGTTTTTGGACTTGATTGACTGTCTCCGGACGTGGCGATCCGCCTAATTTGGTTTCGAATGCTACCTTCCTCGTTGTTTCTAACAAAATGTCATTCGATGGAGATCATGATCGACATGGTTCTCCTCACGACAAAGCTAGATTCGTAGTGAAATGCTGGCTTCTCAGATCCAATTCGAGCGGTAGTTGGCCTTTTACCGATAGGCTATTATACAAAGTCCCTGTGGTAGTTTTGCATAGTACAAGCGGGCCAAGCATGATGGAGTTGTGAATATGCTTGCTGCATGTCTGCCCTAGGAGAATGTTTAATAGGCCTTGATATTGGCAGGGATTTATCTGATGGGGGCAATATATGCGAAAAGCTACAGCATCGCATCCTCTATCAATACGAGAACAGCATCAAAAATAATTGGCTCATACATTCTTGAATGTCAGAATTATCGAATGGAAATAGGTCGACGAAGGTTAAGTATTATTGTTACTTAGGTACATCATGGTACCTGAGATGATAATTGTGGTGTTATAACTGCCCAAAAGTGTTACAGAAAGAATAGACGAAACAAAAAGTTGATCATATAGCGAATTCCTCTTTATTCCACAACTGATTTAGTCATGTTTCTTTCAAAAGCTTTAGTTGATATTGTTAACGTCAGGGAACCCACAATGCCCGCTTGATCAAGATCTGTCTGGGGTAAGTCGCTCAGATAAATAAGGGAGCATTTTCAATGCAGCTGCCTCGAATCAACAGTAGGTAGGTTCAGAGAGGGTATCTATAGAGACGCGCATCTCCCAAGTTAACTTTCCCTTGATCTGATTCAATTTACATCTGCCATCCTTAAGTGGAATATTTGTTTGTCTTTGTTTCGTGATGCTGTTTTCAAACTCATGACGACTAAGGCACATACATGGTCATATCCTAATAGCATTATTTTCATAGTTTTCTGAAGCTGTATTTTTGGTTTCAATTTCTCAAAATATCCAGGAACATAACTTAACATTGAAACCTACGCTTTTGATTGTCTAACTTGGCAGTTTAAAATGTTCCTAAGTATTTCCCGAGACGCTCGGCATTCCCATTGCGGTTTGACGTCAAATCCCCTTGAGCTCCACCAAAAAATGCCCCGCGTGTGCCCCTCCATGATGTTTACTAAGTTAAGATCTCTTGTCACTTCCTGATGATCTTCTATTAGCAGGGAAAAAAAGCTGCCACTTTTCTCTTCTCTACATTCTATAGTGAGGACACAAATCAATATGGAGCACGATACCAAAACCTGTATGTGCTTCTCGACTCTACCATCGAACACGACTGACTCGACCGACAGCGCAATATAAAACTAGCGACCCTACCTCGTTCGCTCATGAATCTGTCAAGAAGCGATGGCCTGTCATTCTGGTGAGATGGATGAAAATAATTCATAGAGACAACCACTGACTTGATGTAGACTCAAGGAATTGACGATGTCTACCGCGCCGTGACCAAAACCTCCGACCCCGAGAAGCTGGCCGAGGGCAAGAAGATCATCGAGAAGCTGGCAGGTCTGAAGTACGAAGTCGAACACGATCGCAAGCTCACGTACGATACAACTATATACCGCCGAAGCCACATTTGACTGACTTTTATAGCCCCATCCCCGATGATGGCTTCACTGAGGAGATTGCGACCTACAACAAGGAAATTGAGGCTCTCGGTCCTGATGCTCACTGGTACGATGTACCGTGGCTCTTTTCCGAGTGCTATCTGTATAGGCGCATAAGCTCCATCTTCCGTATGAGCGAGCACTGGAAGAACTACGATATTTTCGCCCGACAGAAGATGGATACTTTCCGATCATCACGACCCGCCGTCCTCGAGCTCGCCAGTAACTACAGACAATTAATCCAGCAACTCCGTGCTGATAAAGACTCAACCCACAACCCCGAAGCCGAGAAGACGCTCTTCCAAGAAATGTTTGAGATTTGCCTGTGGGGTAACGCGACCGACCTGTCACTACTCACCAACCTTACCTACGAGGATATCCAAAAGCTGCAGGGTTCCTCGGCTCGCAAGGCAGCCGAAAAGAACATTCTTTGCAACGATCTACCCAAGGCGTACGAGATTCTCAAGAAGGCCCAGAGTGAAGGCAAGAAGGAGCGGCGCGTTGATATCGTCCTCGACAATGCTGGTTTCGAACTATATGTTGACATGATCCTGGCTGGTTACCTTCTTTCTGCTGGCCTCGCTACTCAGGTCGTCTTGCGACCTAAGTCCATCCCCTGGTTCGTCTCCGATGTCGTGCCCAGCGACTTTAGCGGCCTCTTGAATGCTGTTGCCAACCCTCGCGCACTATACGATACACCGTCAGAGGACGAGGAGCTTCAAGGAAAGAAGCCCGAGCCCCTATCCGAAGAGGGAGAGAAGGACCTTCAATTTCTCTTCCAGGAGTGGGCCACATTCCATGCCGAAGGGCAACTTATTCTCCGCCCTAACCGATACTGGACTTATGGCGGAAGCTTCTGGCGGTTACCCGCTGAGAACCCCGAGCTGCACGAGGAGCTCAAGCCTGCTGAGCTTGTCATCTTTAAGGGAGACCTGAACTATCGCAAGCTCACAGCCGATGTAAGTCATCCATGTCAATGTAAGATTCCATCACTGACATAGTGCAGGCCGCTTGGCCCCCCACTACACCCTTCACTGAGGCTCTGGGTCCCCTGGGCCCCTCTTCGGGTGTCAACGTTCTGTCTCTGCGAACCTGCAAGGCTGACGTTGTTGTTGGCCTTCCTGAGGGTAAGGATGAGGAATTGAGGCAACTTGAGGGTGGCGGTGGTGATTCTGGTGCTAGAAAATGGGCATGGAATGGAAAGTGGGCTGTTGTCAACCTCTCCCAAGGTCACTAAGTAAACCTATTAGAGAACCCCTGTTGATATGATGATAGATTTGATTAGATGTAAAAACGACAGGATAAAGAAGAATATTAAAGACCTAGTTTTCATTCTTAGTGCCTCATTGTACCCAGGCTACTGTAAACCTATCGTTGCATACTAATAAGACCGAAGCTAAGAAGAGACTGGTAGAACTATTCTTGTAACAAACTGTACTATCAAGTCTTGCGTGCTTAACTACAACAAGTGGTAAACCATCACGAGAGTCTCTACCAGGAGGTACTATGACAGCTCAAAACACCCGAAAGTCATGTATCACTGATACAAACACCTCTTACCAGGGTTTTCTCCTTCGAATTCACTTACTAGCAATCTCGGACTGCTTTCTTTTGTTCTCAGCTGCTTCTGACTCCTTTCGCTCTCCTTTCGCTTCTATCTGTGCGACGATATCGGCGTGAATGGAGTTGGGCGTACGGGCGCCGTTGTTGCGAACATGGTCCTGTTTCTAAGCATGAGCCATCTACCTAGAAAAAAATTACGAATCTTGGTTATCGTACCTGATCAGGCCCAAGACGCCCATCGTGGCAGGGATGCGTACATCCTTCGGTATTGGGTCGTGCAGCGAAACACTCATGTGTGGAAATCAAAGATTGAGCAGCTTTCGCGATGGGTCAGTAAGGAGTGAAACGAAAGGGTATTGAGAGAAACTAACGGGTGGTTCTGCCTTGAAGGGGGCCCTCGCCTTTAGCAGTAGGGGAAGTGGCTTCCCACTGACCGAGCACTTCTTTTGTAGGCATGATGGAATGATCGTTGAGGGAAAATGCAAGCTTAATGTCAAGTGTTGAGTATTTAAGGTATTGAAGTTTTCAGATGGATTTGAAGGTGTTAGGTTATGAATGTCTTGGATCTACCTATGTGTGAGAAGACGGGAACAGGGCGTAGGTAAGGACAGGCGATGCTTAACCTTCCGTTGAAGACCTGACGTCACTTGGATACTCTAAATGCTCATAGAGTGCGGGAAATCATGTGGCTTTATTACGCATCGTGGTTGTACCTGTACAACAGAAAGTTGAGGCAGGTAATGAATGTATGTGGAAGCTTATTGGTTTGTAAGTTGGAAACCCGGGTAGGAAACGGACGGCAGTGACGAGAGGAGAGGCAAGAGATCCAACTGATCGACCAGTCAGTTATTAAGATACTGTAAAATTTCTAAGAAGGAACTTGATATGAATGGGATCACTGAATGATGCCCAGCCGAGGCTATCATCTCATGATATGGGGTTAAGTCAGTACCGACAGCTTGGGTCATGCCAGGGGTGTCAAAACGTAATATCTTAGTAGCTTCCATTTCAGGGCAAACTCGTGCAGAAGCCAGGATAGTTAAGAAGCCCAAAATATTATTAATGATGGTAGAATTAGTTCTCTACACCGGAGCCGGACTAGAAAGATTGCAGTCATTAATTAAATCTTTATTAGGTTGTCTAGTTTATTTACTTGGGGTGAATGCGGACTTCCTGTCAGTTGATCGTCAGTTCCTGATATTCGGGAAGGCGCCCCACAAATGAACCTACTTCTCCACGTCAGGTGACGGACGGCGTTAGTTCCCCCATTCTCTCTTATACAACCTCAAGCTTCTATATTCATTTGTTCAACACTAAGACATTGACTCTTTTTTCCCCTCCGGAGTTCTAATGGATATGAATGGAGGCAGACCTCTCATCCCCCGCCTTTCAAGCGGTATGAGTGTCCAGAGCCAGAGCCAGAGCCACAGCACATCAAGTACACGCCCTACAGTCGCGGCAAGGAGGCAGATCCGCTCACGCGATGGATGTTTGACATGCAAGTACGTATAGTGTCTTGACTAAAATAACATTTCTCCTGACCCGAAGTATAGGAGAAGAAAAGTCAAATGCGACGAGCAGAGACCAAGATGTTCACATTGTGAAAGGCTCAATATGGAGTGCAAGTGGCGCCCTCAACAACGTTCAGGAGTTCAAAGGAGACAAGCATCTACCGCAGGAACAATTGCACAGTCTCTTGAGCAAAGTTTGTCGCCAACAGATACGTCACCAGGAGCATCAGTGTTCCAACCAGGCCATGCAGTAGACGAAGTGTTTGATTATGCAAGTTTCATGTGGGATTATGGAGACTTTTGGCAACAAGCTTCACCTGAGATGCACCAGAATCAGGTGCTAGAAGCGCCCATACTGGTAGGAAACCCAATGGCTACACTGCGATGCTTTACTGACACATACAGGCTGCTCAATCACAAGTCACATTTCCGGATAGAACAACATTTGTAACACCGTTACAGGCGCCTTCAATAACGCACAGCAATGATAGTCGGGCGACTGATGCTAGGGATGGAAGCGAGAAGTTGATGGAGTTCTTTGCCAGCTCAGTCAACCCTCCTATTATCGCCGAGGTCGAGACTCAGAAGAAATGGATTTCCATGCGACAAATTGTCATTGGAATGGCTAATGTCTCCCCCATGGTCCGACACGCAATTATGGCTTTTTCGAACCTTTTACTTTCCAGAAAAGACGGCAACTGGACCATGAGTGATGATGATCATTACCAGCGTGGCGTTGCACAAGTTGCAAGCCATGATGGTGTATCTATGTCTGAACATAGTCGTGAACGCGAGTATCTCCTCGCGGCCTTATTCTTTCTCAGCTATATCGATATACTGGAAAGTCGTCTCGATGCCGCGCATTCGAATCTAAAGCGTTCGTACACTCTTTTCCAAGCGAGTAATAAGCACGGCTTGACGCAAGTGGAGAAGCAACTGCTTCTTTGGATACGGCTCCTCGATGGGCGGGCGGTATCTGCTGGGGGCGATGGTCTGTTTCTCACCAAAGACGATGAGGTCCTTTTAGTGGAAGCATCACCGGCAAGTTTCGATGGGGAATTCGACGACATCTCGAAGAACGACCCTGCGGAAGATATTGAGGATGTACTATTCCAGGTGTTATATCAACCTGGTGTTGTATTTTACCAGAAAGTCCAAAGCTTTATGGGTAGGATTTCGAAGATTGACCCATGGCATCGATCGCGTGGTACAGTCGAAGACGAAATCGAGGTTATGAACATCGGTACAGTCATAGCGGCCGATTTACGCACTTTGTACGAGCATCGACCACCACTGATGGACTATGCTGTAGCAGGCAAGTTGACGCAGCCTCACGTCTCCAAACACCTGGCGTTTGTCATCACACGAGCCTTCCGCACATACCTCTCAAACTATTACGCCAGCAAAGTGCATCTTCATCGCGTTGCCTACAAGAGCCTGCCTCTAACGAAAGAGGCGTCGGAAGCTTTGGACCAGATCCGGAAGCTCGCCCGGCAGATTGTGGCAGACTTGGATGCTGACGATACACTTCCCATCAATATGCTATGGCCTCTTTTGATGTTGGGTGTAGAAGAGCAAGACGCTAGCGAGAAGGCTTGGATCAAAACACAGATTCTCAGAATGGAGAAAGTTGCTGGCAACGCACGTATCACGGCGCAAGTGCTAGAGGAAGTCCAGGCCCGCCAAGACGCGGCTAAGGCACGTATGGACATCCGGTCAGTGATGCACGAGGTCTTCAACTCAAGCTTTGCCATCGTCTGAGGTCGAATCGAGGTTGGGTTCCGATAGCTTGTTCTGCTGCAACCCTGTCATGGTATTTTCTGGCTGTCAGTTCCGCAACGCCAGTGAATGTTTGTCAGACACTTCCAAACTTATGACACTAGCTGTCTTGGCTTTTGACATACGGGCTACTGGCTTGGCTGGTGGCTGGAACCATTAATGAATGTCATGTGAGTGGTCTTGACTCTCCTGTTCAACGGTCGGATCGAGACCCCACCCACACTTGTCGAGCCGATCGGATGTGGTGATCTCCAACTTCCCCGCACCAGGCTAAAGTGGGTGAAAGCTGGGGATGACCTCTACTAACACATTTGTACGACAAATGTCGAAACGGCCAACGAATCGCGGAACTAGAACATGACATGATACCGCTGCACCAATGGATCCGATGGGAACACAACACAGACCCCACTAAGCCTGTGTCAAGCTTGGAACAAAACCCTCGAGGCAGCTCATCTCTGATCTTGCAACAATCAACAATCTCTTACTCCAATCCTGTCTTCCTTGACACCAATTTTCTCTCCATCTTCAATACTCCAGTTATACGCCATATTCATTTAATATGGGCTCAATCTCCGCAAATGGCAAGGCCTTCCCACCAGGCATTCACGTTCCTTCTTTGACTTGGTTCCAAAATGATGCCGACCAAGAAGTCGACTGGGACCAGCAGAGCCGCCATATTGAGTTTCTGGTCAAGTCTGGTCTTGATGGCAGTATGTACACATGCAAATTCTCTCTAGGCTTTAACTAACATCTCCCAGTCGTAATTGCAGGAACAAATGGAGAGGCAGTCACACTTTCAGCAGCCGAAAAGTCACGACTAGTCCGAACGACGCGCGAAATTGCAACCGCTTGTGGCCGCCCTGATATTACAATCACAATGGGAACCTCGTCGCAAACAACAAGAGACGCTATCAACGAGACAAAACTTGCAAAGGAGGCAGGCGCCGACTTTGTGCTCGTTCTGACGCCCAGCTACTTCCACTTCGCTATGACGCAAGATGCCATTGTCGCATTCTTCGAAGAGCTCGCGGAAGCTAGCCCTGTCCCTGTTGTTATTTACAACTTCCCTGGCGTTGTAGCTGGTCTCGACGTCAACTCGGAGATGCTGGAGCGTCTGGCTAAGCACCCCAACATTGTCGGTGTGAAGCTTACATGTGGTGGTATTGCAAAGGTCGCCCGTGTAGCAGCCCAGTACAAGCCAGAGGAATTCACTGCTCTCGCCGGTCAGAGCGACTGGCTTGTCCCAGCACTATCCGTCGGTGCCACAGGAGCAGTCACTGGCGTTGCAAACTTGTACCCCAAGACTTGCTTGCGAATCTTTGACTTGTACATGGCTGGTAAGACAAAGGAGGCCGAGGCCGCGCAACTTGAGCTGGCCAAGATGGAATGGGGGTTTGCCAAGGGCGGTATCAACGGTACCAAGTGGATTGTGGCCAAGCTTCTGGGATACCCTTCTGGTAGCTGCCACTGCAGGAAGCCTTACCCTCAATATGTTGATGAGAGTAAGCAGGAGTGGATTCATAATGTTGTTGAGCCTCTTTCGGCTGTCGAGAAGGGACTCGGTAAGAGGGGCGCCGATATCTAGATGAGGCCTATAGATTTGAGCCTACTTATGACATATACAAAATTTTATTACATGACAAAGTTTGATATGCAGACTTCTGTCATGATGAGATACCTTGAGAATGAACCCTTGTTTTGGCCTTGTCCTTTCTTTATGGTGGCTACTTATAGGAGGACACAGTTTGTATGATATCTAGGAGAATTAGATCTTGCACAATCTTGGTGATTTACAGCTGTTACTTAGATCCATTAGTCGAGTCTGGCTAGCAAGTGTTGGTGATAGTAATGCAATGGTCAGATGTTGTGAGTTTATTGCCAATGCTTGGCTCGGATATTTCGCTCTAATTCCGCGTTGACTAAGTCTTGCACCATTTTGAGTGAAAAGAAGACGGAAATCATGAGATAGAATAGAATATCTTGATTTTATTGACAAGAACTGGAACTAGTGCCTTCCCCCGCATCGGCAAACTTGGTCCTCCAATCGCCTCTTCCCCTCGCCTCGGCTCGCCTGTCGGGTCTTGTTTATTCTCCAAGACTTGAACCCTGCATCGTTCATGCATGAGAACATGACTCGCAAAAGAGACAGAGAAAAACATGTTTGTGATGTGATGGCTCTCTTTCTCCACACAATCCCCAGGTTTCCATTTCCCCACGCCCCCGGATTTGCCAATTGGAGAGATTATGCTTTAAATACCGGTACCAATCCTGGATTAACACTCTTGAAAGATATGGTTCCACAGGGTTTCTTTCTTATCTCTTGATCAATCCGCTTTTGCTTCAAGTGAAACCTTCCAGTCCCTTGTTCAAGATATAGACATCATCATGGGTGGTTTCCGCGCTGTCGAAGATCGACCTACGCCAAAGGAGGTGTACAATTGGCGTCTTTACACCGAGGCAGCAGTTATTGCTACAGGATCTCTGCTGTAAGTTAAATATAACAAACCCAAATTTCAAGCCACTAACGGGATGAAAGATTCGGTTACGATTCTGCATTCATCGGTACTACCATTGCTCGCGATAGCTTCAAGCGCGATTTCAACATTCAGCCTAGCCAGCAGGCCGATATTTCGTCTAACATCACTGCGACATTCCAGGCTGGTGCCTTTTTCGGTGCTATCATCTGTTTCTTAAGTATGTTTTTATAGATCGAAACTCGGGACACAATTGCTGATAAACCTGGACAGTTACCGAGAAGATTGGTCGAAAATGGGCTCTCCAGGTTAACGTCGCCGTCTTCCTCATCGGTGCTATCCTCATGACTGCTGCAACTCATCAACTATCTTATATCTGTAAGTCACACTCAAAGGCTTGACAATATCGTTATCTAATAACTTCAGATGCTGGCCGTGCTCTCACAGGAATCGCATGTGGAGCCATCACAGCCACTGTACCCAGTTACATCGCCGAACTCTCCATCGTTTCCATCCGCGGTATTCTCACTGGTCTTTTCGAAGTCACATACCAGACTGGATCTCTGATTGGTTTCTGGATCAACTACGGTATCAACCAAAACATGAACCCCAACTCTGCAGCGGCGTGGCGTGTCCCCATGGCTGTCCAAATCGCCCCTGCCGCTGTTCTGTTCATCGGTGGTTTCTTCCTGCATGAGAGTCCTCTTTGGTTGATGCGCAAGAACCGGGAGGAGGATGCGACAAAGGCCCTTGAGAGTCTTCGCCAGATTCCTCGTGATCACAAGTGTAAGTTCGGCATGCCACAATTATGAACTAGACCGTACTAACGGCGTGATAGATCTTCAGGAAGATCTCGATATGATTCGCAAGCGCCTTGCAGACGAGGCTCGCGTTGCTAGTCGATTCGGAACGGGACCATGGGCTCTTTTCCGCGGTGCGGTTTCTGAACTTACTAAGAAGGGCATGCGAAACCGTGTTTTGCTTGTCTTTTGCTCTTTTGCCCTGCAGAACATGTCTGGTGCTGCTGGTAAGATCAACACCTACTTGACCATCTACTATATGATAAAGTCAACTAACAGCTCTTAGCCATTAACTACTACTCGCCCACTCTTTTCGGATCGCTTGGTATCAGTGATGTCGCTCTGTACACTGGAATCTACGGTCTCGTAAAGGGTATGTCCAACAAACGTCTATTCACGTTCTCGCTGACTCCCTATAGCTGTTGCATCCATCATCTTTTACGGTGCCCTTATTGATATCTGGGGACGACGAAACCCGACTATTATTTCATCTGCCTTTTGCTCGGCCTGTCTTTGGATTGTGGGAGCCTATGTCAAGATTGGACATCCTGCTACTATCATCGCTGAGGGTAAGGAGTTGTCGTCATCGACTGCCGCTGGTGGTAAAGCTGCCACAGCCATGATTATGATCTACTCTGTCTTGTAAGCTCCCCTCCTCTGGTTCTGGTAAGAAATCCGGTGTGCTGATTTATTTCTAGCTGGTCTTTTGGTCTGAATGGTATCCCTTGGATCGTCTCTGCTGAGATCTTCCCCGGTGCTCTACGTACTTTGACAGGTACATACGCTGCCTGCGTTCAATGGTAGGACACCTCCACTGCCCCTCTTGACCAACAGTGATTAACTCTTTACAGGCTCACACAGTTCGCCATCACAAAGGCCCTCCCCTACATTTTCAAGTCCTTCGGCTACGGAACATGGTTCTTCTTTGCGTGCTGGATGATCATCGCCACTGTATGGGCTTTCTTCTTCCTCCCCGAGACTAAGGGCAAGACCCTTGAGGAGATGGATATTATGTTTGGCTATGTACACGACCGGGCGCCCACGGAAAGCGACGACATGGGTGGCAAGCTTGGTGCCACGGCATCAGTTACTGAGCATAAGGAGGACAGCGTTTAAGCAGATTGATGTATAATGTAATTTTATTTCCCAGGGCCAGACAAATTGGCCGCTGGAAGCACAAGAGAAGAAATTAGTAGGTCAGTTTACGCTACTTAGACCAGACCTCTTAGGCCATTTATTTCTGTACCTCAAACGTTGGGGTTAACTTTTCTGTTGCCTACTGGCCACTCATCCAAACGAATTTGAAGAACCACCGATTCCTTTACGATAAACCGGTGACTCAAAATAGCCATTTTCCCGTATTTTCTTTGTCCTCGGTAGTGTGGCCGATAACTATTTTCGGCTTCCTCAATCTAAGCACACAGGCACACACAAGGCGAAGACACCCCTGCCAAAAGAACAAAGAAAATGGTCTGTTTCTGAAACACACCTCAGGATCTCTGTATGTATTTATTCGTTGTTGGATGTTTGTTTCATGTTTTAGTTGCAAATATCTATTAAAAGAAATGGTGGCGTTTGTGGGTGTGAGTGAGGTTGGTGATGGAACTAAATACTCACGTTTAGAGAGTTGCTATATAAGAAGGCAGAACAACACCATGTATAATGATCTCCAAAGCAAACTACTGTGTCTATCTCTGAAACCTCTCTATTTACTTTCAGGTTTCAAATCTCGCAGCAAAAGCTTATTTGCGCTCAAATACAGTCAAGTTCTTCAAATCAGCCCATGATGGAGACTATCAACCCAGCACTGCTGATGCGCCAAGTATCTCATGCTCCCCCAAGTTCAAACAGACCCTCGAACCCAGCAATTGCCAGTCAATTTACCGGTTCAGCTCAACAAACTACTTCATCGTCTTCGCCATATCCCAACAGCGGACGGCAGGGCACCTGGATGGGAAGTGTCGGTTTCACAACTCGCTTCACCAAAGACAGTATGGGCTACGACCGAGCAAGTCCGGAAACACAAGTTATCTCTTATGAGCCTGAACCCCTTCAGCCTCTGTTTGGAAGCTTGGTTCCTCTGTCGCCATTACCAGAACCTCCAAGTGAAAGGACTCAGGCGCCAATGGGAGAAAGAATGGGAGGGGACTTGGCATGGATATTTGGGCGACCACAATCAGGATACATTCAGAGACCAAGGATTCTTACTTACAACGGCGAGCAAAGACTAGTGACGCAAAAGATGTATATCAGTCGTGGCTTTAGAGAAACTGGGATGCGTCGTTGAATGGGTATAGATCAGGATCAAGATTGTCAACTGGGCCAGTATACTAGACTAGACTAATGGGTATAGACATCATAAGTACATAATCCATAACTCGTTTCAACCATTAGTAACTTTTTCCTGCCCCTGTACCTCAACAACGCTCACATCTGGAGGATTTTGTGCTTCACCAAACGGCTGCTTCTTCCAATGACGCGCAGGAATACCATCTCTGAAGAAGCCATTGATCTCTTCAATACTACGTCCTGTGACTTCACCAACGCAAAAGTACACATAGGTCAACGTGACGAAGCAGAGGCCTGTGTATACAAAACCTGTCTTGGGACCGAGATTCGCAGAGTAGTAGAGATAGGGCAGAGTAAAGACTGTCGCCCAGACTGTAATCCAGAACGAAGCGACGGCGACGGCGTAGATTTTGTTGCGATTTCTTCCAACCGCCATCTCAGAAGCCTGAGAGACCACGTTAGAAGAGCATGTGTAAAGGAGATAGATACTCACAATGGTCCAGCCAAGAGGTCCCCAAGCAAAATTAAAAGCCACAATCTCAATAATAACAAAACTGATAATCACCTTACCAACTGTCTCACTTGGCTGTCCACCAGGGATTCCCAAACAACCAACTACAAAGATAGACACAGTCATGATTCCCGTGGTGATCATCAGGAGAGGTCGTCTTGGGATCTTGTTAGCTAACAACACCGCTGCAAGAACAACAAAAACTTGGATGATAAAGACAATAAGCGTCATGAGGAATGGATCTCGCAGGCCAATCGCCTTGGAGAAGATGGTTCCGAAATAGTAGAACCACTGAATCCCGTTGATTTGTTGAGCGACCAGAGCGCCAGCGCTGTAGATGACTTTGCGACGCTCGACGGGGTCTGTTATAAGTTGTATCCATGCGCTCTCTGCATCATCAACGCTGTCTTTTGCAGAGTCTTTTTCAATACTTTGTATCACGGCTTGGCAGTCGTACTGCTTATCCTCGCGGTGAAGCACACTCAGAGAACGCATCGCTTTATCGTGGTGTCCACGGCGTAACAACCACCGCGGCGATTCTGGTAGCCAGGTGATAGCAAGGAGCAGTACCAGCGGAAATATCAACTGGAAACCAATAGGGAATCGATACGCAAACGTGGTGTCGTTGTGGATCACACTTCGGTTTATGCCGGCTGCGATGATCTGCGATATAGACAAGACGAGCTGCCAGCACATGAGAAGCGGACTTCTCAACCCCTCTGGCGCGACCTCCTACAAGTTGGTCACTAATAAGCAAAAAACGGACATAATTTACGTGTTATCAAAAAGACATACTCCCATGTACAAAGGCGAAGTAACGGAAAAGTTACCCACGCCAAAGCCTGAGATGGCTCTCCCGGCCGTGATGAGAGTTCGACTCGAGGTGGTGGAAAGTTGCATCACGACACCGATGATAACAGCGATGGAGCCAGACATGAATGCTCCCTTTCGGCCGAAGAGATCGTTGATGGGAGCTGCCAATAGCGATCCCACCAACTCGCCCACGTTGATCATGCTCGTCATGACGGCCAAGTCGGAGGGGGAGATCTCATATTCGTCCTGGGCACCAGACACTGGTGTGCCAAAATCGCGTACAAAGACATCTTTTCATAGTATCAGCTATAAACAACACTAACATCTGGTTTGGTTTAATTTTAAAGAAACTGAAAGTAACATACCGAGAGTCGAAACTCCGGTAAAGTAAACGCCCTCATAGCCATACAGACAAGCACCCATTGCTGCGAAGCCGCAGCAGAGCCAGACGTAGGGATGTCTTATCCGGAAGAACATGTTCCGACTAGAAAGTTAACTTTCTCTTGATTCAGTTTCGCTGTTTTGTTTTGAATTATTTTTCCGCGGTGAATTGAAAGAAGCCCGGCGCGGAGGATACTCTTTCTTCCCCCCGTGCCTTGGTATTTGCTGTCTCTCGCTATCACAAACCGGCAAAGGCTTTCTGGGTTTAGTTGACTATCGTTAGTATAGTAGGGTTTTAGATGAGGGGGGGGGAGATTGCGATTGCGGTTCCGATGCAGTAGATTGATTAGTGAGTGGATCAAATGGAGATGGTAGACTAATCCTTGAACAAAGAGGGCTGTGATGGATACTTTGACGTTGTTGATGAGAGGAAGAAGGGAGGGGGAAAAAGAGAGACTCCGGAAAGAATACAACGTCACATACGAAAAATGACTGAATCACGAGTTTGTCTTGGCCTGATCATGATGTCTACCAACAAAAGTTCCCTTGCAAGTTTCCCCCTTTTTTTCCCTTCTCTCGCACACTACCTTGCAATGGCTTTTTTGAGGCTTTGAGTGATAAGCTGATATTTTTAATTCTAGAACACATTCTCCCGTACGCCTCATTACTGTTTTACCTAGTCATTTGTGTATTTGTAGTAATGTCTCTCTATCTTAGTCCTAACTATTCAGGATCAGGTTAGGGGCCCCGGGACTTGGGCATTCTTCATCGAAACCTAAACTAAACCCGTGCAAGTTAAGATCTTCAAAATAAAGTTCGAGCAAGGGTCTGGAAACTTGACTAGTTCAGGCAGCGCCGTGCCGGGGCATTTTCTAAAAAGAATCATTTTGATACCTTGCTGCCGGCGCGATAAACTCTTCAGCCAGTATAGCTTCCAATCCTTCTCTCTCGTGTATTTCTTGGATGATCCCCCCCCCTGTGCCTGCCCAGACATTGTCCTGCCTTGTTATGTGATCTTCTTCTCTTTACCCCTCTTCAAGAGTGACAATGTTCCAGTTGAAGAGTCATGGTCCAAGAGTCAATCCACTAACGCCCTGACCATGCACATGAATCAGGTAACTCTATTCGATATCTAAACAACGTGGAAGCATCGACCATATCTATACCCATACCTTCTTATACTTATCCATGTGCCAAGGTTATTTCTTCTAAAATGGATATAAACAGAAGACATTGCTTTATCTTATTATTCCTGTCATTCCTTCTTGGCTAACAAACAGTATCGTATCTTTCTTGATAATTAGATCATTCCTCACTACTTATTATTATTTACATTACCTCACTCATTACAACAACTATGCGATCCATACTCCCAGTCCCAACTCCACCACCCGAACTATGCCCTTACTCTCGCGCCTCAGCCAGTCAAGCATCCGCCGATGTCATTCCACTACTCGTTGACGACACATACCACGTCTTCCATCTCAGCTCACCACCATCTACAAAACACCATCCTCAGCGACTGAGAACAACATGGTCACGTTTGCGATCAACGAACCTCCTCGAATGGGAACGGGACCCACAACCTGTGATATCCCCCTCAGAGTCAAGTACCGACCCTGACGCTGACGGTGTCTGGACGGGATGCGCCGTGCTCGATTTGGATCAAAACATGAACATATTCTATACAGGGTATAATCTGTCCCGAAACGGCCAACAAACGATTCTTCACACAAAGGCCGTTGATCGTCACGGTACAAGGTTCGACTCCGCATCAAAGCCAATTACTGTTCTTGACAACGGGCTGGATAAGTTTGAACGTATCGACTTTCGCGATCCGTTTGTCTTTTTCAATCGCGCCGAAGGGAGATACTGGATGCTTGTCGGTACCCGTCTTGCCAATGGCCCTTATTGGAGTCGTGGATGCATCGCCCTATTGACGTCACCCGATCTTGAGGCTTGGACAGTATCCCGGGAACCTCTGTACGCCCCCAACGATGTCTTCTGTCCCGAATGCCCAGAGTTGTTTACACTACCAAATGGAAAGTGGTACCTGTTATATTCACGCTTCCATGCACCAAACGCAGGAACAGTGTATCGCATGGCCGATACTCCATATGGTCCGTTCCGCGTCCCACGCGATGGATCCCATGGACGCTTAGACGGACGCCGTTGGTATGCAGCCAAATCATGTCCAAAGGCTGGAGACCCTGACAAGAGGATCTGCTTCGGCTGGATTGGCGACTATGCCGACGACGAGAACAAGTGGCTCTGGGGAGGTGATCTCGGTATTACCAGAGTCATGTGGGCAGACAACAACGCCTGTCTGCGCATTGACGCTTCTCAAGAGTTTCGAAGCTACATATGGCGAACTTCCAGACCTGTGTCACCGGGTGATGCTGCCCCCAGCTTGTATCTCTGCTCTCTTGGGACGACAGCGACGCATTATCCCGAGCTGGGGTCTGCCGAGTGGAAGAGGCATCTCATGGTGGACTTTAAAATCGCAGCCTGCGATGCTCACACTTTTGGAGTCATGTTGCAAGTTGATAGCACTGGAAAGGGCCATCGTTTGCAGTTCAGTCCTCAAGGGAATGGCCTCTTTTCTGTCGCACTCATGACTGATTTCCCTCCCCTGGACGATTTCTGGGCTGACCAGTACCGGATGCACATTCCGCGGCCTGTCGACGGACCTGAGCTGGTGCGACATGATAACGTCAGCCTTATCGATGGGGTCTTTCTCTTTTTGAGAGGTCAAATAGTGGAGGTCTTTTGTGGAGGGCGAGCGCTGAGCTTTCGACTACCTATACCGTCCAACTGGACAGACAGCGACCGCTGTGGCGTCCGCAGGTTGGGATGGTATGTGGAAGATGGCATGGTTGACTTGGTTGACATTAATATGCGTCATTCAATGAGCATTAAGGACGGCTTAGCCGAGTCGGACAATCTCGAAGACGCCGAGTAATTCTTCTATTAACCTTCCTCGCCGCAAGATTATCCTCCTTGCAGCTCTCATCTTAGATCGTCCTGCGGCATCATGGGATTTGGCTGGATAACCAACCCGCTAAGGAGATCATATGGGCCTGATGCGCCAGCCGCCAGGTCCCAGTCACCAAAATCAGTGTATTCGTATACATCTGAAGCATAGTTCCCCATCATGGGGCTAACTTTGTCATTGAGCGGTTCGTTCAAGTTGACCGCTAGAGAGTGCTCCAGACCGCGCAGTATGGCGCCCTCGAGACGGTTTACAGCATATTGCATTGGCTGATGACTTTTGCTCATCATGCGAAGATTCCAGAGATACGAGTTTAGGGTTTCTTGCCAGAAATTTCGTTCTTGGGAAGACAGTGAGGTGACGAGAAGTAGGGTGGTAAAGGAGCCGAGAAGCGAGAAGAGGTAGGGTGATGTAAAGTACCAAAAGGCTTCGAGATGATCGGGCCTCAAGCTTATCACGAAGCTTATCGCGCTTTGGGCTGTTTGGAGAGCAATCTGGCGAATGCTGGAGAGCACGCGGTCGTCTGCACAGCGTGGTGGGAGAGCTGTAGAGCGAATCAGGCGGCGCAGGAGGGTCATGACAACGCCATAGTATGAGAAGTGCAAGTATCCGTGGAAACACAGCTTGCGCTGGTAGATTACATTCATCTGCAGCGTCGGTGGGATGTTGTGGTACCAGCTCGTCAACATCTCGAAGAGAGGCCGGGCCTTCTCGAAGAGGATCACAGTATTCTGTTCTCGGCAGGTGCGAGCTGTGTAGAAGGTGGAGTAGACAACTGATAGAATCTTGGTCAACAGCACCATTTGTATGTACTGTGTCATACCAGTGTAGGCGATCGATCTCCGATCATCGTCAGAGCCAGAAACAGAAACGGAGCTAGAAACGGATCCCGAAGCCGAGGGAGCATTGGGAACTTCACTTTCAAAATCCGAAAAATCAGCCGGAGTAAGATCGCGAACTGTCCAGTCATCGTCGTGAATGTGAACAGGTCGTCCGTAAGCCAATGCAGTCCAGCGGTCCTGCATGAATAGCGCCCAGCTCAGACGCTTACGAACGTTACGCTCCCATTGGGGAATAGTCCAGTTGCTGGCATCGAGGTGAAGACCAAGACACTGACCGATAGCAAGCGCCTGGCATGTAAGACCCCATTGGAAGGTATGGTCAGGGTTGAGGGGGTCCTCGGGCTGGCATTGGAGGAGGAGCAGGGCAGCCTGTATGGAACTGAGCTTTGGGCGGTGGTAGGACGCCGGGATGGCCGTCCGGAGCATCTTACGCAGTAGGGCAGCATCCGGGGGACTTCTGATGGAGAGTTCAGGGTCATAGGTCCACCAGCGAATCGCGGATAGATAGATGGCTCCGAGTAGGGCCGCGGGTATGCGACGGTAAGACTGGCCATAGGCCAGGGCAAAGGGGTCCTTGGAGAGGATGGGATAGCACGGCTGAACATGTCGCCAGAAGAGCTCGACGAGACTTGGGCCGTGGGGGCGAACGCAACTCTCGATGGCGTCGACCTGGGAAAAGGTGGGATCACCTTCAACTGCTTTTTCGTCTCGAGCCATGTGAAACGTCAAGGGATACTCCTGGCCGTCGTCCCTCTCGAGCACACGTCGGATTGCATGGGTATCGAGACTAAACTCGTGAGTTTGAGGATCGTAGGGCCGATGCCGCATTAGTATGGGCTCCATGTCACTCCCAAGACCGTAGAGTTCGGCGAAGCGCGTAGACGAGCAACCCATAGTGCGATCCAGGGGACCGAGCTCGGGAACAAGCACGGAGGGCGGAGCAACAGGCATACCACTATCAGCGGAAGCGCGCGTCTCAGCAGGAGAAAGAAAGGGCTGGATCGATGGGACAGAGTAGACGGACTGAACTTCGTCCCGAGACTTTTTACGGCTTTGCTGGCTCATACTCCTGACTGAAGGCTGGTTGTGAAGCTGTCCTGGCATCTCGTCTGGTCCGATCTCTTCCTGGATTCCTGGGGCGGTGGTAGTTGTGCTGCTGCTATTCCCGCTGGTGCTTGCAACCTGTCGCTCTGGGGGATCGTGCTGGAAGGTACACGGTGTGGCTCTCAGTTGGCAATGGACGCAGTCGCCGTCGCCATCCTTTGTGACGCAGCGAGTCTTGCGCTTCCGACAAGCGTCGCAGGGACGAAGGCTACGACGTTGTCGCTTGCGGGAGTTGTTCTGGTAGTCTTGGGGTGTGATGATTTCCATTTGAGGATGTCGTGATGAAGTGTTGTGGTGGGAGAAGACAAGGCCGATGGAGTAGATACAAATCTTTTTGCCATGTCCTTATTTTTCAGAACAAGGCAGGCGTTTAGGATGTTGTGTTGTGCACCTATATACGTATATGTATGGGGATGGGTTTTGTGTATGGGTAAAAGTATGAGTAGGTATGGATATAAGTATGGGTGTGTGGATGGGTATTAGTATTGGTGTAGGTATACAAGGCAAGGCAAGGTAAGGAAGGAGAGAGATGATGTGTAAGAGGTTTTTGATGTTTGTGTTATCTTGTGTCTGGCTAGGTAGGTTGTTAAAAGGAAACCCACCCCCCGCTTCTTTTCGTCTGCTTGTCCCTGTCTCAACTTGTGCAAGCAAATTCTTGTCTCGTCTTGGTATGGATGTGCTTGGACTTTTTTTTTTTTCCCTCTCTTCCCCTGCTTGGGGTCTTGGGTCTTGGATATTGGGTCTTGCCTTCCTCTGAAAAGGGAAGAAGGAAATAAAAGCCTACACCTAAGGTACTAATGTACCTATCGATTGGCAGTGCACTGACTGCCACTGGTACTGCACTGCACTGTTGTGTGGAAGAGGTAGGTAGCAGGTAGTAGGTATGCAAATGTAACTACCGATCCGCAGTATAGTGTATAATCTACAGTGCCGAGCTCTGCTTACTTGATCGAGTTCTTGGCCCTAGGTACCAAGCTCTCCTGGCATGAGGCTGTGTCGATGAATGTGACAGTCTTATACTCTGTGTTGTACCGTGGCTGTATCTATGTGTATTATCTGTATCGGGGGAGATGATGGATGATCTTTTGTCGATGGCGGATGGATGGTTACTGTCAGCCTTAAAGTCAAGTCTCAGCTTGTGGGTTCCGTTCCGGGCGATTCAGTTAGGTCAGTGGAGAGAGAGGGTAGAGGAGACGATGAACCATGTCGGTTTTGATCAAAGCTTCTGGAGTGATTTCTTTTGGTTCAGCTATAAACTCCAACGGGGCCCGAGCCATATAACCCAGATCAAGTGCTCGAGTGTGAGTGTGCAAGGGATCAGATTCTGGGTTTTGGCTGGCTGATCTTGAGGCCATCCCTCATGTCCAATGTCTGTCCTGGGTCCATCTATCCATTCATTCGTGTTGTATCCCTGCTTAGTCTGCCAGGGTTAAGTTGGGAACCTGGTTGACCTGTAGACGCGGACGGCAAATAGAGTTGGGTCCGTCCGTTTTTCGAATGGTCTAGCAAGTACGCCGCCTCATCCACACACCAAGACGCCATGGCGCGCTATAGTGTTGCCTCAATATCCGAACAGTTTACTACTATACTAGTTTTACAGTACGTTAGTTGTCGCTTTTTACTTTGCCCAGTTCCGTGGATTCGGGAGTTGGGGTATCTACGTACTATACCGGACCAGGCCCTCGTTGCCGCCGCCCAGTCTTGGCATGGCACCCGCGGACCCTAGAGGAGGGTGACCCTGAAAGTCTTGTGCTTCTGTTGCGTCTTCTTTTAGTTATTCCAGAGTCAAATGACGTACTGAGACGTCGATTATCGGATTGATCCGAGATGACCTCATCTGAGATGGCCCCTTTTCACAACACAATGTTTTGTATGTAGGGAGGTTTATTCACGACAAAATGCCTACCTGTAGTGTAGGTATGTAGTATATTTCACGTGATGACACTGCATGCCAAGACTCGTTGTATATGAAATTTGATCCATCACTACTAACCAATGGTCTATGCGTAGGTAGGTAGTTAGTCACCAACTTGTTCAACCCTTTTGCCAAGACTCTGTGACTACAACAAACCTATCTAGAGTGCCCGCAACAGTAACAGCGTCAGCAACAATTACATGCTATAAACACCTTGAACCGCAGATCAATCCTCTCAAATTATGACATTTCTTGGCGCCAATACGTCCAAAATGTCACTGCAAACTTTCTTCCCCCCATGCACATCATCTAGTAGGCATTCCACGGAAACGCAACGCACCAACGTTATTTCCACCAACGTTAGCATCTCCGATTACTTAACAACCTAGGCAGCTCATGATGAATTCGCCTCAGTCTGACATCTCATTTCACACTTGGGTAACCTAATACATCCTCTAGGGCTCTGGAAACAAGTTCTACCCACATTCTAGGCCTCCCGTCGGCCAACTTGACTGCTTTCGTCTACTGTGCTGTACCTGTGCGCCAAATGTGGCGTCGTCAAATTGCCTCTTGTTCCGAAGACCGAACCTTGTTCAAATTGCCTCTAGTTCCGAAAACTTAGAAACTTCTTCCAGGATCGACATGGGAATTCGATAACGATTCTACTAATTCTGTTGATCGGCCGCCAGGGTCAGGGCAGCCACTGTCAATCCATATGATAAGTCCCCTAGTTCTTCGATTTTCCCCTGGACAAGCAAGCGCGGTGATCGAGCATCAGATAGATGGTCGATGGTCATATTTTGGTGTACATACAGTACCTGAGTGCATACCCGCACCAGCTAGTGGTTGAGCTCCTGCGTCAATCTCATCCGAAGATCATTCTCGTTCTCGTGCACGCAGCGAATCGGTATCAGCCCAGCTCAAAGAGTGCTCACAACTGCCGCCGGCTCCCTCCAAGAGAGATCCTACAGTAGCAAGTGTGGTGCTGTAGGCAAACATCTAACTTGATCAAGTTAGATGGAGGGAGCCGCGAAGGTACTGGTAACGTCTTGGCTTCCCACCTCAAAGCCAAGATTCCGGTTTGTCGCAACGGTTTCGCTTCGCTTCGTGCCTTCGGCCCAGCCCTGCGAAATCCGTCCCTCCGTCCAAAGCGCGAAAGTGACGAGGCCGGATTGACGTACCGTGCGCATGCCCTGAGCTATAAGTGGCTACTCGCGCGCCGTTCCGTGGCGATTGGCAGCTTGGATGATCGTCGCTCGGACGTCGTTGTTATTTCCAACATGTCTTGGCACAGCAGCTGAACCCTCAAAGTTCGCAAAAGGCATTGATTTTCAAGACGCTTTGGTCTTTTTTTAACATATTCTCACCTCTTGGTGGGCAAAGTCGGGCCATTGCTGCATGATGGAGCAGCTGAGTCTCTGATGCCAAGAGTCGCCAGGATAATGGCAATCTTGAGAGAGAGAAAGTTGATGAATAATAGGACATGATTTGAATTTTACATCCGATTATGTGATCTAGCTTGAGCCGTGAGTAGGCATATGGAGCTATCAACAACGTTGTACTAAGTGAAGATCCTGTCGTCCTAGGTAGTGATCGTTGCAAGTGGATAACACGGCAACGACTTGCAACGGACAGGGTCCCTGTCAATCGGTAACATCAATCAGTTGACAGGAAGATAGTTTCAAACTTGAATCGTGTAAGTGACTGCTGTTCTTTTCGGTCCCGAGTCTCGGCCTTTCATTGTGCATAAGTGTGTTTTTGTAGATGGCGATGCTAGTCTCTAGGTAGTTTAGAGCAGATGATCATATAAGTTATGCATCAACCGTTATTGCTAAGGGTTCATGTTATCCTGGAATGAAAAGAATGAAATTCCAAGACATTTTCACTGGTGAAGTGTCTTGGCATCGTACGAGACTCTTGTTTGATATGAGGCTATTCGCAACAGCACGACTGACAGAGAACAAGCTGACTCATGGGTTGAGCATAGTATAGGGTAGACTGCGTGCCAAAAAGGATCCAATCAGCATCTCAAGGATTGAAGTACACCGCTCACTGGGTAACCATGTTCAAAATAGTAACAGCAGTTTCGTAATGACGAACACTATGACAAAGCCCGAAAGTGATCGGGATACGACATGGCTTTTTTTATTTTAATCTCCCTTGATTCCTCTTGTCACCTGTAGACTGTAGTTAGTAGTTAGTCGATCGAGGCACGATGGTTTTTTGTTAGTGCCCGCAGCAGTTCACGGACGTTGTTAAAGCCACTAACTGCGGCCTTCTCTCCGCTGGTTCCCACTTGACACACTCACTGGAGAAGTTATGCGCTTATAAATATATGATTATCAACTACCCGGAGAGGCGGGACGAAACTAATATCAACAGCTTCTTTTCTAGTTCATGTCACTCGGGCCTGATGCTCCGGAACCGGACTTGGTAGCCTCGGTATCTATATGGAGCTGTTACCGTGGACTATACTATATTGAATAGTAATAACAAGTCATCAACGCTTTGACTGATGATCAACCAGATTAACTACTACGTAGTAGCGATTGGATGTTTTGCAGGGAATACGCTAGATCGAAACAGGCATCTCGACACATCCCCAGCAGTGGCCAAATTCCAGTCGCAACATAAACAAATAACACAAAAGTCTTGGCGGGTCGTGATATCAAAGTGACATGAAGGCTGCTCTCAAATGGGCAATTCAAAGAGACAGGCTATCTATCACAAACCCATATTCCTTGGCCCCTAAAAAACGCCAGCTTCTGACATGACCGTCAGGGTATCGAAAAATTGGCCGCTACGAGCATAAGAGATGAAATAAGTAGGTCAGTTTATGCTACTTAGGAATTAGGCCAGACCTTTTAGGCTGTTTATTCTTGTACCGTTAACCTTGGAGGTCAACTTTTTCTAGTACCCAGTAGACTAGGTGACCAACAGGTGACAGGAAAAGCGATGTTCAGGGTCATTGAGGCGTTTTTATCTACCTACCTAGTCGCAACGAATAAGCTTAAAGGCTAATTATTGTGTTGTTGACACTAAATCAATCGCCCCAGTTCAGTTGCGGGTTCTGAGAGATGAATTGGGACTTTGTATTTGTACGAGTCATTCAGTGGTTATTGTTACCATTTTGATGATTGATAACAGTAAAAAGCAAAGCAATAACAGTTCTACCTGTTTATTTGGTTGTTACCTAGGCAGATACAGAGCCGAGTGAGTGAGTACACACAGCCTCCAAGACACTAGACACAGCTGTGCACAAGGAATGTCTAGATTGGCAAGGCTAACCTTGATCGAAAACCGTTTGACCGACGCTATGAACAATAAACCTTCCCCATTTGTCTTATATCGCCGACACGGCACCGATTTACCCCGAGTCTTGAGTCTTGGCCTTCTTGGGGTCTCGGCGGTCTCCGAGCTTATCAGTAGGTAGTAGCTACTAGGTATGTATGTACAGTACAGTCAGTAACTTGCTGGTAGCTGGAATTATTTGGTGGTTCTATGTGATTCTCAAGGCCTAATATTGACTTTGTTCCTCACTCTGGTAGTTGAATTGTATTATACAGCACTTAACCACAGGGTAAGTAATAGGCTGCCATCACCTACTTGCAAGATCACATTCAACAGGCACCACAACACAGATGAAACATGAGCCTGTACACACGTTTTTATATACTGGCCGGTTACACGATACAGTTCCTGCCAAATCAATCATAGTAAATAAAAACAAGATGAAAGGATTCACCCCGGCTGATGCGATAAGCCAGTCACGTTGCCCACGTGTGGTCTTGGCGATCCCTTTTTATCATGGAACCTTTGCAAGACCCCAAAGACCTGTCATTCTGAGCGACGATCAGGCCAAGGAACACTGACAGGGTCTGCTTCAATTGACGAGTTAAAGACTCCGGCCATGCACTCTTGATCAATTTTTCGAAATGTCCACCCTTTAATTCTCAATTCTGGGGCAATTGCGCATTCTTGACGAGCCCAAACATCCCATCATGAAGTCGTCAATTACTCTCACAGCCCTCGCTTTGACCGGCTCAGTCATCGCTGATGATGCGCTCTTCAGCAAGCGATTGACCAAGCGCTTCATTGACGATGATGGAAACTACAATATTTGTATGCGTTCTACACCCAATCCAATTCAAATCCTCAATCACTAACTCCACCAGCCTTCTTCCACGTCAACGATGTCCACGCCCATCTCGACCAATTCGCAAAGTCAGGCACGGACTGCGTCGACCCCAAAAAGGGCTGTTTCGGTGGCTACGCGCGCATCAAGCACACCGTTGACGCCCTGCGAAAGGATAACCCGGACAACCTGTGGCTTAACGCGGGCGACGAGTTCCAAGGCACGCTGTTCTACTCCTTTTACGGGCCCTCCAAGATCGCAGAGAACTTGAATGCCCTCGACTTTGATGCCATGACCCTCGGAAACCACGAGTGGGATGGCGGCGACGAGGAGCTTGGCGAGTTTCTCCAGAACCTGACTTTCCCCGTCGTCTCGTGCAATGTCAAGAGCGAGTACGAGGGGCTGAACAAGACTATCAAGAACTACCAGATCTTTGAGGAGCACGACTTGGCTGTCATTGGTGTGACGACTGATACCACACCTGGAATCTCGAGTGTTGGAAACAAGACTACTTTCCTTGACCCCATCACCGAAGTGCAAAAGGCCGTCTGGGAGATTCGCAACAAGACCGACGTCAACCGTATTGTTGCGCTCACTCACCTTGGCTACGATGTGGACCAGGAGCTTGCCGCCAAGACCGAGGGTCTGTCTCTCATCATCGGTGGTCACAGTCACACTCCTCTTGGCAACATGAGCAATTCTGAGGGTGATTACCCCACCATTGTTGACAACATCAATGGCGATGAAGTCTTTATTGTTACTGCCTACCGATGGGGAGAGTACCTCGGTTCCATCGACCTGACCTTTGACAAGGATGGCAAGCCCCTCGCATATCACGGTGCTCCCATCCATCTTACCAACCAGACCGAGATGGACAAGGACCTCCAGAAGAAGATTGAGTCGTGGCGAGGTCCCTTCGAGAAGTTCGCCGCTGAAGTCGTTGGCTACACGGATGCCGAGCTTGACCAGTCTACATGCCAAGACGGAGACTGTCTGCTCGGACAAGTCATGGCCGACGCCATGCTAGAGTACCGCCTCAACCAAAGCCGCTCCGACGATGACAAGCCCAGCTTCGCCTTCATCAACGCCGGTGGAGTTCGCGCCACCATTGATGAGGGCAACATCACCCGCGGCGAGGTCCTGACATCTTTCCCCTTCGGCAACGCCATCGTTGAGCTCACTTTCACCGGTGCCGAGATCAAGGATATTTTCGAGGGTGCCGTGACAGGCATGAACCAGGATAACGACAAGGAGATCACCTCGTGGTTTCAGGTCTCCAAGGGTCTCAAGGTCGAGTTCAACCCCGACAACAAGAACGGATCCAAGCTGGTCAGCTTGAAGCTCGACGGTGAATCTTTCGAGGACAAGACCAAGTATCGCGTTGTCACGCTTGATTTCCTGGCTGGTGGCGGTGACAACTTCTTCAGCATTGATAAGAAGAACCTTGCTACTCTTGACACCCAGGACGAGGTGCTGATCGGTTACTTTGATGCACACAACCCTCTTAAGCCCAAGCTGGAGGAGCGTGTCGTCAAGACCAATGCGACTAGCAGCGATGATGACGATTCGGAGAAGGACTCTGATTCGGAGGAGGCCAAGAGCAAGGGAAGTGGCGGAAGCACAGGAGGAAGTGACGAGAGCGCTGCCAGTGGTGTGCAAATCTCTCTGCTTACTGCTGTGTTCGGTGTTGCGATGACTATGTTCATGATGTAAATATACGAAAAACATGCAATATATATATAGATAGACGACTCACAGCGAAAAGCGAAACGATAGTCTCTTGTTCTACTTCTTTGTCTCGATCGTTCTGTACAATGACTTGTTAGTGTCTGTAGCAGACATGATCGTCAGCGTCTATCAAAAACAATACCAGCATTGCCACAAAACTCTACCAACCTGTTATCATACACCGACCCTCAAACCTCGGATCATGGTTTGATAGTCCGTCGGTGTTTCCTCCACGGGCAACAGTAAACCCTCTTCCAACCACACTACCTCTCTGTTCTCCATACGACACTTGAACACTAGCAGCGTGACAAAGACGATGGGGAGAAATAGCCACAGTATGAGCTCGACGGCCAAAATTCCCAGATAGACTGGGACAGCGTATTCGGGATGACTCATGATTGTGAGATGAGAAACGAAAATGTGTTATTACAGAACCACCCTCATCGCCATGGCGGGATAGAGATGGGGTTTATGTGGAAACGGTGAAGAAAGAATTTTCTTTGTACGGGCATGTGGGATGCCAAAGTGCTCGGGTGGGAGTGTACAATGTACGATGGTCATGGTTGGAGAACAAGACAAGGAACACGACGCAGTCCAGAAGTAACACTATCCCAGACGATAACTTGGGAGGACGAACAGCGTTTGATGTAACAGAAAGAAAGGCTCTTGTCTCTTGTGAGCAACATGTCACCAAGATGAGTGCAAGGTGTATTAAAAGACACAAAGAGATGGGAACAATAGATGTTATTGAACTACTAGAACAGATACACCTCGAACAACCGAGAAATCGTACGCTAGCAGTTGACATGCACTCGTCCATCTTAGTAAGTATAGCGGAAATCAGCAGTGGCATCGTCCTAGAGAGGTAGTTTGTCAGTGACGATGCTGTGTCAGCAGGAAGGGGCTTACTCACATCATGAGCCTCCAAAATCTTCTCACCCCTGTCAGCCTTTGCGTTGTTCCTCTTGAAGTCCAAATCACAGCAGATGACAAGGATGACAGTGACAAGACAGCAGGCAATGCAGGCCCACATGCCAGGCTTGTATCCGGTCAACTTGTCCTGCTCACGGAACACCAAGCTGCCAGCGATACCGCCGAAACCACCGAAACCAACAAGAGTGGCGCTGCAGAAAGCTCGCTTCCACTGACCACGGATGTTGTTGGCCTGGAAAGACATGGCGGTGGGGATGTTGCTGTTGGCGCCGGCAGTGACGAGGAAGACACCAAAGTATCGGACGTTGGGGCTCTCGGCCCAGCCCATGATGGGAAGTCCAATGAGGCAGAGCAGCATGTTGAAGAGAATGCAGGGACCTCGGACGTGGTACTTGTCACCGACCCAAGCTGTCGCGAACATGACGATACCGGCAAAGGCGTAAGGGGGCGCGACGAGACACTGGGCAGCTCCGACGCTGAAGCCCATGTTTCCAACGAGCAAGATGGGCAGGGTGTAAGCAAGGGCGTAGCTGATGGTGGTGGTGTCGAAAAAGATCATGGCATAGGCCCAGACCTTCCAGTCGGCGCCGCCGCGAAGGAATTTGCCAATCTGGAAGGGAGGAACCTCGGTATCGCCACGATCACGACGGATGCGATCAACGACCCATTGGCGCTCACGAAGACCGAGGAAAGACCATGTCTTGCGTTTCGAATCGGGGAAATCAACGAGAAGCCAGTAGCCGGCAATACCAAGGGCGACAGTCAAGGCACCTTCGATGATGAAGATCCAACGCCAGCCGGTGAGACCCTCACGACCGTTGAGCTGCATAAGCTGTGGAGTGAAGTGTAAGTAAGAAAGGAACAGTGAAGGCAGAGCGTGAGGGGGTAAAACGTACACCGTAGGCGAGAATACCGGAGAAAGCTGAAGCAACGCAGCCGAGGAGATAAAAGACTGAGTATCGCTTTCCCACCTCGTCTGAATATTGGTCAGCGACTGAGTGAGAACCGACTAGATTTTACGTATACTCACATCGTGTGTACCAGGTACTAAGCAGATAAACACAGCTGGGGAAGAACCCAGCTTCGAAGAAACCAAGGACCGCACGAAGAGCCGCAAGCTGAGGGAACTTTTTGACGAAACCCATACCAATCATCACCGCTCCCCAGAGCATAGTGATGATGGCCAGATGAAAGCGGGGACCAATTCTGCGGATAAGGATTGTCGAAGGCGGCTGGAAGATAATGTACGGGATGAAGAAGACCAGGTTTGCAATGTTCTGTTGAACCGGATTCGTCAGTATATATGATATCGACCTCGCTCATCAGGAATAAGACTCACGTATCGGAAGCCAGTGAGTTGAAGCTCGGCACCCATACCAGCAATGTTGGCAGCACTCATGTTGGTACGATCCATGAGCGAGACACAGTACATGGCACCGACAGTGACAACCAGACGACGATCGATGCGCCTGATGATGCTGCGTTGCTCCTCTGGGGTGAAGCCATGGTCGGCATCGAGTTCGGAGCTGACCTTGCTGGGGGCCTGATCAATATGCTTAAAGTCGGAGTCGGGCTGCTTCTCAACAGCCTCCATATCGTTTGGCCTCTCCATGGTTGGTCTTATTTTGAGAGGATGTTAATGTGGTGAGAGGTTTGAGGGAAGAAGAGAGAGACAGAGAAAGAAGAGGGGGATGAGATGGGGATAGATAAAAAAAAAGATGAGCAAGTGGTGAGGATTATGTTGTCCTGATTTGTTACACAACCTCCCTTTTGAGTGGGCGAAGAAGAAAGAGGAAGGTCCCAAGTTTCACGGATCGATGAGGCCAAGCTTGGATTGCTTGTATTACCCCGAGTTTTTCTTTGTCTCCAGTTTATTCTGCTTTGTTGGTTTACGATGCGTTCGCCTCTCTGTTTATATATGTGTGGGATTTGCTCTATACCCCGGTTCTCTCTATGTACCTATTCTCCTCTTATCGACGACACAAACATGCCTCGGGTGGCGGTCAAATGCCAAGGAGCAATTGCTAAACAATTCCCACACCCCCCTTTGCGTCTCGTCTAGGGCTATTGATGTTGTATGTAGGTATGCTTTGGAGAGCGTTGCGTCAGTATTGTCTCCATGTCCCATCTACGTTGTGACTCTGCCCCCGCAAGATCTACCTACTAAACCCAGAGGTCGCTCCACACCTCACGATATTGAAAGGAATAAAAAACCCGGGGTGTGGGAACTTTGCGGGGTAAGTCAATTCGTTCCCATGAGTATAATTAATAGCTCCAGCTCCTACGACCGGAGGATTGCCTTTTTTGGGGCAAGATGCGAAGGAGGAGCCATGCAACTGCACTGTACATGTATCAGCAGACTTGATTTTTTGAGGTGTGGAATATTCTTTTCTTGCTAGTAGCTATGAGACAGAAGAGAGAGAGAGAGAGAGAAAAAAAAAAGAAAGAGGCTTGGGTAGTGCAGTCTTGGCTGTTGATTAGACCAACCATTTGCAGACAATACATGGATAGGTAGGTATGGAGTCTATCACCTCTGCAATTGACAGGCCCCTTGCTTGCTTTTTTGCTTATCTGAGCGCACTGACTGATGCACCATCTCTCTCCCTCCTGTTTCTGTGTTGCATGGGCTGAATCTAGAAGCGAGCATTGGCATTGTTTGTCGTAGTATTGACCAGTAACCAAATGCTGTGTCAATCCAATTTCCCTTTTACTACATAAGTCGTGGGGAACACAACATATTACTGCTGTCTATCTCTCGACCTCACTTACACCAACAAGGGGAGCCCGTTCTGATACAGAGCGGCAAAAAGACTAGACAATTTATAGTATGATCAACAAAAATACTCAGTCATTTCATCATCCTTAAGACTCTCCTTTCTACTCATCTAATTTCTGCAACCCAAATCACAAAGAGTCATCTTTTCCATCACCCCCCAGGCTCCTTAGCTCCAAGCCACCTCCTGTTCAATATGTCCATCAAACCAATCTCATTCCATGACTGACACGATATCCCGTTGAATCCTAGACCTAGACCTAGACTAATTGTCAAATCATCGGACTTGGAAACGAGACAGGACACGACAAGACAAGACACACACACTCAAAACGCTCAACTTAATCTCTTTCCCCGCGTTTCTCCCCCACCCCCGCATCATCTCTCGATATACCGAACCAATAACGCTTCATAGAGCGACCTTGGATGCCGAGGCTCGTGCTTAATCTAACCTTTGACAGAAAGACGACTAGACAAGACCGGAAAGGCTACTTCAAGGCCTCCCCAACCCCGAACACTCGTCCTCCTCCTCGTTGGATAAACTGCGAAGAAGGGGACGCTAACTTATGGTTGTTTGCAACTTGGCTTGGCTTGGTCCGCGCTTAAGCTGCCACCTGAGGGAGGCTTGCAGCAACACCGCATGGCAACCCAACCCAACCCAAACCAAAGCATTGTCAACTCTTTGTGGCAATGCTTGCGCATCCTTCCCTAGCTCCAACGTCGGTACGCGCCGAGGCTCTATTGTCCGCCAACGATCCTTCCTTCATTAGCCACAAAAGTGAAATGTCATTCATTCAGGCTATCTATCAATTGTACGTTCCTATACGCTTGCTCAACCACCTCAAGTCAAACTCAGATATACGATTCGCCTCTTTGCTCTCGGATACTGTCCGAATCCTTATATCGTCCTCTCGTCTTCTCATGGATGCCTCCTTTCCAACCAGACTGCGCCTCGGTATCTCATCTATGCCGCAACAAAATGAAAAACATCAATCCGAAACGAGCAAAACCTTCACACCTTTATCAAGCAATCCCTTCAGCTCACATGGAAGGATTGTGCAACCTTGAAGCCGTCAAATTTCGATAGACACAACCGCCAAGGTCCAGTTCCATCCACATCCTCACCCCTACCTCCCCAAATCCCAACCGAACCTCGGCTCTTTCTATTGAAAGACTGTTGTCATAGTCGTAAATGACTTCTTGATGTTGTGCCAAATCAGGGCAGCAGTGCCAACGACGGTGAAGAGCTGGAGGATTTCCCATGGCTGACGTGTCTTGACCTCGGTCTCAATGTAATCGACCTTACCGCCCTCCATGCGAGGGAACCGACCAGTCGTCATGTACTCTTCCATCAGTGCATCCTTCTTATACCACTCCTCGCGAAGCCAGAGATCAAAGGCCTTCTGGTCGTCGAGGGGGATATCGCTCAATCGGAAACGGCGCCAGTGAAAGTTGACCGACTTGGGAGGGCGTCCTTGGAAGTAAGTGCTAACCAGGCCAAAGTATTCTTCACCGAATCCACCTCGGCTACATTCGTCCGTCAGTCGACAGTTTCTATGCTGTGTAACGGGGCTTGCAGGCCACAACTTACGGGATTCCTTCGTACGCGACGGTGCAATCATAGACGTAGTCGAGACTTCCTTTGAGCTCGTTCAAACAAAAGAACATACCGGTGCTCCTTGGGAGCAAAACGTGCTCGGGATCCTTGAGATCCATCTTGGCAGCCCATCCTGCCGACTTTCTACGTCCATTATTGGAAAGATTGGTGCCTTCAGGGAACAAGAGCAGCCACATGGGGTCTAGGTACGTCCTCCCGTTGGGGTCAACCTTGGGCTGCTTCAACTTGTTAAGACGGTAAGCCATTCTGGGCTGATCGGAAGCCATCTTTCTTGACATGAAGATGAACCCATATAGCTGCATACCCAAACCGACAACTGGGATGCGCTTGAGTGACTCCTTGAGAATGATGTAGATGTGACCATGCATACTCGGGGAGTTGGCATAAGCAATCCACCAAAGGTAGAGCCAGTCGGTGTAGATCTGCGACTAGAATTAGTATACAACCGTTTTGCGTATCGCATCGTCTTCCCTACCTGATGATTGGCGATGAGGACCAACCGCTCAGGAAACTCAAACTGCACTCCCCCATCGGCCCGTAACTTAATCTGGCCAGCGACCGACTCGTCACCGCTGACTCGAATGGTTGTCGGGCCCCATATTTGGGTCATGAGAGTTATGGTAAGACCAAAGAAGCCCTTGGTCATGGCTATGTAAGCGTAGTACCAGTCACGGTTGACAAAGTACAGCGGCAAACCGACGAGCTGGGTAAGGAAAATGCTGCCATCATGTTAGCCATGATGCGGTCGACAAACGAAACTTGGTAAATACATGACGATGCATGAGTTAAAGTAGAGAGCGAAACAAGAGCCACGGAGTATTTGCACAAAGGTCCCATAGCCCTCTTTTCCTGATGGATGCTCTTCCTTTGGTAACGGCTTTTGCTCCTTAGCCAACGACTCTTCAGTGATTCCAGCGAGGACTTCTGGCGCTGGGATTGCCGTCTCTGACGGGTCAGCGTTTGTGGTGCCAGCCATGGCGGCGCCTGGCTATTGTTTGCTTAATTGTGTTTGTCTATCTCGACCGATGGATTCCGTACGAGGTGTCACGACGAGGGAACGAACAGAAGCAGACAAAAGAGCGCTCTTGGGACTGTTATATCTCGTGTTTGCCTCGTCAATATGGATGTCGCCGAGCTGAGCTGAGATGAAGACGAGGGGTCGCGTGGCACAGGCAGGCAGCTGTAGAAGCCTCGTGGTAGCAGACGAACCACTGTCGCAAAGCTAGGAAGAAAGCTCTAGATTAAGGTAAAGACGAAAATGCAAAAGAAAATGGTCCAGGTCGCAGCATGTGATCAATGTCTAAGGCTGAGCATGAGCATGGGCTTGAGCTTATTGCTACCGTACCTACATAACCTGCTTGTCTGTTTCTTCGCTAGCTGTTAGCAGTAGTCTAGGTAGTGACATCAGGCGGATGCGTCGGAGCTGGAGGGGCTGAGGTCCTATGACGCTTTGCTAAAGACAGAGGACGGGGCAGTTATTGACCAATCACAACCTACTAATATGAGATCTCGCAGCTGTTGGATCTACATCTACAGAAGCTATCGCGGGGTTCAGCAGAACACTCTACAGTGGAGGTCATACACATTCTTCACCTGACTAGTTCTTATCATTAAGGTTACAATGTCTGAGCCAATCTTAAAGGGTCCTGATACCGTGACTTGATCCCTTTAAAACCCTCCAAGCTAGAGCGCCCTTGTTCTTTACAATTAGGTGCCCCTGGGAAAGGCAGGCGGTGAAAACAGCCCACCTCTAGCTTCGTAAATTCTGCCAAAGCCGTCGCAAAGTATCTAGCTGCCGTCTTCGGCGTCATCCATAGTCAAATTTAATAGCCTAGACAGGCACCATTTCTTCTCTAAAGCAATGCAGTATCATTTATGCCATGTCTATAAGATCCTTTATAAGAGGCCCGGCCCTCATCCAGCCCAGTCTTTATCAGCGACCGACCCGTCCGTTCGTTACTCGACTATCAACCTCGACTTGCACTCCACAAACATGCCGCCTTCTATCAACAACCTCTGTCCGCCGAACCTCGGAAATTCGCAGTATTGCAGAACTGCCAAATAGGATAAACCCACGATACCTCCAAAGCACCAAGCCTGGATCATCACTTCTATCCTTGAACTGGCCCAAGCCTCCTCAAAACCTTCTCATCATCCACAAGCTGTACTCGGAAGCCGTTGTCGAAGCTGTTGTCAAGTTTTCCACATACCTTCACAATGAGTATCCCGAAGTCAACCTCGTCTTCGAGCCGCGCATCGCCGAGTCGCTAAAGGAGCATCTCGACTTCCCAATATACGCCTCAGACTCCCGATCCAACATGGCGGACAAAGTTGACGTCATTGCAACATTTGGAGGAGACGGCACTGTTCTCCGTGCTGCTAGTTTGTACAAGCTCCATGGTTCTGTTCCTCCCATCCTTTCATTCAACATGGGAACGCTAGGTTTCCTCGGAGAATGGGATTTCAGAGAATACAAGAAAGCTTGGAGGGAAACGTTTATGAGTGGAAGTGATGTTGCGACGCGCGAGGCCAACTATCCTCGGGGCGATTGGGATAAGACAACCCCAATGTCTTACACAGCTTGGGATAGACACAAAGGGAAGAGCATGGGAGCACAGCGAGCTTCCAAGGTGCTGCTGCGCCATCGTATCAAGGCTGACGTGTTTGATCCCTCGGGAAACAATATCAACCATTGGCTGTCAGATACATTATCTAGCGAGGCTAAGTCGGGTGCCAAGGCATTAGCAGTCCCTCATGAACCATCACCTTCTTTGAGAGCAATCAACGAGATATCGGTGCATCGAGGATCTCACCCCCATCTAGCCATTATTGATATTTACCAGAACGGACACTTCCTTACCGAAACCACAGCTGATGGTATCTTGATTAGCACACCGACAGGTTCGACAGCTTACAGTCTGAGTGCAGGTGGCCCTATTGTTCATCCACTGGTCAAGTCTATTCTCATCACATCCATCAGTCCTTGCAGTCTCAGCTTTCGATCTCTAGTCCTCCCTCTGGATACCAAGGTCACTTTGCGGATGAGCAGGAAGAATCGTGGCCGTGAGCTTGATCTCAGCATTGATGGCAAAAGATGTGCTGGAGTCTCTCCAGGGACTGAGATTCGGGTGGAAGGTGAATTTATTGGACGTGCTGGCCCCGGTGAGGAGTGGCATGGCGGTGTGCCATGCATGATCAGGACCGAAGATGATGACCCTTGGGTTGGTGGCTTGACTGGCCTCCTCAAGTTTAACAGTACTTTTGGACGAGAGCCTGCGGGCGATGACTTCGCCGATTAAAGTCAGCCATGAGATATGTTGATGACAATGTATGCACATCTAGACTACCTATGTACTGCAATATTTGATACCCATGCTTTTATCAAAGGACATGAGATGAAGGAGTCTGGTCTAAACAGCATAACTAAAGACTTGGGCAGGGCTGTGCAATAAGCTTGCAAAAGAAGAATGGATGGCTCCAGTCTCTGCGTCGGCCGAGAAAAAGTGAAGCTATGGAATTGTCCGCGGACATGGGTTCAAGCTAAAATTGTGATGTGGTAAGCGTTCCTGGACCACTCAACACGAGAGATTGCTCCTTTTGGTGGTAAATGGTGATCCACGATGGATGCATGCCTGCTGACAGATGGCAGTGCAGTGGAGGAAAGTCCACAACGTGATACGAGGCTTGTAATTTTTATCCACAGTTGATTTTTAGAAGCTGACATGATAAAAAGTTTGATGGCATTTGTCTCACTCGATGCAATGCCTTTTCGGTCATCAACGATGTGCTGTACAATAACTATGTACTAACCTAAGCGCTCTTTGGATGAATCTATGTGTCTGTATTGCATGACAGCAAAACGTCACAAGAGCCGCCAAGCCGTCTTGGCTCTGGAAATTTGAGCTCGGGGCATTCCTTTTAATTTCTCTGGGCAGGGGTTATGTTTCTGTGTACGAGTGAGAGCGAGAGCGAGAGTATTTGACGATGGACCCTCCGGGAATTTAGTGATGGCCAGTGCTTGATCTTCATCGAAATGTCGTTTGACGTTTTGTGTGCCGCGGATCTTAATACTCCGCCTTTGATGATCTCGCAGAGAGATATCCAGAATAGGAGACCCCCTAGCTGAGGTGAGGTCATTCCATCCCGAGGCTCACCTCAGCGGGCATATCTAATCCCCTAGTCTGCGATGTAGCGGGTGTACCTGGAACGGCTTCGAGGCTTGTGAGTGGCTGGTTTAGGTGCAGGGGGTTAGGTATTCTGGGGGGCCCCTGTAATAGACTCTAAAACTGTCACTTGTGAACTATGGATTCAAGCTGTATCCGTAGACAGCAAAAGGTCATGTCACATGGGACAAACAAGACGATAACGTACGAGTATCAACGCTCGATTGTAACAGTTTAAAGGTTCAACTGAGCTTATCCGTGACAGTAACCGCTCTCTATCTGCAGTATAACTATAAATTAGAACACACACACAAGTCACACAGCCCATAGCATCAGACCGATACAGCTCAGAGAGGCGGCGCAGGGCTGGGCAAAGCTTGGCGTTGAAGTAGAGAGGGACTTTGGGCGCCTGTAAGAAAATGGTGCGCTCGGCGGCTGATGGCCCTCGAAAAAGGAATGGGGAGAAAATACTAATTAATGCCATCATTGTCTCGTTATTTATACAGCCACTCATCTACTTCCTTCATCAGTTGTTTTGACATTTCTGTATTCGCTTCAAAGCTAACAAGTGCCAAAAGTAAAGCACGGATAAAAAAAACCACAAGAAACCGTTTCCAATCAAACTCGCACCCCACATTGAATCCTGGGTTCCCTCTTTCTTACCTTACAAGCAACCCTCGTGTGCTTCTTGGATTTCATTTCAGTGTTCCCTTTTTATTCTTCGTATCATTCTTCTTTTAAAGGGATCTCCCTCATTTTCTTGTTTCGTACCATATATCGCATTTCTTTTTATTTCACCTTCGCCACTTAGACGCATTCAACTTTGAAACGCCAACCTTGTCTTATTCCACATCATCTAACTTCGCCGATCGCATAACCGTTCTCGAACCAATTTATTGGCATCGACCATACCAATTCAACTTATCCACTTCGTTCTTTCTGGCGTCTTCACAAACTCATATTAACTTAACGTCTTCTCGTCGCTCTTTTACCTTGCCCGAGGCTACAATTACCATGGCCATCACTTCGGGCCTCGCCCTTTTGCTGGCTGCCAGCGCCGCCCTGCAACCCGTTGCTGCCAGACCATCCAGTAAGTCGACACTGTTGTGCAATCGCGCGCGCTGGCACTTTCCATGATTGCATTCTGAGGCGCATAAAATTTGCTTTTGCGTGGTGTCATTTCTTGCCAAATTTACGGACCCTGGATCGAAGCTAACCGCAACCTAATCGCAGTTGATGACGCCTTTGTCGCCATCTCCAACTCAGATCTCACTCCCCAATCTGTGTCAAAACGAGGCACTCCTCAAGCCCCCGACGGTTATGTTCCCGCCAAAGTCGATTGCCCGAGCACGCGCCCGACCATCCGAAATGGCTCCTCCATCTCGAGCATGGAGCGCGACTGGATTCCCAAGCGCCGAAACGAGACCATATCCCCTATCCGAGATCTTTTGAAGCGAATTGCGATTCCCGGTTTCAACAGCGAAGAGTATCTCAAGGACGTCGAGACCAACGCCACAGCTCTGCCAAATATTGGTCTCGCCGTCTCTGGCGGTGGTTATCGTGCCATGCTTTGCGGTGCCGGTGCGCTGGCGGCTTGGGATATTCGCTCCGACGGTAGCGACAAGGATGGAAACCTCGGTGGTCTTCTGCAAAGTGCGACATATCTCTCAGGTCTTTCCGGTGGTGGTTGGCTCGTCGGCAGTTTAATGATGAACAACTTCACTTCTGTGCAGGACAGCGTGCAATATCCTGGTCTGTGGCAGTTGGAGAACTCGATTCTGGAGGGTCCCGAGCGATACTCGCTGGTTCAATACTACAACACCATTTTCGACGCCGTTTCAGATAAAAAGGATGCTGGTTACGAACGATCTCTCACCGATTACTGGGGCCGCATGCTGTCGTACCAGCTCATAAACGCAACAGATGGCGGTCCCTCCTACACCTGGTCTTCCATCGCCGACGATCCCGACTTCTCCGAGGGCAAAGCCCCCATGCCTCTCATTGTTGCTGACGGTCGCGCGCCTAATGAGAAGATCATCTCGCTCAACGCGACCAACTTTGAGTTTACTCCCTGGGAGCTTGGCTCTTACGACCCAGTTCTTGAGGGTTTCGTTCCCCTCAAGTACGTCGGTTCTGAGTTCGACAAGGGAAAGCTTCCCAAGGACAAGTCCTGTATTGCTGGTTTCGACAATGCTGGTTTCGTAATGGGAACTTCCAGCAGTCTTTTTAACCAGATCGTTCTGTACCTGAACGAGGATGACAGCAACTACGTCCCCGACGGTGTTCCCAACATTGCCATCGAGGCTATATCCGCTGTTTTCAACGCTATTGGCAGTGATAACAACGATATTGCTGACTGGACCCCTAACCCCTTTTATGGCTGGAACCCCGAGGAGAACTTGAGCGCCGAATCCGAGCGCCTCACTCTCGTCGACGGTGGTGAGGATCTTCAGAACATCCCTTATTATCCTCACTTGCGAAAGGACCGTGAGGTTGATGTTGTCTTCTCTTTCGACTCCTCCGCCGACACCGAGTTCAGTTGGCCCGATGGTGCTTCTCCCATCGCTACCTACGAGCGCTCTCTAAAAAGCATTTCAAAGGGCTCATCATTCCCTCCCGTCCCCGACAAGAACACTTTCCTGAACCTGGGCCTCAACACCCGCCCAACGTTCTTCGGCTGCAACGCCACCAACATGACCGAGCCTACTCCTCTCATCGTCTATATTCCCAACTACCCCTACGTCTACTCCTCCAACATCTCCACCTTCCAAATGAGCATCAACTCCTCTGAGCTCTCTGCCATTATCGAAAACGGCTACGCTGTCGCCACCATGCTTAACGGCACCCGCGACGAGAACTGGCCCGTCTGTGTTGGCTGCGCCATGCTTTCCCGCAGTTTCGACCGCACAAACCATACCGTGCCTGACAAGTGCCAGGAGTGCTTCACAAACTATTGCTGGAACGGTACCATCGATAGCAGTGACCCCGGTGTCTACGATCCTCAGTTCATCGGCGATGAGATTCACATTGAGAGTTCTGCGACAAAGATGGCCAGCAGCGCCTTCGTCGCCATCGCAGCTGCTGCAGGATTCATCCTCGCTATTTAAACATAAAAATAAGAAAAGGGTTTTGCACATACTGGAAGGATGTATACATGCATATATACCACGTATTGGAGTTGTTGATTTTTATTTTGTTTATTCGTTTTAAAGCATGTTCTTGAGGAAATGCATTGCGAGGGGGGGATGTATCTCGGTTGAATAGACGATGAGTCTGAGGCTCATCTTTTTCTTACTTGCTATACTTGAATCGGAAGGGTTGCACGGTTTGCTCTTTAGGATACCTACTCTAGTACTGTGGTCAATCTAAATGATTTCGCGCCCAATATCTTTATACTATGTTGAAGTCATTATCTTTTCTTGACACTCCTGCTTTCATCAAAATTGATAATTGTCTTTCAACAAACTGCAAGACAGGACGACGCATTTAATGCCATGTATTATTTCCTTATCTAGGTGTAGCTCGAACTACGTCTCGGCGAGTGTCTATCTGCATGGTACTACGTAGTATTAGAAACGTTAGCCGCTTCCAGTATAAGAGATTGTGTAAGTTAGTTTATGCTACTTAAACTAGACTTTCACATGATTTAATCTGATATCTTAAGGCTTATATGTTGATTTCTCTGTTTCTTACTAGTCTAGCATATAGAGCTGGTTCTTGAGAATTGAAACGTCGCTCAAAACTCTTGACAAGGTGAGTCCATTCGGCAAACCTGGCAGACTTCGTCGTACCCAACATTATACCTGTGCTTTCGTATACTAATGTTTGCCTCGCCATTGTAACAACTATTTAGTGTACTAGCGCACGGCTCCTCCAATAATTTGTCGATCTCTCGGGCGATGCCAAGTGACCATGCATACGTATTCATCCCTTTGCTGAAGCCCTTCCACATGCAATCAATCTCACTGAGTATCGTCAGCCCAGCAGTACCAACAACTCCGATAATGAGACATAAGACAAGCCACTCCGATGTTGTCATCCTCTTCCAGTCAATGTTGATGAAGAAAGGGACTGCGAATAGCATTCCGGTGGCGATAAATTTGAAGACCTGCAGGAAAGCGATAGGTACTGCGTCTGTATAAGAATAGACCAGGCCCTCGCGACCTGATATGGCCATGACATCAATGTTCTCGCCTGCTATAATGAGAATCGTGATTTCTGCCAAGGGGGTGATCACTTACGGACGAAGGGGGATCTGACAGGATCCAATTGATGTGCATCGATCAAGGTTTCTAGAATCATGCGAATCTTGGTAATGACCTTTTGAGCAGCTAAAGACGGGGTTTTGTTCTTTGAGCACGACGTACGGAACTCCATTTCCATTCCCAATGAGAATTCCTCAAAGAAATGGGTTTTCTCGATATCAACATTCTTTTCCATGGGTGATCGGGATACTTGGCCTAGTTGCGACGAAGGCTGTGGCAGACAATCATACTGCGTGATGGGATACATCTTTGTGAGTCGAAGTGCAGCTTCTTCGCAGTGGTTATCAACATCTACGTAACGTGTGTTACCTAGTCCCTGGTGCAATATACAGACGGGATATGCCGTTAAAAGCGCGAGGCATTTGCTAAAAATACTTAATCGCTAGGACTTTCGGTTGACGGGGAAGAGAACTCACAAGACGCGGCGCTGCAGTATCTTCTGTCGCGCTTCATATTCGAACTGATCAATATTCAGACCTATGACCATCCCACGAGGAGCAACTTGCGTGCTTTTGAGAAGTGATGTCGCTATTGTGGTGGCCGTATGCCCTACGCGTTCCATTCCGACTCGTGCTCCTCGCAAACTGAGAAGTTTTAGCTTCATCTTCGACGTTGCGATGGGGAGGGTTGCAGACGTGATAAGGCCCTGGGCCATGGAAAAGGCTGAACCGACAATACAGACTTCGAAAAAGAAGGGAAGAAACCGGGAGCGATTCTTGGTATCCATAAACCCAGAAAGGGTCCTCCTGCCTTCATATGCTCCCTCGAAACCAGAGGCACTACCGTCTGGTGACGATCTGCGTATAGGCATTTCCCCTGGTACTTGGTCTGAAGGGTTGTATGCACCAGAAGTCAGACAACTTGTAGCAAACATGGACCATAGAAACACCATAACAAAGTAAACGACCAACCGTTGGCGATTCCCAGCGGCCCCAATTCTCTAGTTGATGTGCCTGGAGCCCTCTGGATGGGCGAACTTTCCCTCGATTCGGTGATGCTCGCTGTCATGATAATAGTTTAGGCAAAGTTGGATGAAAAGTCTGAACCATTTTGGCATGAACCGGTTAAACTTCTGGAGATTCTGCCCTCTCTGGACTGTCTGTTGCGGCCGCGATGTCGCCACAGGGTAATATCCTTTCTCGAGATCGTTCAGATCGGAGGAGCAACACTGATGACACGGGGACTGTACAGGTGGGCTAACTCGCCGAGAGGGAGTCGACGATGACGTTTCTGAGCTGTCTCTCGAGAAGAATAGCCTCGATAAGTATCGGGGAGGTTTTGTACGGCTTCTGGTCATCGCAAACAAGACGGACAGGCGATAGAGATCGAATTAAATGATTGACGTGTATATAATGTTGCTTTCAATAATAAGAACGCCTAGGCGACGATGGATTGACATGCAATAAAGACTCAAGAAAACGGGGATAAAAGATTAGATGTTGGTCTTTAGACCTACTTACTTCCTCTAAAATGTCGTTAAGGCGTCATAAAGCAGCTTTTGTTGTGAGGAAGGCACAACAGGACATTCTGCGGGGGGAAATGCTCCGTCACAACAGGAGGTTGGAAGGTGCGCAGCATACACTTGACTTTTTCCATTTTTCATTAAACTCATTATTATATCATGCTAAAGACTTCAAGCAAAAGTAACGTCCTTGCCAGTCTTGGCACTCTCGAAAACACCCTCGATGATTTGCAAAACATCCCGAGCCTCGCTAGCCTTGACAGGCACATCCTCTTCCTTTCCAGTCTCAACAGCCTTGGCGAGCTGAGCATAGAACGCCTTGTAAGTAGGAACCTCAATCGACGAGAGGGGCTGCTCCTTTGCCTTCTCGTTCTCATCAACGACAATCAACTTGTATCGTGCAGAGTCCTCCTTTCCGAAGCCCTCGTCGGTAGCCTTTGTGCCGGCCTTGAGCGCATCTTCTTGCGTGTCAAGACCCAGCTTACGGAAGCTACCCTTTGTGCCACGGACCCAGAAGCGAGGTTGCTCAAGCTCGGCACTGAGGACGCTGATGCGGATGTTGACGATGAGACCATCCGGGTAGGTCAGCTCAGCTGAGACACCGTCGGGGTTCTCAAAATCGAACTTGCCGCTGCGCTGAGACAGAAGACGACCGTGGACGGACTGGGGCTTGCCGAACAGGATATAAGCCTGATCGATGAGATGGGTTCCCAAGTCAAAGAGGGCGCTGCCACCCTGAGAAATAGGCAAATCCAACTTCCAGTTCTTGGATGGGACCATTCGGTAGCGGTCAAAGTGGTTGTCAAACTGGAAGATACGGCCCAGGGTACCCTCAGAAATGAGCTTCTTAAGGGTGACAAAGTCAGAGTCCCATCGTCGGTTTTGGTAAACGATGAGGAGCTTGCCGTTCTCCTTGGCAATCTCGATGAGCTTGTCGGCCTCGGCAGAGGTGGGCACGAAAGGCTTCTCGGTCAAGACATGCTTTCCGGCCTCGAGAGCGGCCTTTGTGAGTTCAAAGTGGTTGTTGGGGGGAGTGCTGATGATAACCAGGTCGACATCAGAGTCGGCAAAGAGAGCCTTGTAATCTGTGTAGTGCTTGATATCAGGGTAATCGGCAGGCGCTGAGTTGCCCTCCTTGGGAGATCGCTGAACGATAGCATGAAGCTTGAACTGAGGAGTCTGAGTGAGGAAGGGGATGTGGAAGATTTTGGCGGACATGCTATTTGAGTCAGCTAATTGAAGTGGTGAGATGTCATGATCATGAGGTAAACTTACCCATATCCCACGATACCCACGTTGAAAGTCTTTCCGCTCATTTTGGCTGTATTTAGATGATAAACTGCTCGGATATGATGAGCAATATTACAAGCGGGATACTCTTTGCTTTATAAACGGTCGATGAGAACCTTCACATGAACTAAATATTTCTCCAAACTGTTGAACGATTCCGTCATGATGCGGAGTTACTCCCTACGGATACTTGCCAAGCCATTCTTGGAGGCTCTGGAGAGTTCCGAGCTCTACGGTTGGTTCGTCGTCTCTGAATAAAGTGGATTTGACCGAGAAGTCGGGGAGGTTTGGAGAAGAGTGAGAAGGTCCAAGCGAGAGAGCCTCAACTACTTAGTCAAGTTTTGACACTTTTTGGATTACAAAACACTGAAAAGTCTTTTGAGTATGAGATATTTGCATGACAGAAGAGAGGAGAAGAGAAAACTTGCTTTCCTGGTGAGTGAGGGATATTGGTTAGTTGCGGAAGTTCCTGTTTGGGAAAGGTATTTCTGAGATTGTGGCGGATATTGAAAGACTATAATAAATTTATATCACACGATAGGCTGAAATTATCGATACGACAAGCTGAAGCCTTCCGAGCCGAGTGAATGCAAAGGCCGATGTTTTCGGCGCCGTGGCCGGGCATTTTGGGTCTCAGACTCGGGGTGGATCCCGGGCAATGGCAGGCCGTAGCCTGAGTCAATTAAGACTATGTAAGTCAAGACGAGGGCTCTTGATGCAAAGAAATAGGACATAACCTATAGTGGTATGTTTTTTTCTCGATTGTGTGCCATCACTATGAGCTATATTCCTGTTCTGGCTCTCATCAACCACAAGATAGGTCAGTGTCTTGCTGAACAGTCTTGGCTGATGTACGCCAACCTTCGAAAGCCGGCTCATTCACATTCACTATTACATCAACGCCCGGAAATACCTGTAGCCAACTTCCAGTATCTATCTCATCGAGTACGACTAGCCAAGCTCTTAGCCAGAAATTCTGATCAAGCTCTGCGCCACACCATGTTTCAAAGACCCTTCTCGAACAGGGGCACACGAGACTCACATGGCCGTCTTGACGTACGTCACACTAGAGATCTATCCGTGATCTTGGTTCAAAGGAAAAACCGTTGAGCTTTTTGTTGCAAAGTAATTCTTGGAACAGTTGCAATGACGTTGTTGTCGACGGTTGAACGCCAAGAGACAGGGGTTATCTGCCAAAGAGAATGTGGGATAGTGAACGAACTGCAGTGATTGGTGGTAATTCGAGGGTTGAATATGTACATTCATATGTAGGAAAGTTGGCGGCGGATCAAGGAAGCATGGGACTTTTTTCGCTGTTGGTAGGATTGAGAACTTTCTGTATCTGAACGACACGGCACTTTAGCATCGGAGATGACAACACCGTCTTGGTTTGACTCTAGGAGCAGCTGAATGTAGATCCCATCATATGCTTCATCTTTCACCCTCGGTCTAATTAATGACTTGACCAACCTTCCCTTTTCTATGGTCGGCAGTTCCGCGAGGTTGAAAGTGTGTGGCAACGCAAGATGGCCCTGTACTCTGTATGCAAACTCGAGCTGAGATGGTTGCATTGAACCCAACCTTTTTTTGTTCTTTCCAGCCTTTGAGGCTATTTTAATCCTAGACCTGGCAGGACTGAAATTTGACATGACGGAAAAAAACGTTGGTCCCTACCCTACTGCACTGCTGCGCCAGTCAAGTACATTCTGTACCTTGCAATAAAGCCTCATGTCGGAGGAATAGGTGTCTTTTCCTCACCACCTCTTTTGATGACTGCCTTTTGTGTGTGGTATATAATTGAGCACCTATGCATAAGGAAATGCACTCGCAGTAAGCAAAAGATAGATCGTGTTTTCATAGAGGTTATGCCTTGCATTGCATATCAGCTCATACATAAACACCAAAATATTAAAACTCATGATGGGTTCTTTGTTATGGATCAAAAGCAACGGGAAAAAAGAGAGAGCAGGAACCCTGCTTTCGCTAGTAACGTTTGCCAAGTCGGCAGCGGCGGATACGCGATGCGGTGGATTAACCCCTTGTCCTCGTCTCTCCATATCATCAGTCGATTTGAACTCCTCCCGGACAGATCCCCCAGCAACAACAACAACAACAGTTGAGTTGGTCCCCCGGCTAGGCTCAGATCAGAGACAACAAGCAATAAACAGTGCCGCAGGACATGTGGGTTCCTTTCTTTTCCTCTGTTTTTCCCATGTGAGTCCTCGGCGTGGCGGTCGAGAACAAGCAGCGGTTGAGTAGGTAATAATGCATTTGTCCATGGTAGGAAGGCAGTCAGTCTCGATCCCTGGTAAGTGACAGGGTTTTTTATTCCCGTTGTGGGTGTGTTTACCGGGGTTATTTGTTTCTGATGGTGGAGGCGTACGGAGTAGAGACAGAGAAGATGCGGGGGGAGAGGGAGGGGGAGGTTGGCGCCAGGACTAAAGCAGTGTAGGTGAGTTCTGCAGTATTGAGATGATCAAGTTCTCTTTGCAATTCAGATCATCATAGCATATGAAATGAATAATCTCGAAGAAAAAATAGTGAGATGTTCGGAGTAATGTCGCATTCATGACACCATCCAAGCTTTGAGACTCTACCCTTTGAAGCCAAGTCTGTTCACCATGTCCCTTCAATTTTCAATTCAAGCCGATCTCAATAATCCCCGTCAAATCAAAAACTAGCAGCCTTTGTTTCTGTTCTGTTCCTGCATTTTTGACGTACCATTCATTCCATTTTCTAGTTGTAGTGGTTGGTATGCTGTAACTTCAGCTCATTGAACTTTATAGAACCTGTTTTTCCATTCAATTCATAAATCAATATTTGACATCGGCTCTAGTTCATCTGGTTCCGTCAATCGGCCCTCGGGGTTCCAGCAAATTCCATGGGATCCTAATATAACCTTGCTGTCAGCATGTGACCCAATCCAAAACAAGTCCCGGAGGGCATCCGTACTCCAAATCTTGTTTTTCAGCAACCAAGTATCATCAAAAGAGAGAGCACGATCGAGTCACGTTTCTCAGATAGATCCATAACTATTGAGATTTTCAGTTAAAAAGAGGGAACCAATATTCAATATCCCGAAGTGGACCATTCTATATGTGCTCTGACCTTCAAATACCGATGGCTCAAGCATTCAGCTAAGCATCAGGTGGAAACAGGTCTCAGATAGAACCCGCTGATCGGACCTATCGCTCAGTAATAATTGCCTCTAGAAGCTCTGTGCTCACTGCTAAGTTAAGGAGTTTCAGTTTAATGGACTGGAGATCGTGACTTCCGCTGCGGTAGCCGCGTCTAGCTAAACAAAGTACTCCATCTAACTTTTCCAACTAGTAGCAGCCCCTTTCCTTAGTGAACCCTCTGTACCTGATCTAGGGAATTTTCAAGTGGGCTACTATAGAACCTGTCCGAGTCATTGTATAATCGCAGCTCTCAATTTCTGTACGATCGAATCAACTTGGCTATGCCGACCTGTGGGCTGTAGAACAGTCTCTGTCTCTGTGTCTGCACAGGCCTGTGCTTTCACTTCAACTTCGCTCTCTCCGCATCCCCCAGACTTTTTCCTTCTCATCCGAGTCTCCCTCGTCGATCTACTCGGCTGTGTGTGTCGAATTCGGCAATCTACCCCGTTGGCCTCGTTGCTTGAAAGGAATAGACAGGCCAGAAACGTACGTAGTTGCTGTACAATCATTTGCATACACTTAGGCCTTTTGTCAATAACCACCCCCCCTCTTTATACTGGGTTTCCCTGCTGCTGTTCTTATCTCCTATTGGTCGATAGACTCTCATGAGCTAGTCTGGCCCGGCTCGTCGCATGCCACTAACCTGATACCCTGAGTGACCGGCCTGACCAGACCACTTTCTATACTCCACTCACACTTGGTTGGTTTCCATGGATGGTAATAGCTTCAGAACCAAGAACAAGACGTCCAAAGCAGTATGTACATGCAGTACGGTACATACCACACCTCATGCAATTGTAGCTGCAGCTGAGAGAAGAGGCTGGTTCCTCTCTCTTCCCTGGAAGTCGTCCAACGGCTACCAAACCCGCACAGACATACACCCCTGTCGTACCTGATTCGAGTTGTTGTTGACTAGACTCTCTATAAACTACATAAAGCCTCTTCTTCATCCATCTTCTCAACTTCCTTTTCCTTCCACCTCATCCATTCGCTCTTACATTGCCTCTTACACTCGTTGTATCTCGCCTTTTCAAACACCAAGAACAAAAAACAACAAACAAACACATTCAAAATGAAGTACTCCGTCGCTTTCGTTGCTCTCGCCGCTGTTGCCGCTCAGGCTCAGTCTCTTGCCGACGTTCCCAAGTGCGCCATTCCTTGCCTCGACAAGGCTATCGCCAGCGAGACCGACTGTGAGGTGACCGACCTCGCTTGTGTCTGCAAGGGCTTCAGCGCTGTCCGATCTGTCGCTACTTCTTGTGTCATTGACGAGTGCGGTACCGACGTTGCCATCAGTGAGTTTCCTTCCATATTTTATGGTCTACATCATATACTAACTACCTATCTCAAGACGAGGTTCTCCCCGCTACCGAGAAGCTCTGCAAGAACCCTCCCAAGGAGTCTGAGGACAAGTCCACCGCTGCCGAGGAGGCCACCACCACCAAGGTCGCTGTTAGCACTAGCGTCGTTGTCAGCACCAGCGTCGAGGCCGTTGAGACCACCGCTGCCGCCGAGACCACCACTGTCGCTCCTATTGTTCCCACCACCGCTGCTGAGGAGCCCGCTGCCAGCACTCCCGCTGCCACCCCTACCAAGGGCCCCGAGCAGGCCAACGGCGCTGCTGGCCTCCAGGGTCTCGGTGCCCTCGCCATGGCTGCTTTCGCTGCCCTTGCTCTGTAAAGGAGTTTAAGAACCCAGCTTGTCAGTTATGAAAACCCGATTCCTCAAGTAGTCAAACTGGGCAGTCAATGTACATCTGGTGAGACGAACGGGGTAAGAGGCATTGTTTTGCTAAGTTGAAAGGACGATATTGATTATGTGTACGAGAATTGGAAACGCTATCGGGATTCGATTCACGGGTTAATAGTAATGGTCTTTGACCACAACGAATATAAGCGAATATACCAGTGACAATCACCTCACTTCTCTCTTTTTCCCCTTGTAATTGGATGACTGACTGGTTGACAACTTCACGAATAAACAACACTCAGTACCTGATTGCAGATCGTGATCACACCACTTCGATCGTATGTATTAAACTGTCACCGGCCGAGAAACCCAATCACTGAGCGGTTACTCGCCACCTCCAATTTCTTCACACCCACGTTTCCTTCTCCAAACGGCTAGCCTCGCTTCCAGTGGTCGACGTCTGTTTGTCTGCATTGAGAGACGTTCCGTTTCTGGACCGCATCCCGAAAGGCCCTTCTTTGTTGGCCCGCCAAGAGGCCATGACCCTTACGCGTCCCCGTCCCCATCCCCATCCTCCTCGATCTTTCTTTTGGCGCAGTGCGGGGGAACCGACAACCGATGTGACGCTGAAAATAGACCAGGGGGTGGAAAACCAAAATATTCTTGTGACTGAAAAGTTAGTATTGCTATCGAGATCCAATAGAAGACGATGTGTTATGCTTAAGTGGTGGCCATGTGTCTTGAATTCATCGTCAGCTTCGTATATGCAACCACAGCACAAGTGTCCACAGTCCACGTCTAGTTATTGATGATTTTCTACTGCTTCGAAGCGTTGTGACGAGGCTTGAAAGACATGCCTCGAGTAAGAGAATCCTTGTTCTTATTCACTTTTGTGCCCGTCGATTTCCTTAACCCACTCACATACTCTCCTCGCAACCTCAAGGCTCGCATCTAAACGCGTTAGCAAATATCAAATCACCTCGGAGGACTTTACTTACCTTCACGTGTGCAGAATGCATGTGGAATATCCCCTTCATCAACCGCGATCCTTGCCGTTCGTCCTCTCTTCTCGATAATGCCATTTCTTTCCGCATCATGAATCCAATGATCCTTCTTTGCATAAAACAAAAAGAACCTCGGTACTCCGTTCTCCTCTCCAGCTGTAGCCCAAAGCTCATCACTCCATTTCTCCTCGCAGATCATCTCCAACTCTGTCAGCCCCAGATGAACTGCTTGCAACACACCATCTCTGCTCTTCAGCCATCGCGCCGTGACGTCTGCGCTTGCGTGCGTGAAGCCTAAAAGACGTTGCACGATCCACGTCACGCTTGCTACGCTTAGTAACCCGAGGAATAGACGCGCGAGTAGCGATGCGACAGTGTCGAGAAAAGGAATGATGCGACGTAGCAACACAAACTGCACGCCGTTGGATGAACGAGCGAGGTGCGTCAGCGTAGGGAACAGTAGGAACCCATGTCGTAGCTTGAGATGCGGCGCTCTTTCTGGATTGTTCATGTGTCGATGGAAGATCTCGACTGCGATGTATGTCCCAACAGAATGGCCCATGAGTATCACAAAGTCGTAGCCCTCTCCCTTTGCCGCGATTTTGTCGTACATGCCCTCGACTTGTCCATCAAGACCCCAGGGCTTGTTGTTCGAATTGAACGGCTCATGATCATCGTCACTGAATCCGAGCAAATTGGTACCATATATGTCGTACGCAGTGTTCTTTTCCGCCTTATCCAGCAGACCGCGTAGGTTACTGAGGAAGTCGGTGTAATATTCGATAAGACCTGGGTTGCCACAGATGTAGTAAATGAGGGCCTTCTGTCCAGCTCCTTTGGAACATTCTGAGGGCAGCCATATTTGAGGGACCATGGTGTTCTGCCAGAGTTCTTGAGATTCTTAAATTGAGGGTTTAGTGATAGAGATAAAAGAATGGGTGGATGTGATTGCGTAGTCTGACAGACCCGAGCTACCCGGTAGCTAAGGATGATGATTTGGGCAATTTCGAAACACAGCACGTAAGTCGCCAGTTGCAACGTCTCCAAGTTAGTCACGTATTGACACAAAAGAACCTCTTGTTTCTAAGGGTGTTGTGGGTTATATATTTGTGTTTTATACTTGTGGTTATGCCGTGTCGAGTGTGAACTGGGCCTCACTGTTAGTGTTTTGACAATATTTGACAATCATATTCCTTACGGCTCCTAGGTTACTCAACAATTAAACAACAGGCCAAACGTAACTAATGCAACGAATCAATTCCAAACTCCCTGTCAATGGCCAGAACCATGTTTCAAGGCCTTTCGCACTCATAAACCACTCTAGCAATATATGTAGCTAAGTCTTTCAGGTTCCCGTCATGCACGTCGTGTTCGTAATATCCTCCCGTCCGTTACTCAAACTTTGTGGGTCTTGCGAACTTCTACAAGTCCCACGTTCTTCTTGGTGACTGCTGCCCAAGTAGGCATGTACTTAAGAAGTTCATCAAGAGCAGGAATCGTGCCAGGGGTGTTGGCATCGCTCCAGGCACAGCTGACTGTGACTTCTAGACGATCTGCTGCTTGCTCTACCGATCTAGCCTTCAATTCCTCGTCTCCCGCCACCTCACTTCCTTCTCGCTCTGACTCTGCCACGGCCAATGCGTTACGGTCATTCAAGTAAAGATTCAAGGTCCAGGGGCGATCGCGATCACGTCGCCAGAGTTGAACGCTGCTGAAACCCTCTGAAGGAAACTTTCCAAAGCGAGGATCTCGCGCACTTGCGCCATCAACAGCAAATCCGTAGATGGGTCGAGATGTGCGAACGTAGCAAAGTCTGGAATCTATGGCGTCGATGCGAATTCGTGCTTTCGATTCATTGCTGCCGTCGACCGTCTCGATCGAGACCAGCTGCTTGGGCGACTTGTCCTTATACAAGTTGGGAGTCATAGAAGAAGAGTCGTATTGGCAGTCCATTAGATCCCGCCCAACGGCTGGCTGGCACTTGATGTCCTGACCAGTTGTACTCGGCAGCGAGCTGATAACGGAGCGCGCATAATCCTCAATTCCAACAATAGAGACTGTGTCGGTGCCATTATCGAGATCAATCACCTGCTGGAAGTAGAATTTGAAGCGATTGTTGTCAGAGAATGGGAACGCTACCAAGTTGTAGATCAACGTGCCAACAAAGACAAAGAACAGGAACATGGGCAAATGATGGGTGACTCGGTGCATGAAAGGTGTGAGTGGCAGCAACAAGAAGATGCTCAAAATACCCAGAGACAAAACAGGAACGAGGAGACTACCCCCATCTGTACCCGTCATCTGCGTAGCAGTCATCACAACTAGTCCAAGATTACCAAACAGAATCACAGGAATCGGGGCCAAAAAGAGGAATTGAAGAATCCAAGTCCAGGTGGGAAGACGTCCAGACCAGCTCTGCTCGTGCTCGAAAGGCTGATATCGTCGCATACTAGGCAGAGCGGGTGAAGTGTCGGCAACCGAACGGCGATAAGTGTTTGCGAATGATGTCTGGGCGTTTGAACCGTAGCCAGATTCACCAGCTCTAAGTGGTGTTGTCTCGGTGGCATCTTCGCCTTCGTCCTCGCCATTATCGGCCTCAGCTTGGGCAGATTCGTTATCCGTTTGTGGTCTGGATTCCTGTTCGGTTCCGCGGCTCGAGACATCCCGCGCCTGGTGCGCATCGTGCAGCTGTAAGGCAAAATCGTGCTTGCCAAGCAGCGCAAACTGCTCCAATAGAGAAATCAGTAGAGCCAGGAAAATGGCTGACTGGAAGAACACGGTCGCATAAAGGGCACCAATGTGCATGCGGTCTTCTGCCACGGCACAGACAACTTGTACAACCCATCCAAGGGCGAAAAGCCAAATCAGCACGAAGCCTCGGTGGAGGGCACTTGGGCGGACAAAGGCCGATCCTCGCATAATAAGCCAGAAGGAGAAGTAGAAGACAGACAAAGTCATGGACCACCTGGTATATGTTAGTTTGTGATCAGTCGTGAGTCAAAGCTACTTACACAGCGTAACCGCTACTGTATATGATCAGTGGATTGAACTTGGCAACCAAAAGTGTAGCTGCAATGGTTACTCCTCCGGCAAAAGCAAGCGCAAAAGGAAAACGGAAAAAGCCCTTCCAGCCACCCAACGTGACCGGATCATCATTAATGTCGTGGTGCATCTTGATGTCTCGAGCGAAGAAGTAGTACTTGTCCTTGCGCACTAGGATATAGGTAAAAGCCATGAGGACCAGAGGAGTGGCGACAAGGAGTGTCAACGACCATGCAAAGAGTCCCCTAAGCGCGAACACGGCCCATGCAGCGCCAAAGATATCGAACCAGACGCCCTCGGCCTGTTTGCCGTTCTGAACGAGATCAGAGTTGCCATCAGATCGATCACCGTTAAAGATGGTACCAGTCGTTTTGGACAAATGCTCAGTCGAAGCGAGAGCAGCTGAGAGCATATGCCAGATGCTGTTAACAGATGTATGTCGGGCATCGTCTTGGTTGGTATGGTAGCGAGCACGAGGTGCATAAAAAGCGATGTCAAGTCCACGCTGTCCGAAGATGTCTGCAAAGATCTCGTAATCGGTGGCACTCTTGATAACGCCTCGTTCGAAAGCGTTGGCAGCAACAACGGATCCGAGGGGATGAGGGCTCTTGGAGTACGCCTTGGCAGCCTGCAAATCAGTAGTACGGAAAAGCAGAGCTCGGCCTCCGGCTCCAGCGCCTTCGAGGTTGACAAATGTATGAGTAAAGTGCAACAAGGGACTATAGCCGAAAGCTCGAGCGCCAAGAAGACCATCCTCCTCGGCATTGTTGAAGAGAAGAACGATGCCATTCTTGGGCTGACGTCCCTTGAGCGTGAAGTAGCTCAAGAGCTGGAGCATGGAGACGCAGGACATTCCATCATCGGTAGCACCATATCCAGTGGAAACGCTGCAATTGTTAGTCATCGAAGTACATCATGGATGAGGGCCACCTACGAGTCAAAATGGCAGTTGACAAGAACACCTCCCTGACCATGGAATTTCTTATACTTGGATTCGTCCCGCCACCATTCGCCTTCAGGGTCGTCTGTGCCGTGGATGTAGACATAGTAATTATTTCCTTCAAAGTATTGTCCCAGCCATGTCCCTTTAGAGATGTTGGAGCCCATGCGCCTGGCGGTGTTGTAAGTCCAAGAGACATTGGAAGTTCTGTCGTCAAAGAGAGTGGCTCCGCGAGGCTTAGCCTGCACTGTCTCTTCGGGGGTATCAAAGGAGTTTAGGTTTTCAAGAGAAGAGGTTCTACTGAGTGTTAGCAAGCGTCCGTTGTCGCGCAATCTATGCACTGACCTCGAATACCAGTCTACACCACCAATAGTCTCGGTCGTATAAGAAAGGTCGTTGCGGTCTAGAATTTCCTTGGTACGGTCGATAAGAAACTTGCGTACTCGATCATTCTCGTGACTGTTGTACGGATGATAAGTGCGACTGATGGTCTGCAAATCCAGCCACGCCTCGGTGAGGTTGAGGCCTTGATATAATGAGCGATCGGCCGGAGCCGGAGGGACAGTCTCGTGAACCCAAATAAGAGGAACAACAAGGGCGATATATATGACAGTAGTCCAGAAAGTTACAGGCCCTGGCCGGAAGGCAAGGGGATTCTTAGCCCTCATTGTGATGGAAATTGTTTGGGATTGTCGCTGAGGTAATGCCGTACGTATACACGACGCGCCTGTGCGTCGCGAAGTGAAGAGACGAGTCTAGGTGGCGCGAATAAGAATTATAGTTGTAGGGTCATTATCAGGATTCAAGTTAACGCGTGGCAGTGCAAACAGACAAAGCACATATAAGAAAAGTAAAGAGGTTGAAAGATAAGACAAGACAGCCAGGGAGAGAATCAGGCAGATGGAACAAGGATCTAACTAGACTAGATCAGATGACGCTTGTCAACAGATGGAAGCAAAAGAAGAAGGTGCTGTCAAGATTTCACGAGCGCGACTTCCACAACGCGTTGCAAGAGCCTTTCTCGGATGAACCAAATTAAAGTATCGAGTATTAAGACGAGATGAAGTTTGTAGAACTCGACAAGAAAGAGGCAACTCGTGTCGATTGCGTCGCTACCTCAGGTAGTTGTCACATGGCCCAAGCTCCTTTTCCAGTTCCGGGAATTCTCAAGGTACGTAGTTACAATGACGCCAATACTGCAATGCGGGGTCTATAAGCATGCATGAGCTGCATCAATTATCGGCGTGCATAAACTGGGTATTCTAGGCACATTACCTTAGTACATACAGCAAGCATGTCATTTATTTCACTGGAGCAAATCACAGAAGATGAAAGACCACCATTAAACAAATAGACTGAATTATCAAATACACTTTGCCTACGCGATTAGTCCCGTGCTTCGGAATGAACTATAACTAACTGCAAACACACGGTTCGATCATCAAAACTCATGATTCTGAGCAGTGAAATACAAGCCAAGCTTGTACTGGTTAGTCGCTGCCACGTTAGAAACGATCGCTTATTCCCCTTCCTAATATCCGGTTTGACAAACAATCTTTAGTCCCTAACCGAGAATTTACTAATGTCAGAAGCTTCCAAACCCAATGATCCCAGTCTGGCCTTCTCTAGGCACCGGGAGGTGGGGGAGGAGGAGGCTGGTCACTGGGAGGTGGTGGCGGAGCCTCGCCAGAGGGCGGCGGAGGGGGAGGTGCTGCACCAGCATACTGCTGGATGAAGGCATTAATGTCACCCAGGCCGGGAGGAGCACCGGGAGGAGGAGGAGGTGCACCACCAGGAGCACCAAGGCCGGGCGGAGCGGCCATTCCAGGCGCAGCGCCATAAGCACCGTAGCCAGGATAGGCAGCATATCCAGCCTGAGTTCCAGGAGCTTGTTGCTGCCATGGAGCAGCAGCGCCTGAAGCACCGGCATATGCTTGACCATAGTAACTGTCACCTCCATTACCGGCGGCGCTATCTTGGTTGCGACCGCCACGGTCTCGGGCCCAGGGGGCTGCCGATCCTCCTTCGTTAGAATCTTGGTTGCGACTGCGCCATGGGGCAGGTCCACCGGTAGGACCTCGTTCCCAGGGCTTCGCGCTACCGTTATCCTGACCGCCAGGGCCGGCCTCAATACGCGCAGGAGGTCCAGAAGATCCTCCACCAAGCTCTTGCATAAGTTGCTGGAAATTGTTAGTATTGTATGATTGCAATATATGTATGGGTCGTTGCTTACCTCGTATTCACGGTCAACAGCATCTCCGCTACCGACACGGCCAGCAGGGCGGGCTGCAGCATCGCCGTTGCGCCAGCTGGCACCACGCTGGCGGTCGGGACAATCGCGAGCCATATGGCCCGCATTACCACAGACGCGACAGATGATACTGGCGGTGTAGTTCTGCTTCTCAGGACAGTCGTACTTGCGGTGACCGATCTTGCCACAGTTCTGGCAAGCCTGGTTCTCGTCGTCTCGGAGGGTACCGTTGAGGGCGGCGAGTTCTCGGAGCTGGTTTCGCTTGAGTTCGTTCTGACCTTCGGGAATGGATGCAGCCTAAATGTGTTAGTAGAAGCCTTGCAAAGAATGGAAATATGCTTACAGTCTCAATGACATTGTGAATGAGCTTCTTGGCCTTGTTGACTTTGTCTTCAGTATCGGCCATGATGAGACAATGCAAATCTTCTTCCTGATTGCTGGCATGCGCGGCGTCAGACCGGCCCTTGCCCTCCTTGACGGAGCCTTTGCCACGAATGGCGATCTTGGCACCTGAGTCTCCTTCCATTTTCTTCAAAGTGTTACCACGAGGGCCGATAAGCAATCCAACTTTAGTACGAGAGAGCTATTGTTAGTATCTGATTGGTAAAGATTAGATGGACGGGCAAAGGGTTAGTCCATTCGATGAAGGACCAGATCTCACAACACAGAGTATGTGATGATGAGTCTGATCAAACTCCAAAAGGAAAGCAAAAAACAAGGACAGAATATTGGTAAGTAGGGTTAAAGGGTTAGCAATCATACTGAAGTTAATCTCCGGGTAATCGTTGACAGGAACGTAGACCTTCTCTTGGGTCTTTGTAGGTCTGCGGTAGTCCTGAGGAGGATGGTAGTTAGGAATGGTCTTCATAGCCTTTTCGATGAGCTTGTGTCGTTCATCTTCGAGTCGCTTGCGGTATCGGTATTCTCGTGTGTTGATACGTCGGCCGTGGTTGTCGTACTGAGGCGCGGGAGAAGGTGATCTGTCCTAGGTCAGCAGTGAAGAGACAAAAATAAGGAAATGAGTACTTACCGGTCGCCGTCAGCTGGGACGACATCGTCGATGCGTAGCTTCTGGGAGATTTCCTCGATTCGCAAATGCAGCGTGTAGGCCTCAAGCTGTTCGCTTGTCATGTTTGACAAGATAGCAGTGGGCAGGCCCATGAGACCAGCAGCCTTGTTCTCGGATGCATCACCCCATCTGTTTCGCTTCTTACGTCGTCGAGGTCCATCAGCTTCACTGCGAGGCTCAGGGTCGCGTCCTCGCTTCAAGTCGCGATCAACAGCGGCATCGCCACCGTCAAACTTCTCCTCCTCCTCATCCCCGAAGCGTCGCTTTCCCAAGGGAATATTGTTGGAACCGGTGATTCCCTGATTTCTCCACGACATTTTCGGGTATTGCGCGATCAGAATTTGATGGATTAAAAAAATTAACAAAGATGAGCCAGGAGAAGAGAGCTGGACTTTCGCTTTAGTGTCAAAAGTTCGAAGTGGGTGCTTCGATGTTTCCAAATCTGGAGCCACTTGGCGGGCTCGGCGAAACGTTCAGCCAGTACTGCACGTGACCTCAATCGATCAGCTTCATGAACTGATATTGGAATTTGACTGACTGGTATTCTGAATTACTATTTCTAGCATCGTGTAATGTTCAATAGAATCTGCGTCTTTATATCTTTTCAAAAAAAATTGTTGCTGCCTAGAAACATGTTACATGACGTGGCTATACCGGATCTGATGACCCCCAAAGTACCTCATCTCCAGAGGACTAACTCATGTAGGCATCCCAGTCCATGTTTTGGGCGGCTGTTCCAGTCACAAAGCAACCGCCACCTCGCACTCTAATGCAAAGAAAAGTCCGAGGTTACAGTCTATATCTGAATCCCACAGCTTGCCAGTCCGTGACATCCTCCGAATCCGCTGTTAGGTTACTACTCTCTTCTCCATCACCCTCCCTCATAAACCCTCCCGAACCAGCACTTCCCACAACGCCTTCTTCTTTGGTACGACTTGCATTCAAACTTTTGAGATAAACCCTCAGACTCAAAGCGCAAAGAACAGCCAAACTGTAGCAAACCATGATCGCTTTGAACGCAGTTTCGTAAAGCGGATCCTCGGACTTGAGAAAGAAATGTGGTCCAGCCATGTTTCCTAGGCAATACGTGACAAATAACATGGCTGTTATAGTCATCTTCTTGGTGACTCCCCTATAGTTTGACTGCACGAGGGCCATAGTGAGAGGCATTGCAGCAGAGCCGGTTGAAAGGAGAAAGTACGCAAATAGATGCAGGCTTTGAGGTACATGGCTCCGTTTGTAAATGAGTGCACTGCCGATAACACAGGGTAAAATTACCGCAATAATGAGGAGACAATTCAGGGTGCTGAAGCGACCAGCCAAATAACCACTTCCTGCAATTATCCCGGCCGAAAGAAGGGAGTATGGTATGTTGATTAATGTAGACTGCAAGTTAGTGAACCCAAAAGATGCCACCACGATGTTGGCAAAGCTTTGAGACCCACCGTTAGGAATTTGAGTAAACAGTTCGATCCCGACGATGAACCAAGATTTAGGGTCGACCAAGCACTCGCGCATCTGGTCCCATCTCCAGCGCGTACCCTCGGTCTTACCGGTGCCAGAAGTGGACACACGCTGCGCTGCAATCTTCCTCTCCTCTGGCGACAGAAAAGCGGCTTCTGATATGTTGTCAGGAAGGAGGAAGAACAAGGGGATAGACCATAGGAAGGTCATGCTGCCCAGTATAATGTACATCCATCTCCAAGGTCGTATTGTCGTGCTGTCGATATGGCCGACTCCGAAAGCGAGTAAACTCGCGACTAAACCCCCAACAGAGTTGCCTGAAAACCATATTCCCACACGAGTCGGCATCTCATCGCGCGTATACCATGTTGAAGTAAGGAACATGAAGCCTGGCGTTATCGTCGCCTCGGCAATGCCAAGCAAGAACCTCAAAGTCAAGAGGCCGCCAAAATCCTGGCACGCTGCAGTAAAGACGACGACCAAGCCCCAGAACATCGTATTGGCCGTGAGATACTTCCCAGTGGGGAGCCTTGCAACAAGGATGGTAGTTGGATAAGTCCAAAGGAGATAGCCTAGGTAGAAGACGCTTCCTACCCAGCTGTACTGTTGGCCTTTGAGATGCTCAGATGGTGTCAGTACCAAGTTGCAAGTAGCGGATGGATGAACATACAGTGTCTTCTCTTAACCCGAATACAGCTGCACTAGACAATATGACCTTATCCATGAAATTGAACATATATGTTATGAAGAGAAGAGGAATAATGGCGCGGTCAATTTTAGCCAATGTTATTTTGGCTGCTTCATTATCGATGGTGTCTTTGTGCAGCGACTGCTCGCTGCATATAGAGCTTCTCCGCTGATCCTGGAGTAAAGGAACGGTTAGACTGTCGTGCACCTCATGCGTGATGGGCGTATCTGAGAGACTGTCAAATGTGGAAGCATTCCTCGCATTCAAGGGACTTGTGGAGAATGGGTTGTTCATTAAGATGGTTGTGGCTCACTGCGGAAGCGCTTGCCCTTGGAAAGATCCAGTTATAGCTTCATTCAGCGCTGTAGAATACAGAATTGTAGGTTACTGGCAAGGAAATCAGCCGGATTTATGTAAATACTTGGTGGTAATTGAGTCGCTTGAGAATAAAGTCCAGGTGCCCACGCGTGAGTGCGAACATTTCTGGTACACTGTGTTGAGCATGGAGTGCCTAGGTGATAAACCTCCTATAGATCGCGTATCCTCGATAAAGACAAATAATAAAGATTCCTGTGCAAGAGACAAACGACCGTGGGATTATGACCAAGTACAACAATACAATGGCTCAACAAAACAACCTTCTTCGTATGTTAGTTTGGGAGAGTACGTCTTGTCTTTGTCGGGATACGTCGCAGTTCGTGATTCTCGTCGTTTCCTGTCAAGATCCCAGTACCTTCCACTGAAGATTCTATATTAGTATTGTTAGCAATGCCTAATTGTGCATCTTTGTGGTCTTTGCTAAGGTGCTGAGCTTTCATGAAGAAACTTAGCAACAACGCACCGCTCGAGAATACAGTATACTATTGATTGTTAGATAAAAAGCGGGAGAATGTACCCTGGTGCAACTTGCCAATATCCACATCTTATCAAGAGAGTGGAAGAATGCCTCTCTCACGATAGGTTGTGCTTCAGCAGGGAGGGTCTTGATCAGATCAATATTGGCAGACGCAGACGCTCCGTCAAACATCTTGGCGAGCTCAGGACCCAGTGCTTCCAACAGTACTTTGGTCTCTCCTTTCATCTCATTTTGAAAGAGAACGCCACCAATGACGACAGATATGGCTGTTGCAATAGTCCTGGTGAAGCCCATTGAGGTTGTTGCTGCTGCCACATCCTCGTGCGGTACCACGGCCTGAACAGATAGCAAGGGACCCTCAAAATTCATACCAACGCCTATGCCAGTTAATAACTGGAAGGTAATCATTTTCTCCCAGTTCAAGTCCATGTCTAAGTCCATCATAAGCCCCATCCCCAAAGTCATCATGGCTAGCCCAGCACGCGAGACCAGAAGGTACTTGCCGCTGAACTGTATATATACACCAGTAATCGCAGCGGAGATAGAGATGGAGAGGATGAACGGGAGAAGATAGATTCCCGAGCGAAGTGGGCTTGCCAAGAGAACGGCCTGGAAGTACAGGGGGAAGTAATAAGCAACACCCATAAACACAAAAGCGTGGAAGAAAGTGACAGCATAGGCGGCCGACGATGACCAAGTCCTGAAGAGATGAACTGGCATCACAGGATACTCTGCCAACTTCCACTCGTTCCAGACGAACAATAACGCAGTGATGATTCCAAAGACAATAAGACAGACCACTGTAGCCGAGTTCCAGGGTTCGTAGACTCCACCTAAGTAGAGCCCCAGAAGCAGCATCAGAGTCCCTCCAACAATCAGGAAACTGCCGGGCCAATCGACAGCTTTAAGGCCTGCCCATACGGGAGTGTTTGGTGACGGGAGTTTGAGAGTGAGAACAAGTAGAACAAAAACTGCGACAGTGATGGGCACTAGAGGTGTTAGTCAAAGTTATGAAACCTTTGTATGAAAGACTCACAGTTGATCCAGAAACACCATCTCCAGCTGGTCATCATCAATAAATAAAGCCATTCTTTTGAAGAGATCTACTAACCTCAGTCTATCAGTAAAGGCACCTCCCAGAACAGGACCAATGCCAGATGCGACTGCCCACACAATTGATGTCAAGCCGTAGTATAAGCCTCGATCCCTTTGCGAAAACATATCGCTGATACAGATGTTCACCAACGTCTGCATACCTGCAGCACCCAACCCTTGAATAGCCCGTCCAGCAATGAAGATCGCCAGATCATCTACAAGAGCGCACACAAGACTGCCTGCAAAGAAAATGACGTTGGCAACGAGTAGAATAGGTTTTCTTCCCCAAATGTCGGAGATCTTCCCCCATGACGGTGTTGAGGCAGTGTGCGCAAGGACAAAAGATGTGCCAATCCAAGTATAGCCCGAATCAGAAGCGAAATGGGCGGCGATAGTTGGAAGGGCAGTTGAGACGATTGTCACTTCAAGGGCAGCGAGGAAGACGCAAGCGCAGAGAGAGGCCATCACTGTTGCGATTTGCATCATGCTCTTCTTGGATTTGTGTTCCACAGATTTGGTTTCACGGGAGTTGGTAAGCGGATCATTGTTATCGCTTGGAATAAGGGTTGTGTTCCCAACTATCTCGATAGCGTTTTCTTGAGTATGTGATGGTCTAGAATCTCCGGCATGGATATCAAGTTCATCAGGCCGCGCGACTGTCTTGGGCGCCATGGTTGTTGTTTGCGACATGATCCGGAGATTGGAAAGCAAGAACGGTTTGTGCGACGGGGGAAAGAAAAGGAAGCATAGTTGGGTTTATATAGGTTCCAAGGCTGCGGAATAATGGCGTCGATTCCATTATGTAGGTCCGTAATGTCGGTTGTCTTCATCTGATGTGTGTTGTTGCCGAGAATAGGAATATGTAGAAGAATCCTAGTGGACCCGCTCACGAATGCGATCGCATTCAAGGGCTCTCATGCTAAGATGCGCAGATTCTGTTCATAGAAGGTCCGCTCCCATGCAATGCATGGGTAGTCAAATTTTCTTTCCTTGCTTTTTCAGACGAGAAGTAACAACGCCATTCATTCATCTTGTCAGTCGCATTTGTACTTACATTAATACGATCTCAAGACTCCCACCATTTATCACATCCTTCGAAATGAAGTTGTCATGGGCTTTATCGAGGTTACCGGCAGAAGCGATTACTCTGGGCAATGTCAGCCCACCAATAGGTAGTCTCTAGCCGCAGGGCTGCATGCGAAACGCCTTTCTAAAAGCCTCGCCTGATAACTCGGAGGGCTCGATTTCGATACAAAACCCCCATCGCTTTCGTCCCATTCTTGCATTAGAGTTAGAACCTGTCAAACATTACAAAAATGCGACTACTTAACGTTTATACGATCCGGCTCGAGAGCTTCAACGGTGCTGAATCTGATATCCCTCCCTATGCCATCCTGTCGCACACATGGGGGGACGAGGAAATTACCTTCCAGGACATAACGCAACAGCCACTCGAGAACCTCCAATGCCGTGAGGCGTTCTACAAGGTTCAAGAATGTTGCGCACAGGCTCGAAGGAATGGTTATGGCTATGTCTGGATCGACACCTGTTGCATCGACAAGACCAGCAGCGCCGAATTATCTGAAGCTATCAATTCCATGTTCAAATGGTATCAGCAGGCTTCTCTATGCTACGTCTTCTTGAGTGATTTTGACACCACCCTCTCATATAGATTTGCCCAAACATCTACTGGCAGAGTCGTTCGTTTTCTATCAGCAGACACTTCGTTCTTCTCTAGTCGGTGGTTCACAAGAGGATGGACATTACAGGAGCTCATTGCTCCGCGTCATGTCAGCTTCTTCGACAGAGGCTGGATCAATTTTGGATCCAGAGATGACGAGCTTCTTGGTCGACTTTGCCATAAAACAGGTATATCGCCTCAGTTGTTCAACGAGCCTCGATGCAACTGTCCTGAACCTTACCCAGCAGTCCGCGATGGTTTCTGTGTAGGTTGCGCAGCGCTTGACACACTGCCTCAAACCCTTGACTCATTTACAGTGTCTGTCAAGATGTGTTGGGCCTCTTCTCGTGTCACAACACGCAAGGAAGACTCTGCTTACTGTCTTCTTGGTCTGTTTAACTTGAATATGCCCATGCTTTATGGGGAAGGAGACAAGTCTTTTTTGCGACTTCAAGAAGCCATAGTCCGGCAGTCGAAAGACCACTCTATTCTCCTGTGGCGTGGCGGCTTCGATATTACGTCGTACAGTCGTATTCCCGGGTGCCTAGCACCTTCACCTTCTACGTTCAACAAACCTATTCACATTCTTGGTCGTCGAGTTTTCAGTGGGACGAGCAGTGCTTTTGAATTCGACTCTGCGGGCTCTATTACCCTGATGGAATTGACCGATACTGCTATGCAAATGGACTTGTGGATCTGCCCTTGCACCGTGAGCTTCTTCAATTTCAAGACCGAGAAGCAGATCGAACGGACGCTTTCTTTGGGTATACTGGATCTTGCTTACGATGACGACTACCTCGTTCGGCCAGCACTTCTCCTTGAACAACTGGGCACCATCAATTTATATCGACGTGTTTATCACATGTTTGTTGTTCCTGTTGACCCCAGGCAGGCTTACAGCAGTCGTGAGATATCAGTCGATGAGGGCCAGTCGGTCCCACTTACGCCCAAAATAATATCGGATCGACTGCCATATCCTTCTACGCTGAAGGTCAGTCGACATCTCAGCCAAGCTACTCAGAGGAAGGTTGATATTCTCCGTCATCAGAGCCACGACAGCATAGTGAGCATAAGACCTTCATATAGGCTGGGTCCAAAGTCTGGACCAGTGTATCTTGTTCAAAAGGCAATAGCGGTCCGACATACGTCCAATGAGACGGGCACTCTTATCTGTACTGCTAGTAGTGGTGTTAGTCACCCTTACTTGAGTAATTACGATGTTCGTACAACCGAGGTCCCTTCTCCGTGGGCTTTTGAGAAGTGTCAACATCCCGGAGTTGATCGATACTTTGGTGGCATTCATTTTGTCAACTTCTCGGTCGATGATCAATTCAGCAGCGACTGCTCTCACGATAAGGAAGCCAGTGGTGGGCAAGTGGCAATAATATGGGGCATGCATCGCAAGGTAAAGGCAGATGATGGAGGCGACACACCTTGGAGCCCGTGGTGCCGGGTTTTCAACAGGCTCGTCTTCATCAAGTATGTGAGCACTTCTGCAAAGGAAACTAGGTCGCTTGAAATGTGCCACGCTCTCAACTCTGTCGCAAAACAAGTTCGGCTACAGCTCTGTCGGTTACAGTTGTGCTCAGCTAACTGGCAGCATCTACGCATCCCGCAGGACTCTGGACAAAAAGCTCTATTTCCAAGTTCCTGCGAAGATGACTGGGCGGAAGACCAAATATTTAATATTGCGGATGATCCAGCAATGAAGACTCATCTAGCGATCAGGATAGTGATGACTGAAGGGTTAGGTCGAACGCTGTACGAGATTCAGTTTGACATCGACCAAACGCCAAAAGCACCACAGTCGTATGATGTATAGTGAAGAGGGATAAGAAGCCAGGATTGCGATATCGGTGGCTTCTGAGGACGCCGATAACAGTCTTAGAATTGAAGATTCATGCTTTCGAGCTTCACAAGGCCATGTCAGGATCACACGTTGCGATTCTGAGAAGCACGCTCAAAGCACCTGCTTCTGACTTACAAGGGGAGTCTCTGTATGGTTGAGAATGAGGACTCATTACACCATCGGTTGATTGCGGTGAAGCTCTTTGAAACTATGTGACTCATTTGACCACGCATCTTGGTGCTAAAACAGCTTCGCGGGTGTTCGTTGGCAAGTTCGTTGGCAAACGTCAAGCATACAATTGGCGGGGACCGAGGTATCCCTACACTTGTCTGCATCGCCAGACTTTAATTAAGTCCCATCAATGTATCAAATCGGGAGAGTTCGGCTCAAGAGGTGTTCATCCCCCGGGGACTCGTCTTGAACCCACATTTTGCAGAACAGTCGTGCAGTACATGAAGAGTTCGTTAATATGAGCCAAACCCATCATACCTATGGTAGCAAAACAAACTTGAAGCTCATTGGTGACCTCTTCGCGATTCTTAGATCCGGGCATCTCAAAGGCACGCTAGCACAGCTTTAAATTGTAAAGGTGTAAACTATCGTCGAATCCCGTCATACAAAGGCGATGTCTTGAGTGCTGAAACATAACTCGATCTAGTGTCCAAAATCGCCTCAGACAAAGTCATTGACTCACCCAGCCATAGGGTTGGAACCTCGGGGCTACAGGTACTATTGCCGCCCGTTCATCAACCCCTTGTTAACGGCATCAAATAGAAGCTGCATTCAGCTGCAGAGTCATCCAATGTCTGGCAGGTTCAGAGTCATCCTCATGCCTTGCCAGAGCGACGTGGCCATGATTGGTGTCTTGTCGACGAATGACAATGCCAAAAAGCTCTATTACAGGGGTCTTTCTGCGCCACCCATGTATTCGCTTGTTTAGTAAGGTTCACTAAGGGCTTTCTTATCTTGGAGACAAAATAATTGCTGCAGCTTCCACTCATGTCACCTAGAATACTGCTTGAAGATTAATGCTATCTGCAGTTCGACAGGGGAAAAGATCGACCGGGCTGGGAATGTCCCCCGCTAGGAAAACACTGAATCACAGCAGTTGCTAAGAATATCCTCTCCTCCTCCACTGCCTCGGCCAGGTCGGGTCATGTGTGAGACTATTCATGATTCTCGCCATCTTTTTTTCCACCTTTTTTGTTTATTGTTTTTAATCTTCCCCATAGAGCGCTTACACACCACACACCTTTCTTTCTGTACCTCTATTCTTATCTTACATTGTGTGACTGCGGCGCTTTTCTGCCTGAGATGTAAACATCCTTACTCCCCTCACCCTCCTCCACCTACTATCTCATCATGGGTTGGTGGTTCGCTTCGTCGTCTTCATCTTCTTCAAAGAAGAAAAGGTCAAAGAAGTCGACTTCAAAGACAAAGACCTCAAAACCTTCAATTCATAAACCCTCGATAACGGACCCTCCAAACATTTACCGTCAAGCTCTTCCTGCTCCTGTTTCAAACAACCAGTCTGGTGCTCGTCCTGCCCTCCCTTCGGCACCGAGACCAAAACCATCACAGCAATACCCTGTTCAACCACCTGCGAACTTGTACAGCAACCAACATGCGGCTCAATCCCAGCCGCACTTTCAACCAGCGGGTTTCCTCGATGCGCCGCCAAGTTGGAATGGTTACCAGCAGCCAGTCGTGGTTAACCACCACTACCACATCTCGCATCAGCCGTCGCAAAACCTCGTGCCTGTCAATCCTCCTCAGTATCACACCATCAATCATCACTCCCAAGCTCTTGTACCGCCGCCGCCGCATCATCATCTCTCGTCAATGCATTCACAGCCAAACTTCTCTTCATCATTGAACCGCTTCACAGGGTCAATGGCTAATATCGCCAAGGAAGCGGCGCCACAGCTCTACGATGATGGATTGTCTGCTTGGCACGGCTGCACTCAGATCGCGCAGTCGACAAATGCGCTATATGATCGGTTCAACGATATCATGACGTTGATTGATCATGAGAAGCTCTGCGGCAATGAGAGTAAGCTTTTTAATTGCGCTCCGATTCAGGATCAGCATGTCGACGACAAGGGCATCAATAAGAAGAAGCAAAAGGATAAGCAGTCTTGCAGCGTTGCTGCCTCGGTAGTGTCGGGCAATTACTTTTCTAAAGTTGAGCAATATGCAAACTCTAAGCTCCCTATGGATCTACACACGCTCGCTCTGTACGTATCATAACATGCCATCAACGCGCCTCCTGGACTTCGTCTAACTTTTACAGGCATATGCCCACATGGCCTCTCCTTTGCCTTGCTGCTCAGTATTCCCAACGTGTATACGAAAAGCCCTCCGGCTCTGAACGTGACGCCCACGTCTCATCCGACTGGCTCGCAGGTCCTAGGCAAACCTGCATCAAATCTGTGTCAGTAGACAATCGCGGCACCATCGTCTTCGCCATCCGCGGCACAGCGAGCTTCATGGACTGGTCCGTCAATCTCAAGTCCGTACCCACCAGCCCTGTCAACTTCCTCGATGACTCAGGCAACTTGTGCCACGCGGGTTTCCTGAATGTTGCCAAGAAGATGATCAAGCCTGTCGCTGCGCGGCTAAGACAGCTTCTACAAGAGGATCCATCGAGGTCTGCGTATAGTCTCCTGATCACAGGGCACTCTGCTGGTGGTGCCATTGCTTCACTGCTATACTCGCACATGGTCGCCCAAACGAGCGAAGCGAAGTCCGAACTCAACGTTCTTACAGAGCACTTTAAGAGAGTCCACTGCATAACCTTCGGCGCACCACCAGTATCTCTCCTACCGCTCGCCAAACCCGACGCGCCGTCTCTTAGAAAGAGTGTCTTCCTCAGCTTTGTTAACGAGGGTGACCCCGTCGTCCGCGCCGACAAAGCCTATGTTAAAAGCCTCCTCGATCTGCTTTCCTCGCCAGCACCCTCCTCATCCTCATCTAACCACAAGGATATCAAATCCAAGCAGCGCTCACGCTCTTCTTCACGCACCAAGAAACCAAGATGGAAAGTCCCCGCCTGCACGCTCAGCAACGCCGGCCGGATCGTCGTGCTGCGCTCGGGAAACCCCCATGCCAAACCTAAAGACCGCAAGACCGTCAAAGAGCGGCTCGAAGAGGGCGTTGTGGCGGTCACCTGCAACGACAGGGACTTGAGGGAAGTTATCTGGGGAGATCCCGTTTGTCACTTAATGAATCTGTACGCTGAGAGGATCCAGGTGCTTGCCATTCGGTCTGTGACCGCCAAGCACTAAAAAGAGACCTCGTGGAAGAGAAAGATTAGAAAGATTGGTTTACGAAGTTATGATGGGTTTTGTTTTTTTACATTGGCGTTTGTTTACAAGACTTGACGACTGAAAACGAGATACCAGACAGAATACCCATTAGCATTTGTTTATATGAATACATCACAGCTCTAAATTTGAAAGTCACCTATTCGAATAGTTTGTTGAAACCTGCACAAAGGGGGTTTATTTCAAGTGTTAAAGTCAAAGCACTGAGTAAAGTTTTATTCGAAGTGTCTAGTAATTTCATCGAAACACCTTTCCTTTTTTAGCCTCGCTTGGTATAGATCGTAACCTATGCCAAAAGACTCCGGTTTTGCTCTTTGGTGGACATAGCATGAATGACAAAAGAAAACTCCGATCCTTCTTCCGGACCCAAAACTCCGCAAGTAGCCATGATACAAAAACTCCAGCACGCCCGCCATGCGATCGACATTGGTTCAGTTCCCTGAGGATTATGAAATACGTAACCAAGACGATATCAAGACAAGAAAAGAAGCTGCCTCAAGACAGAGCAGCCACTTCTAACACAAAAACGATAACAAAAGGTGAAGAAAGAAGAAGAAGAAACAAATGCTCCAAAGTCGGTACCAGCCCGGTAGGTCAGCCAGGCGTTGTCAAACTATGTTGTTACGCGACATCACCGCGGTGGTAATGTGTTAAAATCCATCCCATCGGGCATCGATCCCATTCCCGATAAAGGAGTCTGACTTTGTATGTTGAAGCTGCTCTGGCGTGATGGTTGTCGTACACCACTATATAGCGAGCCCATGTTCTGGTTCATTGGCGGTGCATTGATGCTCTGATTAGGCATTCCCTGTATTTGAGGTTGGTTATTTAGCTGCTGCTGCCGCTGCATATTGATGCCGTTTGACGGAGCTGCGCCACCCAGAGGGCTCATAACCATATCGGATATATTAAAACCACCCATGCTTGGGGTGTAATCCATGCCTGGAGACATGACTGCACCAGGAGAGCTGACAAAGTTCTGAGGCATTTCATTGCCCATCTGAGAGCCTGGTGGTGAACCGTTTGAGTGGTGGGAATGGTGGGAGTGAGTGAGCGAATCAGGGCTATTGCCACCCATATCCTCATACTTGGCCTCATATGGGTTCATGGGTAGGCTAGAGTTGTAGTCACCCATGGGCATCTGAGCCATACCAGCATTGCCGAAACCGTCGAAGATATCGGCAGACATTCCATAGGCGACGTTGTCTGGCGGGTTCAACAAAGTAGGGTCGATGACATGGGGGAGATATTCGTTGACCTTGCTCAACAACAGAGGCACGAACTGGTAGTTGTCGTTTGAAATAGCCAGGCAAATGCGCAGGAGAGGCTGAAGGTGACGGTCGGGCCCAGGGGTTGTTGGGCTACGAGACTGAGTTGCATTGGCCAGGTAAAGGATCAAGTCTGAAGTTACTTGAAGCAGTTTGGGGATCTGAATATGGTTAGAATAAAGCTCGATGTGCGATAACATGTGATGCTAGAACTTACCAAGCCAGAGGTCATTAACATTCCCGAGTTGGGGAAAGCAGAAAGCAACTGAGACATTTTGTACGCAATAGACTCCTGGGAATCTCCGCTGACCTGCCATGCTACGCTCTTGAGCCAGTTCTGAACATGTTGATAAGCGGCGCTAGGGAGGCATGTAGGCGACAACTTGGGAAGTTGTGCGTTCAGGGAAGCGATAGCTTGGCCATCGAGGCGGCAGCAGGGATGTCTCCAAATGTTGAGGAAAGCGTCGTCAACGTTTTGGAAGAGGCCGCACATGTTAAAAAAGTTGTTCTGGATAGAAGGGCTGTAGGTGTCGGTGGGATCATCAGTATAATTACCCATGTGGACAGTCGCCTGCAAGGTCAAGGGATAATTGCGCTGAATGGCATAGGCTCGCTCGGCGTTGAAGAACAGCCAGAACAGGCGTCGCCGTCGGATGGATTCAATGTCCTGAACGTACTTTTCTTCGTTGTTCTGGCCTGACATCTGAATCATGGTTGTGGCCTCTCGAAGATAATACCAGGCGGTAGGATGAGATTCCTGAGAGTAGTGAATAGCGAAGATAAAGTAGTTAGTGGCCAGGGCGTTGTGAGTAGGACGTTCCCAATAATCACTACCCTTGCGGACGCGCAGGCACTCCTCGAGCAGTATGGCGCTGGCTGCAATGTTGGCACCGGGTTCCATCTGGAGGTTGTAATCGGCTGTCGGAAAGCCCATGCCTGGCTGAAGCATCATGAAGGCGGACATGGCGGTGAACAAGCAGTAGGTATCAGGACTTCTCTCCATGCACGGTAGCTGACTTTCTATAGTAGCTCGGTCGAGAATGGGTAGTTTGGAGTAGAGATTTTCGAAGAAGAAGCTGACGCAGCTTTTTGCGAATTCGGCTGTGAGCAATCCAGGTATCGGATTGTGGTGCGTAATGGCATCAGGCAGAACGCCGTTCATTCTGGCCTGGACTTTGACGGGAAGACTCGTCAAGCGCTGGTTCTCTCTAAGTTCACTGATGACCTTGGCGCGTGAGCCCTTAGGGCCCTTCTTCTGAGGAATAGCATTGTATGTGCATTGAATGTTGGCGGTATTGCAGTTTCGGCATGGGCTGTTTGAATCGCACTTGACCTTTCGACGATGGCATCCATCGCAGGCCCTCTTTTGGATAGTACCCATAATGAAGGTTAAGTTGATAACGGTCGGGGCGGGTTGTCGGAGCAGGCGATGGAAGCTGTGCTAGAGGAGCACGGTAAGCTCCCAGGTCAATGAAAGATATACTGTCGGCAGAGCGTTATGTATGCTCGGTTGACAAGATGATAGACAAACGGATCGCGGGGAGGAAGCAAGCCAGCGAGCCAAAGTCTGGGGATTTTGCGGGGGTAACCGTGACAAGAAATGTCGTTTTCGAAGGTATATTCGGGGCGACTTAGAATTCAGGCGGGGAGAATGGGAGATTGGTGAAGGGAACGAGACGAGCGTGCATGCGTTATTCGGCCCTTTCGCGATGGACCATAATGCGGGGGGTCTCGTTCGGGTGGGTGACCAGGAGTTGTAAGAGGCGTAGAGTTTGTCGATATTCGGAAAGTCAATGTTTTTCTAGTTGAATGTGCGAAGAGTTGACGGAGTCGTTGTGTTTTTGGTAACCGTCGTTTTGTTGTAACAGGGGAGAGAATGTGGATGAAGGGGACGGGGAGACAAGGCAAGAAGAATAGGAATAGAATGAGGTGAGAAGCGGGTTTGTAGGGGAAGGAGATTTCGAGGGAACGACCGGGGGGTGGATAGTTGGTGGATCCTTGACGGCTGCAAGTGAGGTACAGTACAGTTTAGTGCTGGACAGTTACTGTACCAGCCAATCAGTGGAGAGTGGATGCGCGGTCTGCAAGCCCGGGGTGGGACAAGAGGATCGAGGATGATAAGTACCTTGACACGGAAATAAAGTGGAGAGGAACTTGCAAGCCAGTTTTTACTCGTACCACCCGTCTTTCCAAAGACCAAGGCACGCGCAGCCAACCGTACTTCCGAACGGGCGAGTGAGCTGAAAGAGGAAAGGTGTCAAGGAAGAAATTAGCAGCCGCCACAGTGCTTAAAAATCATTATTGGACGGAACCATTACAAAACAAGGGAGAGAGAGGATGAGAGATTGGTCGGTACCGAGAGTCTAAATCATTTGCTTTTTATCTTGATGGATATCATAACAGTCAAATCAAGCTGACGGCAAACATCATGGTCAACAGAGGATATGGAAGCGAACGCAACGATACATACCTTGGAGGATTGATTAGGTGGTGGCGCTCAACAACAGTGCCAGAAATGCTAAGCCTCTAGAAGTTACCTTACACTGTGCCACGTCGACTCCATGGGCTTCCAATAACTGGTCCTGATCCTGATCCTGATCCTGATTTCCGCTTTGACCATTCTAATCCCTCAGCTCTCACAGTCCAAAACAGTGCAACTTTAGCACAGCCAAGCCAGTCTCCAGTACAGTACAGGCAACCCGAGGTTCCAATTTGTTGCTGGTGATGGAATACATACCATAGTACTGAAGCCTAACAGAATCAATCTACATCGACGATCGTGTACATGTTTCTGCACCTGAAATTCACGCACATCGCAAGTCTTTTACGCATACGTCGGTCCGACACTCGTTATCGAATCGAATGTCTCTTTATCGACGTTATTCGGCATACTCCGATTTGATTTCATTCTACTCTGTATTTGTACAATTGCTAGCATATCATCATCATCTTGATCTCGAGATGATGCGACAATAGGATCTTATGTTTGCTTGCTGTCTTGTCTTGTTCCGTTCCGTCACGGTACATTGACGTTTCTCAAACCCTTCAGGCCGAAATGATACCAACAGAACTAATATCACTTGGATCATCAATCGTTAATCGCCAATTGTCGCTGTTTCGGGGCATAAAAGCCGTTGTTTGGAACCGTCCATTCCCGTCTTAGTTCCAGGTTCCCGCGAATGCTACCGAAAAAAACACAATGCCCGAACCAACTTTTTTGCTTTTTGCTCGCCTTGGTTTCAATCGACACAATTTCGCATCGTCGGAACATCAGTATGGATTCCAATGTCTCACTACCTAGTAATAAACAATCCACTGCCTGTCACCCCTGTGTATGTATGTATGTATTCTTCCCATGTATGTCTCATTCATCTACCTCCCACCCCGCTTCGAAACAATCAAGACTCTTGATCTCCATAATTTACTTCCAAGGACCTGAAGGACAGAGCCACTTTGAGCCTCATGTAACAATAACCAGGTTGAGGCTGTCTCGTATGAGCTTTCCAGGCTAGGTCCATCCATGGATATTGGTTGGTTATCAATCTCTACATGGAGTGACATCCCACTTCTTTACAACAAAAGGAAGTTTTATTCAGCCAATACCACGCCTACAACTAAAGCCCATACTTGTCCTCAAACATATTCTCCACCAGACCGACCTATTATCCCTCCTCGTCCTCCTCAATTCTTGGGACGGACAGGCGACAGTGAATATCGTCGGCGGTCTCCCTGATACCCTTGACCCTCCAGCATATACTCATCCTGGCTCACAATCCGCTTCCTGTCCAACGGACCATTGATCACGCGACTGGGATGGAACCAGTTGAGCGAGACAGCGACCACACTCATGAGAAGAGCATCAAAAACGTAGATCCAGAATTCCTGCGACTGGAGCGCGCTGTCTTTGCCCATGACGTACTCGGCGACACGAAACACCGATCGCACGAGGATGGACAGACTGGCTGCGTACAGAACAAACAGGAGCTTCTTCCAGGGAGTGACAATCTCCAGAGACCTTTGTGTGGGGTTGCGGTTGATTCGTACATGGAAGATGAGTGTGACAATCATGAAGAAGCCGAAAAAGAGGATTTGGATGACGAGACCGCCGACGATGATGTTTTCGCCTTTCTTGACACCATCTTTGTCCTTGGCTGTTGCCAACATACCGCCACCTATCAAGGTCAGTTAGCAAAAGAAGTCAAGTAAGTATACTATAAAAGACACGTACCGGCACTTTGCGCAAGAAAAGACAGAACGTCGCCAGTGACAAATACTTTGGTCAACCACTTGGGGCTAATAACAGTGAGGTGACCGGCATCCAAAAGCCTGATGAGACGACCTAGAACCATGTAAATGGATGCAGCGAGTAGCGCTGGTCCAAGTAGCAACAGAATAGACTGGATGATGTATGGGTTTTTAGAAAAGTCGGGTGCTTCATTTGCAGAGAGGGCACGGCCAACGTAACCGACACATTCGACTAAATGATCAGTAAGTGATTGATAGACGTTGAGGGTTGGTTTTTGGGGAACGTACAGAGACATCCAATCAAGAATGGAATAAAGTACCATGTTCGAGCGCGCACAAGTTGATACGTGTGTAATAATGAGGAGACGCCAAACACAACAATAAATATGACAGCTGCCACCATGCTCGGGTTATAGTTGTAAAAGACATAAGCCTCTGGTGCGTCTGAGCCAGCCATTGTGAGTGAGTTGTCGTGAGGCTCTTGGTGATAGTGGTGGGATTTAATCCTGGTGTTTAAATGTTACTGGAGATAGACAAAAGCTGAGTTGGATGGAATATTCTTGAATTGCCTTGGTATTCCACTCATCTATATACTCATATTCTCATATAAACTCCTCCTCCCCAACTGTTATCTTCTCTGCAAATGTCTATCAAAATACCATTCTTCTATACACGGATAACTAGATAGTCTAGTAGCTACCTACTAACCTATACGTGAGTGAACCTACCCTTTTTGGCCCATTCGTAATGCGCATTAGGAATTTGTGGGGCTTTCTATACGCGTATAGGCAGATCATTCACAAAATGATCAAGACAACAGATACTCAGCCCTACAACATACACGCGGATGGATGAACTGGTAAATAGTCAATCTGTATACGTACGTTGAATATCGTCGTTTGATTGATCTCGGTGTCATTCAGTCGGTGGCTGTGCAGACGATGATGCGACGGTTCGGCCCTTGCGAAAGTAAGATGAATGCATGCTTGGACGGCAGATGGTAACGGTAGGATATCATGACGCGTAACAGCAGGTATACAGCTGTTTCATAGTAGAAAAAAAAGTAGATGTTATATAACGTTCATATATTTCGATAGGATAACCCCTGGTTCTATACAATAACTGGTAGGCATGTGGTAGGTTAGACTACCTATCTCCCTTGCATTGATCCGTTATCTGGCACTGCTACAATTAAAAGGTAAAACACCAATATTATGGAATGAGAGTTGCGTATCTCAAGCAAACTGAATGACTCCCGGGTCTAATTGTATCCTCCACTGTGGTTCTATCTTGAGGGATCTCTGTGTCTTGATGGACCATGAACATAGTGTACAAGCAACACAGCTTCCCTGTGGCTCGTCAATTCGTAATGCTACGCTTACGTTTACTTATACTACCCCATATATAGAACGCAATTACGACTAGCGTCATGGTAGGAATTCAATAATGGCCTCTAACAGTACAGAGCACCCTCTATATACAACTAACTGGTACGCATATAGATCTGATACGGAATTCGCAGTGCAGCTGTCATCTCGCTTGAAACAAGACCATCCGTGCGTTTGTGTCACGTATCAATCTTAGTTCTGGGGTAACAAGGTTACGTACGCGTTGCTATGCACGACGACACCAACACCTTCTTTCAATGTTGAGAAAGGAAACGACGTGGATCTGACGAAAGTTCCCAGTCCCTTCCCCGCAAAGAAGGGACATGATACGATTAAAACGCCTTTCATATCATAAAGCTTGATGTGACCCTGAGGCGTCTGTTCCTGCCAAAGCTTATAGGTTATCTAATGATTGTAATAAACTCAAACACAACAGCGTGTGGCTACGCATGAAGAGTATGTTTAACCGACTCCCTTGTGACACACAAAGTCAATGGTTGGAAAGGCTCACCGTAATGTAATGGCATCGGATCATCCAAGCTTCTGTGCATTGCAACATGTTGCAAGGGGTGCCTAGCTAATTTCAAGGCCAGTTGTCCAACTCAGCTGATGAGAAAACATTAACAGACGTGTATCGAAGGTATCCAGAGATTGAGTTTACCAGATAATTAAGTTCAATATAATTGAGTTTGTTATTCCCAGACGTGTTCCCGTCTTTTCACGATATACGGTTCCAATACCGAAAGACGCCGATGTTGATGACTGGACGGTGTGCGAGCGAGCAAGTTCCCTCTCATAGCGCGATGGATTATCACAGTGTGAGAGGCTAGCCAATTAGACTCACTCATCACAAGCACTGTATACTTATACGTGTTCGTTCGTGGCCTCATCGTGCAGTAGTTGCCGGACTGACCGTGGCTAGCGTCTTTCTCGAAGGAACTTGGAACACTCGTCGTGTGCTTTTCAGTGGGTTTTGTTACGTCTTACGCATGAGTCGTGCCTCTGCTAGTAAATGCGTCTTTTGTCGATCAGGGACTGATGATATTTTTCCAACTTTGGATATTGGAATTAATTGCTATAATCTTAACACAGCGCATCTGGCAACAAACCCCAGCAAGCAGGGGGAAAGCCCTTGGCCGAACCTGGAGAAACACAGTTTCCAGTTCTTGGGCTAAACCTCAGACTAGACCTAAAGAAGCAACGTCACTTTACGGTCGGTCCGAAAGGGCACCAGCTCAGCTTGTCGGGCAAGGCTGAAGATTGGCTTGAGAAGGGAGAGCGGTGACTGGTGACACAGCAACCACAGCCATGCTTGTGATACGTTGAACAGAAAATGGCTGTAAGGTGAAATCAGATCATATCCCAAGTCTAGGAGTAACATAAAATTCAGGTGAACCCTGAGAGCAGTGAAAACCTGTCATATGTCAATGGAGTGGTCCACTGAAATGCAACGTCACATACAGAGTACATGCATACATGTCAGATCACTTCCATCCAGTTGTCACGAGCATGAATCTTAGTCAGCCAACTCAACTCAGCTATATGGCTACCCTATACCATACAGCCAAGTTTTCATCATCACTGTTCCTTGGGCTGGTTCAATCACGTTACCTCAGTTAATTTTCATCGTACCTATTATGAAGAGCTCAACAGTATCGATTATCTTTTATCCTTGAGTAGAAGCACATGTTTGGAATCCATCATCTTATCATTATACCTGCAGGGGCTGCCAACATGATTCTTCACTCTTGTGTCGTGCCTGGGCCCAATATGCCAGCAAAACTCCATGGATCAAAACCAGACCGTTGCCGCAGATCAGTGGGTTTAGCAACCTGAACCCGAAAGCCCGAGACAAAATAACGACTCTACTGTCTGATTTCTCCATATCTGTTAGTCTAGACTCAACATGTCATGACAGTCTTATTTTTAATGCACAGGCTGTATCGGACTTCGCCAGGAGGTGCAATTTTTTTCTTTCCCAAGGATTAAAGGGGGATCCATTGGAAACTGTTGGAGCAAGTGGAGTTTTCTCCAGAGTAAACTCGTGAGATGCGCATAATGCGCTGATATGCTTCTGGAGTCCCGAAGGATGGACTCTATGAGTACTGTGGAGTTCCGCCCATGCCATGTCACTATGCAGAGAAGAGCCCATCACAAACGAATCTTACTGTCTACTGCACTTTCAGAACTGCCATTTTTAGACAGTAGATCAAGGGTTAGCCACTTACCGGTGGACGGCGCCGGGCTTGACATCAACGGCCCCACAGGTGCCCGTCCAGCCCCCGGGATTCCTGACAACTTGCTCCGTTGACAAGCTGTGGCGACGGTTATTGCCGAGAGGTGTCGGATACGAAAAATCATATCATTGTCCAGTACTTCATCGAGGTGTCTTGACCTCAACTCGCTGGCCGTTGGAGTTTTGGGCATGGCTTGTGATGCTTGGAGCAGCCATCCCGTTTAGATGGCGGAGCGTCGCCTTGCTGTTGATAGACGGACTCAGCCGAACGCTGGAAATAAAGTTATAACTTCGCTTCTCATTGCCGATATGTTTTGGATGGGCCGCCCAGCCTTTCCGTCTCGGAGTTGCGATGGAGTGACGGGTCTTAATGTTTGTGAAGTGACTTGATTTCCCAAACCAAATGACCAGACTTGATATCTGCAGAGTATTGTTACTTAGTGATACTGGTCTCTGGATTACTTTTATCAGTTGCCTTGGTTGTTGCATAACGCCAAACGCCTTGGCTGCTGTGCCCTCTAGCCACTTACCAGTTGACTGGTGACTGTCCTAAGGGGCTAAAGATCGATCAAGCTGGTGTGTTCCAAGTGTTGATGTATGACCACTGAATAAAAAATGGCACACATGTCCAAACTAACAAGACTCTAATTTGACTCGCCGGCCTTATGATCTGTAAGATATGTAGGTAAAATTCGCTGGGCTAGGCTCAAGTGGTGTCGAACCATACTCGAGGCGAGCTGGCGATAGCACGGGAGAACCATCTGATGGGTTAACTGAAGAGTCCCATGTGTAACTCTTTGGAAAAGTGATATTTCAGTCAAGTAGCAGCATCAGTAATTCATGCGTAGGAGGCAAGATGCCAACACAGATAACTCATCATCTCAATCACAAGCTACGCAATGGTTCCTCGTACTGTCCTTCATAAGAGCACTTTCAGATGCAGCATATGACGGCATTGCTGTCTTTATAACACTCACCTGTGCGAATACCAAAGCCGGAATGGATGCTACGAGTGGTGTCTCAACTAAGTGACCACAGAAGCTACTGTCATGTAACGAACGATCCGAGTCTTGTTATCACACAATGCAAGGAGGGATCCTTGGGTATCCCACTGACCCACGCGGGTAAGACATCGCGGGGTAATGATAGAGGAAAATAAGAAAGATGGATTAAACATGGGCAGAAGCTTCACGGGTAGTTCTACCATATTGTTTAATTGAGACTCGTTGTGGCCAAATTCTGACCACAGTAATTGATCTAGCTCGGAAGACAAAGCGAGACCAACCTCCTATTCAGCATCCAATATTCAAACACTGTGAATGAAAACCGTTCATAATTCCAGTCGAACTGTCTCAGATATCTTATTAATTGAGAGGTCAGACATGGGATTCGGCGACTGTTTCGGACGGGAATCTCAGATTTCGGAGGTCTTCCCGGCGGGTGCGAGTAACGCTCTTGCGACGTGAACGAGAGACCTTGAGTTAGCTATTCGGATGAGGTCATACGATGATCCTTGACAATTATAGTATTTGAGTGATTAGAGTAGAGGATATACATATACATCGCTCAAGTATCTTCAATCCGACATTCGCTTAGGCCGGGACGAAAGGGTCTGGGATTGACTCGGCTCGCATGGATTGATTCTCTGAGCTTCTGCAAGGACTAAACCCGCGAATCTACAGAGTAGAGTTAGGCGGAATGAGATCATTTCAGGAATCCTACAGCTGTACCGTGGTTCATCGCCAAAATCAATGGCCCACCATAATCATCGACGTGTCCTTTTTTCCACCACCTATAAATATCTGTGTCTCCTTTACCAAATGCCTGTTCAGAAGCTTGAATTGCAACGAAACGTAACTCCAACTTCTCTTACACTCTCTCTCATAGAACCGAAAAGCGGTGTAGACAGACTCATCGGCCTTTAGGCAACTTCAACCGACATCAATGTTGCACCCCCAAGCCTTCCCCTTCGCCTCAGGGGAATCTTGACCTGCAGCAAAATTGAACTTGGCCACTGCCGCCGGTCAGGACTTGCTTCACGTCACAAATGCCGGTTGAAAGAATGAGAGCCTAAATCTATTCGTTTGAACCAGTCGCACCGGGCAGTTGCACCAGACGCCGTTACCCCTATCCGTACAACCCAGCGGTTCCACGGTAATTAAAGAACAGAGGTTTCTGTTTGGAGTGGACTTATATCACTGCATATCTGACAGAATATGCCGTGATCTGTTTCCACGAAACGAAAAGAAAGAATGAACAGGACAGGCAAACATGGTGCATGCCCAACGTGATAAGAAACTCGAATCCTTCAGTCATCCCCGAGCTACCGGCCGTCCAAGAATGATGTGCAATAAGGGCTTAATCTCTCTACTTAAGGAGGAAGTCCTGTCTTTTGTTCAGGGGTTGTTTGTTTTGTTTTATGTCTCTTTGATACCAACTGAATTACCGAACGCCGATTCACTCTTTAGCTTTTTACAGTAGTAGCTTTTGCTTCTACTTGCACCATGGGCGTCTTCAGCCTCCTTTTTGTTCTTCTAGCCTCGCTGGTTTCCACCACGATGGCTCAGATACCTTTTCCTCATTCCGGACAACCTGTCCTTTCTGTCGAGGTTCTTCCTCCGCTTCCAACTTCTGACGTCCCTGAGCCGACGACTGTCTTGACTGTTGACTGTCTCTTTTGCTCTGTTACTGATGGCGAGGAAATGTCTTCTGTCACTGAGTGGAACCCCAGTGTCGTTACGATTACAGAGAAACTCACGGTGATCACGGATGAGTTTACTCGTGAGTTTAGTACCACATATGGAAAGGCTTCGGAGACGATTATCTGCGCGCCGCCATGTCAAACACTTGTCACTGTCCCTTGGTAAGAGGTCCTTTCCTCGATTTAGGTATATGCTAACAATGGACAGGAGGAGTGGCGAGTCCAAAGCTGCCGCAGCCACTCCATCGCCAATAATGACATCGTGCATCACGATATACAATACTCCCATCCCTTCGGTAGAGACGTTGACCTCTTCATACTTGTCAACCTCGACATCATGCTCGACTACTTCTACGCCTATGTCTTCCTGGACATGGAAACAACCTGGTACCTTGGTCTCGACCGAGCTGGCTTCGAGCGAACTTGGCCTCCCCCCTTTGAGTTCGGCTGGGGCAGAGGAATCGACGGTAACTTATGTACCAGAAGTTACAGACACAGTAGTCCTCCCAAGCAAGACGAAGCTGACTCTCCCATGGTCTTTTGTATCTGTCGAGACATCCTCTACCACTGAGACTTTGACAGAGTCAGTGACTGAGGAAGTCCCCATCTCGGAGCCTTGTACAACAGACATCACGGTGACGATGACGAAGACCATCACTGAGACATGGGAGTCTAAGACGCCGTCCACCGCAACGCTGCTCCGTACCCTATCGACCACCATAGAGACGGTTCTTGTGGAGGCATATTCTACGTCGACGGGAGAGGTCGTGGTCGAAGGTACGAGGACCGAGTTGACTACAGTCGAGGCAGTGAGTTCGGGTGTAGATTGTTCCGAGGCGGCAGGCAATTGTTGCACTGCATGCTCAGTTACAGCTGAGTCCGAGTCTGCAAGTGTCGAGACGATATCTTCGACATTTGTGTCGACTCTCACGACTGTCGAGGAGTATGTGTCATCTGCTGGAGGTTCAGTAGTGCCAGCTCCGTCGGAGACTGTCGTCCCAGGAAGCGATGTTTCTTCTCCCACCACTTCGCTGACACTCGTAGAAACGACTACTGTGTCTGGATCGGAGACTGAGACGGATGGTGCAACGTCCGTTCAGACTGCGGGAGCTGCTCATGTGACGGCGGTGATGGGGATAGGGGCTATTTTTGGCATAATGGGTTTGTTGGCTTGATGATCGACAACGAGGTAACGAGTTTGCTCAGAATGAGATTGCTTAATGGGTCTCAGAGATTGGTGCGTCAAACTCTTGATGGTTGCATAATGGGCTTGTTTTCTAGTCTAGGATGAGGATCGCGTTTGCGGCGTAATGGTTTGAGTCAGTCGAAGGATAGGACAGCAAACACATGGCGAGTTAGGTCCACAATTCTGTACTCTCTTTGCGTCAACGGCACGGAAGTGCTGCAAGCGTTGATGAATTGGATGTGTAACCAACCATCAGTCTCATGTATCTTGTTGGTTTGTGTAGGGCAGTCCCTGTCAGTCTCTACTTATATGTGCTATACGAACAGGGCTGTAACAAAGACTCCACGTTGCAAAGCGGAATTTGGCGTCAGAGTTGCGTACAGACGATCATGGCTTGGAACAAGGCGTGGGGCTTGTTTAGGCTGGTCGGGCGGCCTTTGCGGTGGATGGGTATCAGGTTGATCTCGTTTCTTCTACTAGAGCCAACACATCCCACATCTCAAAAGCCAACAAAGCAGGCATGCCTCGATGGGTGACGTCCTAGTCGTGATGTGGTATCCTCATTTGTTTCATCTTGGTCTACTTTGCTTCTGTGTTATGAACGAGTATACCCTCCATTGAGACCATGGATCATCTCGGTCTGATGCCATCCCAGCTGCCTCGAACGAAGAGGCTTGTTCGAGCATCCCGCAAGTACTCCAGACGAGTTCCACGCCCTATTGAGGCACACCCTCAAGGTATATCCCGGTATGGGCAACCGGAGAGCTTCCCTGCTGCAAGTGCTCTTGTTCCGGCTCCCCGAATCGTTTTCTTTCATCACTACTCGAGATGAATAATCCCGGCTAGTGAGAGCCTTCTGGCGTCAAGGGAAATTAGAGCCCCATTTCCTAGAGACTCAGAACATTTGCCGCAGCGGAGGAATGCGCCAAGAACGTTGGGACTAGTGGTGCTATTAAGACCGTCACAGTTGCAAGGCGCTAGACTCTGGAGTCTGGACAACTGCACATATTTAATTCCAGAGTTCATTGTCGTTTGGGGAGATCTAAAGAGGTTGCATACCCTTTCAGGTCAAGGGTAAGCCTAAAAGCCACCTTAGTGTTAAATGCCTATCGAGTTCCCGGCTACCTCAAGGAACTCTAAGAAACGGGTACAAGGACCATACTTCTGCAGCAAAAGATCTCGGTGAGTGTTATGCAACTCGTTGGCTCGAACCTTTGGAGCAGAGATGGGGGTGAACCGGTCGATTGTGGAGTTGATCAGTTGTCATGAGGCCGGAAAAGGTGAGCCGCGGCTTGGCTAAGGGCTAAGGGGACGACCCTGGCGGTGCTCGAGTTGTACAAACGGGCTTCAAGAAGACCACATTTTGGCCATTGTAACGTGAAAAGGAGGCTAGTGGTGTGCTCTACATGCATGTCAAGCGTATTCCCTGTCAGTTATCCCCCACGATGCAAACCTTTCCTCATGTCAAGGTTGGGCGTCACTGTCTGACCAGCCGGGGCAGAAGAATCTCGCATGATGCCATCTATAGATGGACGCCAACTCAAGCAAAGCTGCGACGCAACCAATGACAACTTGTAGTTGAGCTGTCGGCTCAGGCCGATGTTGCAACGATGTAACCTGACGACATCTCAGGCTGGCCGCGATCGTGCAGGTTGAACAGGTCCTGAAGAAACTCGTCAGTCAACTCACACCTCAACAGAAGTGGAACCGGAGAGCCCCAGTGTGGTGATCATGCACGCCATAGCTATAGAGTAGACACGAGAGCCACTGTTCCCCATCAGACATGTGCCTCTGACAAGGCCACCCCTGAGTGCGCAGTGTGATTGCCGGCCATCACTGATGCTCGCTGCCTACCTTGTGTCGCATCATAGACATGGGACTTGCCTAAATGGCCACTGAGCAGTGAGCTGTTGGTAGAAATGATCCAGATATGTGAATATCGGGCCTCAAAACAAGGGCTTCGGAGTTCATCAAGGATCGTTAAGGAAGAGTCGCTGCAATTACCATTGGCTCGGATGTGATAGCCGGGTGCTTGCGACAGCGGTGCTAATTTACATGCTCACGATAATTAGGGTGATAAGGGGAAGGAGGTTACAGCTTAGAGTCGCAGTCAATATATGATAAGAGAGTTGAAGAAGAGGAGGTAAACTCACTCAGTACCTGCTCAAAAGGGGATGAACTTACTACCTTCGCTCTTTGTAGAAAGCACTTCAATATTGTATTGGAACGGCGAGCTTGTAGCGTAGTCACAGATATAGAAGATAAAGTGTTTGCTTGAACGAGTCCAACTCACTGATACCCCTATTCAGATACTCAGTGCACTGTATTAAGGCATGGAGAGTCTAGATACTTGAGATTAATTAAATGCATCTTCACTATTTTCTGCACACTTGATAGGTGTCACTTGTTTAGATTGGCAATGTAACAATACAAGAATGAGTGTAAAGGAAGCCAGAGGTACTTGTCCACTGACTGGGTATACTGAAAAAGATTCTCTTAGAACCACCCTATTATAGCTTGGCTTATGTCACCCCTTAGCCTTTAGGATCGAGATGAGGAACAGCATGACTATAGACAGTGGATCAGTATCTCGGCATGTGTAATAGCTGTTAATATTCGAACCGGAACAATCCAGGTACCCGCCTTGTGTCTTGTTTTAGCGCTGGCTAAGACCGGACAACAATGTCGTGCAGCCGGGACCGGGTCTAGTATTCTTAGTTTTATATCGATCAGCCTTGTATCTGTCAATTGCTCTATCCGGCCACTCCTGCCGAGAGATCTGGTCAGTCTAATCAAAGGCCCTGTGTAATGGTAGTTTGATGGCAGATAGCCCTACGACTCTCGGTGCAATTCGATGATATCCCCAAGTCAACATGAAGAACCATAGTCTCGCTTCCTTTGTGGCACCTTCTGGTTTCTATGGAGGGGGAACTCTTGAGAACCATTAGGCTTGCTTGGCTTCAAAGAGGTGCCATCCCAGTCCAGTCCAGCCCAGCCTAGTGCATTAACACTCCCTTTCAAGACCAGCGCACCATATCGACTTTGAAAAAATGAGGCCTTCTTCTCTTTGCATCCGCCCCACGAATTCTGCAGCCAACAGCGACGATACTTACGACAACAGGTCCAGTCGGTCATCTGGTCTGCGGCCCAAAGTGGACAACGACAATGTAAAGATGTACACATCGAGATTCAATGCGATGGCAACTCGTCGATTTCACACCGGGGAGAAATCCGGCAGATGACCGGCGGTTGTGGAGATGTTTGGTTTGTATCTGTTGAGTCTGCGAGAGATGATCGGTTCTTGAATACCTCGAAACGTGGGATATCTGGTATTGGACGAGTTATCAACATAAATAACCCAGGTTGCTTTCTCTAAAATTAAAGCCACACACACAATTCAACTCTCAAAGCACAATCAAATCCTAGAAATAGTTTCTATTCTCCTCGTTGACCCCTCAATCTCGAAATTTTGTTCAGTTTCCAAAATGGAATCTCTCAGGGGCACTACCCAAGAAATGCAACGCTCTGACGATGGCGTCTTTGGTGCAAATTCTGATTGTATTGGAACTTTTCCTACCAAGGATATGTCCAGCGCCGCTCTTAACGGTCCTCTTGTCTGGTCTGGTCAAGACTTTCATGAAGACCACACCTACACTCTCCGCCTGAGTGACGAGGAGGCTGGCGAGGTCGGCAGCGCCCTTGCCAGTTTCAAAGGTCAGTCCTAATAATTTTAAATCACTAACGTGACTCGGGTATAAGTAATTTGCTAACGGTTTTTGGTATGACTAGCTCTCGGTCTCGATGGCGATGAAGTCTCAGCAGATAACTTCCCCCTTCCTAACCTGTCTCGACGCCTTCGTGCCAGCGCTGAGACTCTCCATCTCGGCAGAGGCTTCGTTGTTATCCGTGGCATCGATGTCTCAAAGTACACTGTTGAAGATAGTGTTACTATCTTCCTGGGTGTAGCCAGCTACATTGCCGATAAGCGTGGACTACAGGACCGGAAGGGGAACATGCTTTGTACGTTTTCAGAACTCCTGGCTTGAGTTGCCATGCTACCTGTATTCGAAATTCAGGAATTTCATCTAACGCTTTCAGCCCATATAACTGACTCGAAGAAGTGGACTGCTCCCACTTACGCGCGTCATGGTATTCATACCAATGGATCTCTGGTAGGCCTCAACAGCCAACTCAAGGAAATAAGACTCCACCTAACTATTCACTTTACAGCCTTTTCACACTGACATGGGATGTGACATTCTATCCCTTCAAGTTCGAGAAAGCGCCAATAAGGGAGGATATACGTATCTCAGTTCCTCCTGGACTGTCTTTAACGACCTCCTCAACCGCAAGCCCGAGGTTATTAAGACTTTGTTAACCCCCAACTGGCCCGTTCAACTGTAAGTAAAACCCTCGCATTCTTCAGTAGCATGGGGGTAGCGCTAACAAGATGTCTCGGACAGCTCTGGTCGCAAAGCCTCTTTCTATCTCGCGCCTGTCTTGACATTCCACGATGGAAAACTCCTCATCAGCCTCGATCCGCACCGCCTCGGCCCGCGCCCGACGATGACGAACAATATTCCCGAGCTTTCAGAAGCTCAGCTCGATGCTCTCCAAGCTGTATCGGATGCTGCCTCGGAAGTTGAGCTGCAGCTGAAGTTAGAGACAGGCGATGTCTTGTTCTTCAATAATCTTGCTCTTGTTCACCGCCGAGATGCCTATACGGACGACAATACCTCATCACGACATATGGTGAGACTCTGGCTTCGCAGCCAAAAGTACGGCTGGGCAATTCCTGATGGCATGCTTCCTCCTTGGGAGGCTGCCTATGGCGAGAACCGCAAGATTAAGACTCGACACTACCCCATTGTCCCAATGCCAGAGTATCCTGTGCAGAGGTACGTTACGAGCTCGGCTTGCTTTGTGATGGAAGACCCAGAGAGTTCTGGTGAAGAAGAATGAGGAAAGTTGATAACATGTACGACGCGCGAATGAGATGGCCTTTGATTTTGTTTCTCTTGCGACTCTCCAGTCATTTCCGAGTCACGATATGGGCTGTCTTTGTTTTTGACGGGATGTGTAGACCCTTTTATGTGTCTGTCGCTTCCTCAGACTCAGCCTCATGTAATCATTACGCTAGATAACGTGGGTATGAATGCTTAGTACCAGATAGCTAGCAGCCATTCTTTGGATAATGCAACCGACAATCGTACTTGTCCTCCCCTGTCTCTTGTTTGTGTCATCGGAGAATCCTTGTTGCGTGCCGCTTTGTAGGTATTATAAATTTACCCCCTGCCAATGATGAAGACTGATTGGCCGCCCATAAATCGACCAATTGATTCCTCATGACAAGGAGTCGAAAATTGGTTGCTATATTGTACATAGACACTACAGGTCGCAAGGGTAATAAAGGTGAATTCTCGCACCTAGACTGCCATTAGCCAATCCTAAATGGTTAGATCTAATAGAATCCGAGCAGCTCTACTAACATATTGGAGTTAAGCACACATACTGGTAAGTACAAAGTTTATTAGTGGCAAAATTCACCTTTATTACCCTTTCTCTATGGATCTACATTCCTGTGTTTTTCTCATCTCAATATCAGTTCATTCCCGACTAATCGTAAGATATAAACATGCCCGTTGATCCACAGCAAGAGAGCCTTTGCTAGCTCATGTAAGTTTCGAATACCTGTCAATCAAGTTCTGAAACCTTGCCATAGCAACCATTGAGCATCGTCATTGTCCTCGAACAAACGAAGTAAATATTTTGTTGCTTCGCCAATACATATAGCCGAGCCGATCTTGGCTACCTAAATGCTGATGCAATGTCTTTTAAAACAAGGGTTATCGAGAAGATCGTGGGATTTCCATATCTCCTACGACGGCGAAATTGTATGAGCGTCGTCTTGGGAACTGATCCTTGTCTAAAGACTCGCTTACAGTAACCAAAATGTACTAGGACTCGCCCAAGTTGATGCTAAATCTTTCTCTGTTGTGAATGACCAATCTTTCCGGTTTGATAGCGGAACAAGTCTACCCTGAATGGGGTTCGAGGACCACACCCCTGTATAAATGTAACTGCCGAGATACGCCACAGGGTTCATCAGACTAAAGACACCATGAATCTGTTGTTCGTGAGACTGACTCGTTTGAGACAGACCATTCCTCCCGCTGTGTTCGGCTCTCGTATAATGACCCCGAGACATGTACATAGCTATTATCAGGTTATAGTTCGATTCTTTCGGCGAGATAACGCGAGGCGAGGATGCTTGGCTTGATCAGTTGCTGACAATAGTGTCTCAGCTCTTCAACTGCGTTTAGTTCAGTTGAGATATTCAAAAGCTCCCTTTAATTGCATATCCACTCTCATCCAGATTTCTCCGTCTGTTAGCCTGTCTATCTACGTTCCCGACGCGGGCCGTCAAGCCAACTTAGCCGATTCCGTCTCAGATGCCTCTCAAGCGAAGATCCGAAATTTGTATGTACAGCCCCTTGAATGGAATCATTACTGGGATGGTGACTGGCTCGGATACGACAGAGACAACAACCTCGGAAATACCATGCGTCGAAGGATAGATAGTTGAGTTTCATGAACTCGAAAGATCACCATTGGTTGCGTCTACCCGATATTGCGATACGTAATAGCAACGAGGGATGTTAGTGACTTCCTAATGTTCTACCTAGATAATTGCCGTCGTTAACTTGAGGTTGAGTTCCGAAAAAGCCGAGATGGCCTATCCCCGCCGTCGATAACGCTAGAGAAACTTAAACCCTGTACTATTGACCACTCAGATCGACCGGTGAGACCAGAATATGGCTTTTGTGGATTCAAGTCTGCCATCTAATCTTACCGTTGATTGGTCACATTCCTCGAGACAGGACCCATCTGTCAAGGACTAGGAAACCTTGAAAGTTAGACGTTGAACTAACATCAAATGTTAATAAAATGTCGAACTTGAAAGTCGTGAAACCTCAAAGGATCTGAAAGAGCGATAGGAGTATGGGATTTCATTTTGATAGGAAAACTACCATTCAAGATGCCCAACTACATCTCTAAACAAGGATCATTTCATGTAGTTGACAAGGATGTCGCTGTCTCACTCAACGGCTTGAGAGTGGTAGAGTGAACGCCCCTGCATCTCCCTCCAGACAAGGGTTCGAAGGTAACGAGTGGGTGAATCCTGGGCACCTCACCTGAGGGAGACTGCCACGGATATTGCTCCTGCATCGTCACTCTCACCGATCACGTATTCCCGACTGTCGTAAGACCACCAATACCTCGTTGCTGTACGAACATCGCGTCGTACATAGAGGTATGGATAGATGCATATCAATAGCTGCCAAGCTAACCGCACCGTACAGCGCTTTTAGTTGCCGGCATGGATGTTGAGGCCAATTGTTCAGCTGAGAAATTCGTAAGTGAATGAACTAAACATACTCCTTCACATGCCAGCCCATCCCTCCAAAGCGTAATTATTGCGTCAGAGGCCATCCACTGCACTGAACACCTACCTGTAAAGTAACCTTCTCGTCAAGCACATGCTTGACCAGACCCTGGGGCCGCCTGTAGAGCCCTACTGGCTTAGGCAGTGTGTGACGACACGGGGGTGCTGAGCTGTGTAACTGGAGGACCAAATTGCCGGGAACTATTCCAATGTGCCAACTCGTTCCGTTCTGTATCCTAACAGGTTCTCTTGGTGACACAGAAACGTCGGAAACGTGCGGATACCGAACATGCAGCCAACTCTTGCCGATTGAAACGTCATCGCTCGAACCAACATCTAAACAGTGGTGAGCCTATAAAAACGAACAACGGTCATTGACTCAGCTCTAATGATAATGCAGGTGCCGAGGTCCATGTGGCACTGGTTCATTCGGATGAGCGCGTTTATCAGCAGGATACGAGCTCATCCAAGTCGAGTCTGTCGCCAGAGAATGGTCAACAGTTGCTTGTACACCCTGGTCAGGACAATGTCGCTTCCGGCAGTATGCGTGCACATGCCGACGATAGGAGTGTAAAATCTGGGGATGTCCAGGGTTCAGGGAGTGTTGTTCGGAAGTCTCCAGCACACTCGGACCATCTTCCAATATCAACACTGCGACGATCTCCATACTGTGGACAGTCGCTAGGTTTTGGGTCTACGACCCAAAGCGACGGGCAACAGGACCAGGAAAAATTCCCTTCTCCACCCGAAGAAGACTCGGAGGGCGAGAATGCGTCTGGCGAAGATCCAGAGGTATTGGAACTAAGACGATCCAAGCCAGAGTTTGATTTAGTACCTTGTCGTCAAGGGAGGGGCGTTAGGAAACCATCTGGGTCGTTCTTATCCCCAGAACAGGACGCGGGCTCTCCGAGTCAAGAGGAAGTCGGAGCCCAAGCGCCTGCACCTGCGCCTGCACCTGCGCCTGCGCCTGCACCTGCACCTACCTCTCTTACACCTGCACGTCCACAAACCCAACTTCAGGAAGGACCAAGCCTGAACCTTGGTTCCATACCAGTCACGCCTGGACCAAACCTTTCGAAGACCTGCGACTTCTCTACTTTGTACCCCCGACGCCCCATCGTTAATTCATGTTGCGGCATCACTCAGGATTCCCAACATGACGATTGTGGTGACAATGATGAGGTGCCTATTGTAAAATTTGGTAACATCGATTTCGAAAATGATCTCGAAGCACATCGTGACCTCTGCGGGGACACAGTTGCTAGTCGCCCCGCAAAGCCTCTTCTTTTCGCAGTGATTCGAGCCTGTGACGCCGATGACAGACCCGAGGATATCGATTGCGACTGCGATGATGGCGGCGCCAACGGAGAGTTGGGGGGGAGCATTGAATGTTCTCAAGACGATGCTACTAATTCTCACGTTCTTTCTCATCTTCTAGGTGCAACAGCCCTTGGAAATCCTGATCCAGAAGGGTACACGAGTGATGATCATGTGAACAACGCATCGCCTTCGTCATCCCCCGAGCAAAATGTCTGTTCATCTCCTTCCGACACCGATACCTTGGATCAGGAATCATCCTCCGAGGCAGCCTCATTCCACGAAGACTCCGACCATGAAGCCTCTGGTCATGATCAGTCCGGTGACCGGACAAATAAAGAAGAGGTCGAGTATTCGTCGGGTTCTTGTGAGGTCGACGATGATTCCCTCGATGCGAACGTCAGCAGCGCCCTCACGCCACCAACAGCCACATCCGGAAGACGTCGATTAACAAGCCAAGAGCGCGAGGCTGTTCGATTAACAAGGGAAGTTGGAGCTTGTGTTCGTTGTCGATTTCAGAAAATCAAAGTACGGTGTTCCCTTGGAAAAGCAGAACACTTGACTGCTGGCAGCATGAGAGCCAGGATTTTATTCGGTCTATACAGCTTTAGGCTAGATATCTACCGATTTACTTTCTGTTCCTCAAGCCTACTGTTAATAGTTCTGCTACCCTCTAGGATCCTCTGGTTTTACTTTAAGACGACGCTGACAGACAAACAGTGCTTTCCTGACCCTAAGAAACCCGAGGGGAAATGCAAAACATGCAAGAGATTCTCCAAAGTCTCTTCGAAAACGATACACCGAGTTCCCTGTTTGCGACTTCGAATCATTGAAATCGTGCTTTATCGAAGCGGCGGCCTCAACCTCACCCAACGATGGGAGGGCATCGAGATGCGAGATATTCCGGAGCGCCTCATCACAACTGTCATTACGATCCAAGTCTCTCAAGACTTTTGCAAGAAGCCAATGTTCATGGAAGTTGTTCAATTCATCCCAATAGACGGCGATGTGACAGCTCGATACTGGACCGAATGCCGCTCGGGAAAGATGACACTCAAGAAGAAGGAGTTGGCAACGTATTGTCTAAAGAACATTTATGAGACGGCCAAAGACGTCAGACGATATACTGTGGAAAATGCGCTTCCTGCATTCCTGCATTCAATCCAAGGGGAATCAACGCCTGTTGTTTTCAGAACCTATTACGTAGCTATGAGACGTTATGTGGAACTCAGTGTAAGAGTGATCAAGTTTGAGATGAGTAACACATAAAAACTGACAACAATTTCTAGAAAGAAAAGAGATCTGGAAACGAGATGTCTAAGGAGGACAAGAGAGAGGTGGAAATACTTGGAAACCTTTTTGTTCTGTGGTGCGCCATCCGTAAGTCACTATCCCTTGACCTTGTCGACATGGCTCTGCAGACGTTGACAGCACCTAGAACACACTGTAGGATCTCTCTACATACACGGCGACGAAACACTTGGCATGCGACCCGAAACACAGGATAAATCCTACCCGCTCTACGGCAAGATATCGGCCCCGCGCATGATCGTTGCTCAGTTTGATAACCTCGTGTACAACTGGGTGCTCGAGACATATAAGGAAAAACTGCTTAGGGACGTTGATTGGCTCTTCAGTCAAGATAAAAATCGTTGGTGGTTTACCATATACACCATCCTTTTTATCTTGTTGCGCGAAGTGAGTCGCATGACCGCAGATCGATATCGTCATGCCAGGGACAATTTTGGGCCGCAGGTAATTGATGATGGTATGAGTTTGCGTTCAAACGACTGACTAGAAACAGCCAAGATACTCAATACCCGCATTCGTCGAAGATCTCCATGGAAGCTGCAATAACATCCTCATACATTGGCACTACTACAACTGCAACAAATGGCCCAAAAATAAAGATGAAGAGAACGCCGAGCATTTCGCAAACCTTGCGGCAGATGACTTGGATCTTGTCAGGCAGACCCGCAGAGATAAAGGCATCAAACAGCACCTCTCTGTGTGGAAGCAATACAAGACCAACAATGGCAAAGGTAAACAGAACCAACTACGATCTCTAGAGGAAACTAACCATTACTTCCAGTGGATAGACCTGTCCTTAATAAAGGCCCCGAGGCTATCTATTACACAGGTAGTCAGGACAAGTTTGACTGGGACCATCCACTCTATTGGGTGGCGCAGATGTTCGAGAAGAATTGGTATCCCCATCCGACATACCAGCGAGAGCCTGTGCCCAAGAATCATTTCCCGACACCCATTTCTACGCCTAGTTGAAGGATCTCTAACGAATTGTGAACACCCTTGTATCTGGAAGCTATGTGACAGGGGGCAACGACTGTATGACGATCGGGACGAATTCTTCTGTATTTATATTATAACGATGGCCAATACGATGGGATGCGACGATTGAACATTATGAGATTTCTCATATTGAGATAGTGTCCGAAGATCCGATAAAGCTCTCAATGAAAAACGAAAGGCGTTTAAAATGATGGAGGAACCTAGCGATAATGCTTGACTTATGGCGGACTGACTCCTTCGTTTGGTGGTTATCGGTATCGACACGATGACCCAAGCCAACAGCACGAGCGTCAACCATTCAGTACTGTCGCCATTAAACGTGAGGCCACGACCAGCAATATGACTTCACCCGACGGTTATGAAATAACCGTCCAGTCAACGTTTGGTCCATTTATGCGTTGTCTTGATTCCTATGTCTCTTAGCTTCTCAAGTATTGGCAAAACTCTCCGACTCCAACAGTATCAAGCTCTCTCGAAGTCGCAGCCCAATCCTCATGGCCACGTTACTGATTGTAACACTCTGCCTTTGCGTTACATTTTCCAACCTGATTCCAATCTCGCAACCTATTCCTCGGAAATGTCGATGCCAATAGCAAGTGTTCATTTATCCCCATCGAAGAAAAGTGTCTACAGTGCCTAGATCTGGGTTTGAGAATTCGCCTCCCAGTCTCGCCAAGTTCAAACCTGTATTTGCTCGCGCTTCTTCTTGACGGGCGGCATACCCCAATCGTCCTGGCCTTGCTCCCATTCTTCGTTGACACCGGTTATAAAACGGAGAGAGCTCCCAAGGCGCTTGCTTCGGAAGCGTGACGGTGAATCCAACGGCAAGAAATGGCGTCGGCGGCCTTCGTCCATATCTGCATCGATAGCATCTATGTTTTTTTGCGTTGACAGAATGAATCGCACGACATTATCGATGAAGCGCTTCAACTTAAACAACTGTTTGGCGTTTACAACAGGTTTTCGCGTCATGTTCTCGTGTACGAACTCGTATAGGATGCGTTCCGTTTCAACTGGTGACAGGGTCTTGTTCTCCGAGATGCTCTCAACGAGAGCCTTCTTCTTTTGAAGGTATTCTTCGTACTCTTCGGTTTGTGTTACGATCTCTTCGAGAAAACGTGTAGGCCAATACCAACCATATGGGTGCAAGAGGGTGCTGGGTGCGAGTCGCAGCTCTTCTATCTGGCTATAGATGGCCTGGGATGAGATCTCATCCGAACTGTCGCTATCAGACCAGGACTCCTCGTCTTCTTTGTTGTCAAAACTATCTTGAGCTGTGGGAGGAGAGTGATAGGTTGTCATAGATGCAGTCCTGCCGTCAGACCAAGTTTCAGAGGAGGTTTCCGCTTCAGCGGCTCCGTTGGGAGCATTGGGATCGTTACTCAGCCATGCCGAAGCAGGACCTTCAAGGACAACAGAGTGTTCGAGTCCTGTTGAAAGGACCGCTTGGTTGTCCCCGACACAAGAGGTTGGGGACGTAACGAAGGTGTTGAAGGGAGCATCGGGAGTGTTCATGAGCGAATCACCTGATTCATCGTTGGTACTGTCGGCAGGGGTTTCAAAGGGATCGAATGCCGGATCGGCAGCCATCTCGTCCTCTTCATCATTGGACTCGGAGTGTTCCTCGGACGGCTCCTCGACATTTGGCCAGTCATAACCATGGAGAGCGCCATCCCAGATAGGTTCAGTATCGCCCATATCGATGGCGGTAGTACCAGTGGATACATCACTGTCCCTCTGGTTAGCAGCAACATTCTCAGCAAGATCGATATGTTCATACTCATGCTCCATAAGTTTGTTCTCGCAAGTTCCGATGTCCTCGTTTTCGTCTGAGTCTGAGTCTGAGTCCAAGTCCGAGTCGCTCTCCTCTGAAGAGTCACGCAGGTCTTCTTCCTCCTGCTCATCAGGAGAAGGAAGTGGAAACGTTGTGGCATAACGCAGCAGAGCCTCCTCGCTTGCAAATTCCATGGCAAAATCACGTACATCGATCAGCCTCTCGAGCAGATTCTGGGCCTGATATAATACCATACGTCGGTAAACTGCAGGTAACTTGGCCGTGTCGTGATTCTTGGGTTTCCAGAACGACATTTCACCTGCATCGGTGGCCATGATGACTGTTCCTATGAAGAGGTTAAAGGGTATTCAGGAACATGGTATACTCATCCGTTCTCACCTAGCTAGCAGGTATCTGAAAAGTTAGCCTCTGAGCCTTGAGAAGCCTGATCCAAGTGACATAAACTGACCTGATGATCTTTTCTCTTTTTTTCTTCCTTGCGACCAGTTTCTCTGATACCCTGGATCCTAGGTACCTAAAAACACCAAGATGATTTCCTGATAATCTGGGTCTTGTATCAAAAACAAGAGGGAATGGCGCCAGTGCATGCACGTAGCTGGAAGGATACGATCAAAAACGTAGGGGAAAATGCTGTTTCAAAAGAATTTCGGGTTTTTTTTAACAGGAGAAAAAACGAGTAGTGGGAGATGATGGAAGAGAAGGGAAGCTCGATGATCCACCAAAAAAAGCGACAGGAGAACGGGACGAGCAGTGCAAGTTTGCAGGTACTGCCATGCGAGTAAAATTTGTAGCAGCAGTGACTCACGTACGTCTATAAGGGATACTTGCCATGTGGGAAGGGGCCGTTCAAAACAGTAATAGTCTTCTATACAAGAGTTACCGCGTCCCAGGGAAGGAATGGCTGAGTACCAGGAAGTGACACTATCACCACTGACGGATGGCTGATAGAACTAAAGCTTAAGCACCAGGAACAATGAAGATCTCATTACAATAGTCTAAATCTGAAGAAACGCTAGGGTCATTTTGTATCTTGTTCCTCGTTAAAGATTTTTTCGTGTACAAAGCACGAACATGCTAATTCTTCAGAGGTACCAGACACCAATTGTACACTCCCTTTGACTCTTTACACTTTGTTCACGACTTTTGATCTCTTATTGTTATAGACTACTTAGTACTAACCTTTTCTAACCCCTTTGTTGTATTCTGTCTTCTAGCCCTATGAATACATCGAAAAAGCTGGTATACGTTCTATTCGAGCCAAAAACAAGACCTCATATTAATTTCCTTCCCAAATCATCTTTAACGTCCGTCTCAAACACTCGCCCACATAGCTCGTATCTTGCGACCCGTCCGCTTCTAGCTCCCTTCGTCACGCATTATAAACATTTCCACTATCGTTCTCGCCCTATCCCTTGCGCCCTTTTCCTTTTCGTCTATCCGACAGACCAGCGGTCCAACTATCTCGGCGTATCTGTGTTCTCTCATCTTCCGCTTCTTTGAGTCCTCGTCTTGTGCGTTCCCTCGACGAAAGCTCAGACGACGAGAGAGTCCGGGTTTGGGATCAGTTGTTACGGGCGTGAGCTCCGACGCTGCGCGGGACAGAGTGGCTGTCAGAAAGACAAATGCAATATTGTGGTTTGGTGCTGTGGAAAGAATGTCAAGAACCTGGGTCTTGGTATCGGACCAAGCAGTAGGAGGTACAGAGGATACGTTGGGTAAAGACGTCGAGAGCTTAGCCCAAAGATGAGTGGGAATGAGACCATCAGTAAGGGACTCGAGAAAAAGAAGGAGGATGGAGCAGACAACTTCTAATTTGAAGGATGCAGGCCATTCTAGAGGGAGTGCGTCGAGTATAGAACCGTCGTTGTCAAGGGCAGTCACGAGTTTGACCTTTGCATCTTGCATGTCCTCTTCGGCGACCCTCCAAGTCGAAGACTCAAGGGGCCATCCTGGATCCCTCGGTAGCACCTCATCGTCGAGCATCGTCGCCTCCGCAAGACTACGTTCCACAAGTGTTTGCACTACTTCAGTCAGCCTGAAGAGCTCCTTCGGCGCTGAACATTGCACGGCTGAGTCGTAAGAGATCGCTCCCTTTATTCCCTTGTCCTCAACAAACTTTCTGATACCTCCATCGGGGATTCTTATGAGCTCTGCCATAGAGCGACCCAGGCAAGAGGGTTTCCAGACCCCGCGTACAGGAATGAAGTGATCTCGACCGTCCTCTACACGAAGAACTAGAACCTCGTCGATCTTGGCGCGGGCCTCGTTCAGGGCCCTGATGTGAGAGATGGCCGATACTTGGAGTTCCAACAAGACTAGAGCCGTCTCTCCAGGGTCTAAAGTGACAGTGGCGCCCAGAGATGTTTGGGTTTCTTCGTCAGCGGACGCGAACGACGTCTTCAGCCATTCAGGGATAGCATCGTCTCCCTCGTCCGTTGTCGGCTTCGTTACAAAAGAAAAGGTCGCTGCGACACTCCCAGTATTGGCAACTGTCAAATGACGCGTCTGCTCCTGCAGAGGTAGAACATCTCCGAAGTCGACAATCTTGTCCTCATTGCCTTCACTACCTTCCACGACAACAGTAATGCCTGGCCGGCCCTCATTCTCCGCTCTATCCAGTTCCCTTGCCACCTCTGCGTGAATCTTTGCCTTAAGATCTGGTACAACAGCATCATAGTCGAGCGTAAAGATTGAAGTGATAGGCTTGTGGTCCGAAGATGCAATGCGTTGGTGAGAGGTGTAAATCTCGAGATTAATACGATCCCGAAAGCCTTCTTTTGTCACGAGCTCTTCTACCTCTGGCTCATCGTTGTCATCATATTCATCATACCCGAGATTGTCAGTAGACGACATGGGATCGTCTCCGTCAGCGTCCGGATCGTAACTAAAGAGTACGTCTTCATCCTCTTCTAGTCCCCTAGATTTCATTTCTTCGTCTTTCTTCTTCGCTTCTTCTTCCTCTTTGATCTTGTTTTCGTAATCCTGCTTATCCTTTCGAGTCCTGAACAAAATGCGGTCGCACCAACTTGGAGCTCTTTGCTTCTCACTCGAGTCGAAGAGGCCAACCGTGCCAATGTCGTATTTGTATGTCGGAAGAAAGGTAATTGGTCCTTCTTTCCAGCCGTCGTGGAATAATTTACGCAGCTTAATGATTCTCCGCAGTTGATCATGGGGCAGTAAAGAATCGATTGTAGCTTGCAATGAAGTGGGATCTTGACTAGGGTCTTCAGGGAAGTCATCAGGGTCTGGTAGATCGCTGGCAGTATCAAAGCTCTCGTCCCTCGAATGCAGAGATGGCCTCGAAGATGACTCGTCATCGCTGTCGGAACCCTTCATGACGATAACGCCTTGTTCGCCAAGTGGTTTTGACTCATCTTCGTCTGCGCCATACTCACCTCGAGCATGCAACGTGAGTATCCGTCTTATATCATCTCCAGGTAGCCCATCAAGTCGGAAGTTTAGATCTCCAAACCAGAATGCAAGATCCTCGTCTCCAATCTTCTCTGCCTCATCTTCTTCGACACCTGAGTGGACAATTGGGTCGAATTGAGTCCGTGAGAGAATTTGGCCAACATCCCAACAGCGGCGGTCCAAGTATGAAGAGCCAGCGCCACTAGCCAAGTGGCTATTTACAAAGACCATGCGCGTTGTTTCGCCGAGTAACAGTCTTGTTGTGACGGCCCCTTTGTTTCCAAAATATCCCAAAAGACCCGTGCCAACCTGCTTCGTGCTGACGTTGCTTATGGTGGGCGCAATTTCTGGGGAAGCATACACCAGCAGCAATAAGCCAGTCATCTGCTCAGCCGTGATGAGTTCGTAACCTTTAGGCAATGCTGCTTCCAACGCGGCCTTCCATTTATCCATAGCACTTGTGTCTGTGTAAACAGCACGGTTCATGTAATCCTTGGTTGTGTTAAGGTCTACAATTTCCTGCAGTCCCAGCACATAAAGACCGATATCATCTCCAGAAGTCAAGTGCAGAGGCTCGGAACTGCCATTGTCCTTTGCATCTTTTTCCGCAGCACTATTTTTGGAAAGATTGAGGCCTGTCAACTGCTCGTCCAAGCCTTCGCCACACGTGAACCATGTCGCAAGATCTTTATCTGTCCCCGTACACGCAGCAACGTTCCACGTTCCAATCTTGACCTTTAAACTATGCGGTCGCACGAATTCCGATCGTCGGGCATGAACAGCTTTAGCGAGAGACTGAGGCGTCGTGGATGCAGGATCCCCTAGCTCAGAACCAGGGGACTGGCCATTTTCTTCCTCCATGGACGCCGTTAATGTAGTAGTAGAATAAAGAGACGAGTCATATACACGGCGTCGGCTCGAGGTATCGCTAGTAGGCTGACTTGTCGTTCTCTAGATCATGACTTCGAACAACCTGGCTTCACCATAAATTTAAGTCAAAGAGATGATTCTCGGCTGCGGCAGCACCAAAAGAATGTTGAAGTAAGTAGAAATGGGGGTTATGAAGGGATAAACCTCAGCTCTCGCGTATGACGTCGGACTTATCGCAGTCTTGGTTAGGTTGAGATGTACCGGTACTGTAGGAAGGGTCCTCATACTCAGCGCCCCGCGGCAGCGTCATCTTGCGCCTTATCGATAAGCTACCTGCCCAATGTACTATACACAGCTACACTCAAGAATGCGCAACCGTCCGTGCCTGTCAACAATACCCAGCCCACCTTAGTACCTTTGACTTTGTCTTCCATACCACAACCAACGTCGATCACTCAACACTCGATCATCTTTTTGGACAAGTTTTACGTACGAAACAAATTGACGCTTTCCTACCAGTCAGGTTCCCTGGGCTGGCCAGCACAGTCCTACGATTATTATATTATACCCAATCTCAAAACACCACAACCACCATCATGAGTCGACAAACACCACGAAAGCCGCGGCACAGTCGCCAGCCTTCGAACCGCATACCAGCCGTGTCGGACTACGAATCAGATGCCGCGGCTATACATACCGACTACGCGCCACCGCCTCCACGCACAAACACCGAACTCAACCTCTCTGTGCTACAGCGCTATCTCCCCTCTATCCACACCATCCTCAGCATAGCAGCTAACGCTGTCATCTATACCTTTAATAGCACCTCTGAGAGCTGGGAGAAGTCTGGCGTGGAGGGCACCATGTTTGTCTGCGCGCAAAGTCCATCTTCCGAGGATCCTGCCCAACAGCCACGGGCTTGCGTGTTTGTTCTCAACAGAAGAGGACTTGATAATGTGATTGTGGATCTCTCACGGGTATCCCATGCTGAAGTTTCTGGCGAGCTTGTCATCATGAAGGTTGAGGGCGATTGGGAAGAGGGCGACCAGGTCCTGGGAGTGTGGATCCACAATGACAAGGATGAGACGAGAGAGATGAACGCAGCAATTATCCAAGAAGCTTGGAAGATTGCGCGCTCTGCGGGCCCTGTCGAAACAACACAAGGACCTGAAGCTGGCCCTGCCATGCAGGCGATGGGTCGACGACTGAGTCTAAGCGATCTCTTTGGGACGGCGAATGGTTTTAATGTCGGACACTAGGTGGCGTCTGTCATGCACGGAAAGCCTGAAGCTGAAGAACCCGAGTCTGAAGTGTTGAAGATGGAGGATACGAAGGGGAAGGGGAAGCAAAAGGCAGAGAATTCGACGCCGGTGAAACCAGAGGCTGCGAAGCCAGAGGAGTCGGAGGTCAAAGATTGAGGTGACAGAAGCAGATGTGCCAAAGGATCAAGGGCAAAGATCCCAAGGGGAGAAGAAGCTACGGAGCTGAATAGTTAACGACACCAAGCGTTTGCCAAAGAGCAAAGCACATAATAATAAAATTATAGCAAATGATATGCCTATATACAGGAGAACGTGATAAAGCCCAAGGGCTCGCATCTATTTTCTCATGAATCTTCATGATACTAGCACATGCCTATAAACAACAAGCATCCTTTCCATACGCCGTTCCCCAATCCTGATGAGATGTAAAATCCAAATCAAAGCCTATACCGTACCGCTGATGCTTAACTCGCGAATCTCCTGCAACACCTGCTCCACCCTAGCGTCCAGTTGCCCCTCAGCATACTGCTCTCTCGTGTCGGCATCCAGATACTGCTGCACCTGCGCCATACGCGAATAGGCTTCTGCACAAAAACGCAGCTGGATCTTGACGAGAGCTTCGAAAGTAGGGTCTAGGTATGGCACTCGGAGTTCGATAAGTTGAGGTAGCTCTGTGCTTAGCTGCTCGTTTAACTGCTCATAAGCGACCTTTGCCATCTCCATCTCCTTTTCGGTACGGGGTAGCTTTGTGGCGTCCTTGTCGGGCTTCTCGGCGAGCTTTTTCACCTTTGCGCGAAGGGCGTCATAGTCGAGTAGTTTGTGCGCGCGCTTTTTGATCGCCTCGTTGACGTCGGGGAAATAAGCGCAGAATCGTGTGATGGGGTCGAGGACAGTGGTTCGGTATGGGCCGTCTAGGGCTTTGATGGTTTCGGCGTCTAGATCTTCGACTGCCTGTTTGTAGCTCCTACTGACGCCGTCTTTCGCGCCTGAGTCGCCATAAAAGGCATCTATCGTTTCAGCGATTCGCATTTGCGAAGCGGTCATGGCTATGTCGGGATTCAGTACAGGGCGTCATTTACTGGTGCAGACAACAGTCCTACCTCGGAGAGAATCTAGGTAGCCCTTCGATTCCTTTTGTAATCGCAAAGCAGCTGCCTCCATGGTCTTGAATCGTCTGTTTCCGTTAGGCGTGGTCTTTGAATGGTTTCGGTGTTGCTGACCTCTCTTCGACTTCATAGTCGCGATCATTTGTCTTTTCCACATGCCCTATCGCACGATCAGCTTCGGTTCCTCGATTATTACAAATCGCATACCCGTCTTCATCATAACCTGCGTCGTCGCGCGGTTGACATTCTTCTTAAACCCTGCCTCATGTTAGACCCCTCTGTTCTGATCCGTTATGCTCCTGATTGCGGGGTGATGGCTCTCGTACCCGCCCACGACATGTTGAAAGATTATGTTTATAAAATTAATCTGCTCGTCTCGATTGAGTGGATGGTTTGGCAGTAATTTGCGAATGCGCTCGAGGGTATATGGTTGATTTGCTGATAGTGTCACAGGAGGTGGATGGTAATAAACATGGAAGTTGAGTAAAGAGTGACGACAAAACTGGAGCTCAGCCACACTAGGTAGTTAGTGCCTAGCAGCCCAATTGAAATGATCTACGTCAGCGATGGGGGGCTGTGTTAAGTTGGTGTTCAAGGCACGTGATCACGCGTGGATTCGCATCTCGAAATGCAATAGGGAAAGAGTTTGACGATCCGTTTCAATATCGAATCGCGTTCTCTTAGACGACAAAGGAATAAAAGTAAATTGGCTAGATTTGGCAGAGATTCGACCAATCCCTTGCAACTCAGCCTGTTATTTATATCCTAAAAACAAGTCTCAACTTTCCTTCTATTCTGGCTCATCAAAATGTTCAACCCTCGGTTCTTGGTTGTTAGCTTGGGAAATCCTTTACCGAAATACCAAAGTCTTCACTCAGCTGGTCACTTTGCTCTCAATGGACTCGCCAGCGTTCTACGCAACCCTTTATTTCAGGAAAAGACTTTTGGTGGCCAGTCATGCCTAGTATCTCAAGGCCCAAAGTACACTCTGGTTCAATCCCCCACACTTATGAACATCTCTGGTCGCTTTGTTGCCCGTGCCTGGAGCGATATGATCAAGCAACAAGACCCTTCATCACTCAGTCTGATCATTGTACATGACGAACTGGAGGCGAAGAAGGGCGCTGTTTCTCTCAGAGCCTGGGATCGAAGTCCTAGGGGGCACAATGGCGTCAAGGACGTCAAAAACAAATTGTCACAGGATAAGTATCCTACCTCACCGTTTGTGCGAATAGCCGTTGGTATAGGACGCCCCTCGGACGGAGAGAGAGACCGAGGCACTGTCAGTGACTATGTCCTTGACCGGATCTCCAACGAGGAGAGGAGGCTTTTCGAGGAGGATGAAGTCCCACGCAGGGTTGCCGAGCAGCTCATTCAAGTGGAAAAGGAATGGAAGGCCGAGCTTGAGCGATGATTTTTGACCTGCTAGGTTATTTCCAACGGCAAAGCGAAACAACGCTGCGACACTATTGCAGCATTATGACGGGTTGTCTCAAGAATTGCAGCAACCGCCATATTTAGATGGCTGTTCATTTCAAGGAATAGCTCAACGTCAATTTTACTTCATATTGAAGTTCAAGACACAGACGCGCATATTCCCTTACAGCTTCAAGCTCAAAGCTGCACAGTAAACATGAAGACTACTTGAGCAATCGAAAGGATCAGAGTCTAAAAGATACCCAAATGAGACCTACAACCACTGCGCATCCTTCCCTGTGACCACACATGCATCTTCAAATCGTTCAGCAGTCGGACTCAATTCTGAGTGCGATGCATCCGAGAGTGCACTCTATGCACTGCGTTATCTGCATTTTGTCCTACCTTCTGGTATGCATCAGTTCCTTATCTTACGCTAAGCACGCCACGGATGAATTAGGTCGCAACCAACACTCCCTATTTCGCTTCCTTATCTGTGCCAAGTTCGAAAAATTTGGTACAATCTCTTTAGTCCAATGGATTCTGATCATATCATGATGCAGGTTCAATTATCCCACTCGTGATGCGTTTTGGGTATGACAGCCTGGGGCTGAGCTGAATTATTGACCAAAAGCTAGTACAGTCGACGCCTTGGTATCCGATAAGGCATGCGGAGGTGTCGAAACAACAAGTGATGGAGTGTCGGCGTGCTCTTGGTATCTCTCGAAACGATCTGGTAATCGTGTGTTGGTCTGAGAGGGTTGTCGTCAAAGCGGCTGGTCAAATTATCGTGAACATTGCGATTGATTAGCGAAGCAAAACGAGGGTGGATCCTTGAAGAGAGTGAAGAAAGTCTTCAGAGATTTTTCAACATTGGAATAAGCTCAAGCTTCGAGAATTGTCAGATATGCTATGAGACGCAGGTCAAACTTATATACATGAACGTCTATCATTCAGGGCGAGACAAAGAGCGGGTAGTCCGCATGCTGACGCGCGCAACAAAGGTTCGATCAAGGGCGTTGCGGGCGCAAAAGCATATTTTGCATCTGTAAATCCGGGGTAAAGCTGTCAGTCATGTCAAATCTTCAAGGCATCTCGACAAATGCTGTCTCATTCCATCACTCTCTGCGTCTCTACTATCAGACACTCAGAAACTGATATCACCGAATACCACCACACAACATGAGGTCTTAATTCCCAGAGCTCGACGCAGCACAGTCAGATATTTGACAAAGCTTGGTGTTTTACAATAATCACTATAAGGAGTCTAGACTAGACACGAACAAACACACACAAGTCTACTTGCACATGAAGATGTCTCGCTACCTGTATCAAGTATCGGCCGAACGACACGGCATGCATACAAGGACAAGGACAAGGATCATATTCCCTGAGCTCAGGGTCTCTACGCTAAACGCTCCACCAAACCTGCCAAGAGATAAGGACCATCCAATCATATACGCTCTATTCAGTCTCAATCAACGTCTCCTACTGGAATTGGACAACCCTCAGGTCAAGTCAGATAAGAAGTATAAACGACGCGGACATGTGTCGGATATGCAGTCCGTCGGGTCTGGGGAAGCTCAAAGCTCAGTCCATGTCCCAGAAGAGGGTGTTCAGACATGAGTGTCTCTTCGGAGCTTTGTCGCCATCTAAATTAAGTCTGATAGCTCATCCAGGCAGTGTCAGAATCGAAGCCCTCTCCGGAGGATTTCCAGCCTAAAATATACTGAACAACAGCGAATCAGAATGTCAAGTTCAACGTTATAACAATATCTGCGGCCGCAAAATTCCTTCGATTCCTCATCTCGATCAGAGAGGGGTACAACGAATCAGAAACATAGTCTGAGTACGCATTTCCTCTCTTTCCTTCCGAACATGCATACCGACTCATCATACACTCGAATGCCTGCTTGCACCCGAGGCCAAGAAAAGATATTCGTCGCGGTCCAATTGCCAAGTAAAGACTACTAATGCAAGCGCCCTATAGGCATATCTGAGCTTATCAGTGCAGGCTGTTTAGACCTGGGTGTGGCGTCCATCCTGATACAACCGAATCGGAATGCTGGCGTGATAAGCAGCAACGTGTGTGTGCCAGACTCAGGAACATACTAACAGGGGGGACGTTAACACGATCAAGGCTTCATCTCTGGGACAAAATGAGCTTGTCAACTCAACATCAATGCTTTGTCACATCGAGTTTCGTATTCAAGCTTATCATGGGATTAGTTCAGGGCTGTGGAGATCATCAACCAGCTCTTCTTGGCACCTGACTCTCTGAACCTGTTGGCATCGCCTTGTTCCATATATGGATATGCCTAGGATCCCATCAACCCGAGCATGTGGCTCTTTCGGCTCAATTCGACGGAGTGTCCTTCCCGTTGTTGCTTAACTTGTGGGCGTCTTATCAAGCATCCCCCACACTATCTGTCGTACCCTCCCCTGGTCGCCGTAGACACTCTGTCTTGGCTCGTCGCGAGCTGCGTCAGGTCTTTTTGGTTTAAATAAGTATCAAGCCTTCCCGACCGAGTCCCTGGTCCCCCATCATCCCACTCTTTCCAGCTGTCAAAGTTGAGCTGGATTTGAACCAGGTTTGGATCAAGAGCTTGCGTCTCATAACCTCATAGTGTTGTCACAATGGCGACTCCTTACAATGGCACCGATGACTCTGCCGACGATGGCTACTCGTCTGGCGTCTCTGATCTCAATATCTTCTATGAGGTATGTGCTGCTAATGCCACTGCATTTCATTGACTAACGGTGAATAGACGGGCCATTTGGTCTTCCTGGTCACCAGCGCCGTGCTTGTTCTTCTCATGATTCCCGGCGTGGGTTTCTTCTACAGTGGTCTCGCTCGTCGCAAGTCGGCCTTAACTTTGATCCTGTTGTCTATGATTTCAGTCGCAGTCATCAGCTTCCAATGGTTCTTTTGGGGTTACTCCTTGACATTTTCGCGAACTGGAAATGCTTTCTTGGGCGATCTCACCCAGTTCGGTCTCATGAAGACACTCGCCCAGCCCAACGGCTCTGATGCTCTTCCTGATATTCTCTTTTGTCTTTACCAGGGCATGTTTGCTGCTATTACGTGAGTCTCTCGCTGATAACCTCTAATCGCTATACTAACATTGATAGACCTGCTCTCGCCATCGGTGCTGTGGCAGACAGAGGTCGCATCCTCCCGGCCATCGTCTTCATGTTCCTCTGGTCCACCATCGTCTACGACCCCATCGCATACTGGACCTGGAACGCCAACGGTTGGCTCTTCAACCTCCCCAGCTACGACTTTGCTGGTGGTGGTCCCGTTCACGTCGCTTCGGGAACATGCGCCCTTGCGTACTCCCTCATGCTCGGCAAGCGCACTGGCTACTCTCGCAACAACGGTCTTCCCTACCGTCCCCACAACGTTACTCATGTTGTTCTCGGCACGGTATTCCTCTGGATCGGATGGTTTGGCTTCAACGGTGGCTCAGCTCTTGCTATGAACATTCGTGCCATAATGGCATGCTATGTGACCAACCTGGCTGCCTCATGCGGTGCCATTGCCTGGATCCTCCTCGATTATCGTCTTGAGAAGAAGTGGAGCACCATTGGTTTCTGCTCGGGTGCCATCTCTGGTCTTGTCGCTATCACTCCTGCTGCTGGTTTTGTCAAGCCTTGGGGGGCGGTCATTATCGGAATTTGTGGTGGTGTTCTGTGCAACTTTGCCACCAAGCTCAAGTTCGTCCTCAACATTGACGACAGTCTTGATATCTTTGCTATCCACGGAGTTGGCGGTATGGTTGGTAACATCCTCACCGGTATCTTTGGAACGTATGTTTCCCTATTTCCCCTTCTTGAGTGTAACAAGGCTAACTCACTACAGTAAATCCATCGCCTCTCTTGATGGTGCAGAGTACGACCCCATCGGCTGGGTTGACAGCAACTGGGTCCAGTTAGGCTACCAGATTGCCGGCACTCTGGCCTGTTTCGCCTGGTCCTTTGTACTGACCTGCCTTCTGCTCTTCATTCTCAACCTGATCCCCGGTCTGTCTTTGCGCGTCTCTCCCGAGGAGGAAGAGCTTGGTACGGATGATGGACAGCTGGGCGAGTTTGCATATGACTATGTTGAGATGACCCGTCACATGGCTGATAGCACACATCCTAACTCTGACATAAGTGCACGAACAAGTCACGAGAAGGTCTAGCAAGGTTGTCAAGACAACAGGATGCGGTAACGTTCAAATTGCAAGAGCTGAAGTTGAATATGGCTCGTCAGAGCTTCATTCATTTCTCAAGATTAAAATTAATATACCATTTGTAATGTAAATACTCAAGCCAAACAATGATGATTGCACAGTCAACGTGAATAGACTGAAAGGCCAGGCACTGAAAGCTGGGGTTTGTCTCTGAAGGAATCGTACAGCTTGAGGCATAATTCTATTCGCCATATTCTAATGGGTCAGGCAAGTCTCCGACGCGTGTTCGCGGTGCTGGCTTAGACTATAACCGAATAACCTCATAATTAAACACAACAAATTGCGACCGCTGCGGGTGCTCAAACTCCTATCAAAGTTTGTACATAAAACCAAAGCTCATATGAGAACGTTAATGTGAGTGATTAATTGTCGCAACCTCCCGGTCCTATCTGTGTTCTCTGTGGTATAGGTATACTTGGTCCTTGCCGTTAATGTCATTACCGCAAACAGCGGCTCATAGGATAATGCAAACACAAAACTCCTTGATACGCTCTGTCCCGTCTAGCCATACCGTCCGTGTGCAAGCACGTTATAATCTAATTCTGCCAACCATTAGCGACGTCCTGTCAAAGAGATCGTGTGATCCACATACCGTGGATAGTGGAAAGAAACACAAAACAAATCTGGTGCGTTGTCTAAGTGAGCTAAAGCAAAGTTCTCGTTCTTCAGTTCATCGAGTCAGACTGATCTCCATTCTCCTGTGGCCGGTGGATCGTCGCCGTGCTCGCGCCAGTAGGGGATTCTCCATTTGCTGGACCTCCATGGCCAAGGGGTGCTGCGCTCGCTTGACTAGTCGCAGATTGTGGCACTCCGCCGTCTGTCATGTTGTTAATGCTGGTCTGAAAAAGCATTGGCCCGATACGTCTTGCATCTTGTCGCAAAAATGGCGGCGAAGAGAAGAACCCAGTGTATGGCGGGAAGAATGTAGGGGGCTGACCTATTGAAAAACCAGGAAGTGGTGGAGGTATAGGGATAGCTTGTTGGAACGTGTGGTTCGTCAATCCATTGGGGTCTACGGTTCCGTTGCCGTTGACAGGATTCTGTGCTTGGGCATCCACAACCATCTCGCTACCATCTAATCCCTCAAAGTCGTTCTCGTCATCGACCATTTCGTCGTCAGCTCCCTCTCCAGGAGGTGCCGCTGGCTGGCTGGCTGCAACAGGGCGTCGTGAACCAAAAACTGCTGGTCGATTCCAGCCATTGTCCCACATATCCTCAAACTGCGGTGAAGTGTTGAGAAAGTCGCGGAACTTGGACACCATGGTACCAGAGAAGACGCAGAACACATCTCTTTGGTGTTGGGTGAATTCTGCGATACAGTCAGCAGTAGTACAAAATAGTCTCAGGATACATACCAGGGGGCGCTTGTCGGCAGTATGGTTGGAAGTCGTCACGTTGGAAGGCGGCGACTCCAGTCAAACTCAGATGGGTCAGCCGTGGACAGGAGTTGAGTAGCTTCATGATGCTCTGTGAAGTGTCAGTAATAACGACAGGTTAGACAAAGGATCAACGAACCTTGAGGGTCAAGTTGACGCAATAACTCAGATGGACACGCTCGAGACTGGAGGCGTAGTACTCATTGCCAACAAGCATTCCACTGGCGTCTCGCCGCACTCGCGGGCGATAGGCAGCTTCGGCGAGGTGGAAGACTGATTCATCGGTGATAGAGCTGCATTTCACAAGGCCGATACGCTTCAACTTAGGTAAGAGAGCAAGGCGCTTAACACTCTCGTCGGTCAAGTTGGTGCAGCAGCCAAGATCAATGTATCGAATACGGTTGCAGTTCTGGACAAGCTTCTTGACGCCGTCGTCGGTGATATTCCCACAGTGACCCAGATGCACGTAATGCAGGTTCTTACCAAGCTTAGAGATAGCATGAACAGCTGTATCAGTGATGTTTCGGCACTTTGCAAGAACAAGGTTGCGAAGGCGAGGGGCTACGTTAATGATCTTTTGTACAGCAGCATCTGTCAAACGGTGACATGAAGTCAGGTCGAGAATGCGGAGATGTTCAAAGGTTCGCCCATAGGGGAGTGACAAGAAAGCCTCGTCATCGATAAGCTCGCAGTTTGCCAACCGTAGCTCCCGTAGACAGTTGCCCTTGACCATGAGGGATGTCACTGGGCCGTTGCCGATTCGAGCGCACTGGTGAAGGTCAATCTCGAGGATATTAGGGCAGTTCTCGGCGAAAGCGTGAATAGCGTCATCCTGCAGCTGGCCGCATTCATTCAGTTTCAACTATATATATAGTCAGTTATTGCATAAATTCGGTACTGTCGCAAAACAAACCCTCTTGATATAGCGACAGCTAGTCGCTAGAGTAATCATGCTTTCGTTGGAAATACTCTCGCATCCCGAGATGTTGAGTCCCTGAAGTCGGTTGCAGTGCTTGGCGATGGCGTTGATAGACTGCTCTGTAATATTCTTGTCGTTGGAAATATCGAGTGCCAACAATGAGTTGCTATTCTCCACCAGAGCAATCAGACCGGAATCGGTCAGGTTACGACAGTTTGTAAGAGTCAACCGCTCAACACGGGTACAGACCGAAAGAGGCATGACGCTACCATCGTTGACTTTATCGGCGAGAGCGGCCAGGTTCAGGCGCTTAATAAAATCGCGGTATCTGAAAGAAGGGTTCTCCATGCCCAAAGTTTGGCAGATGCTGGCATGGTTCTTCCAATTTGTGCACGCAGGACGGTGCCATAGTTGATCCACAGTGTTTCTAGCCCAGCGTTTGCAAACAAGCATGCAGTGAAATAGATCGGAGGTGGCACTGAGCTTGGCAAACACACTGATGAGGATCTCGTTCGGCAACCGATGAACAGGCGGTTGGCAGGCATCCTCGACCTGCATATCTTGAAAGTTTGGTACCCCTATACTAGACTGGGAATCGTTGGCTCCAAGAAAGAAGTCGGATTCTTCGTTGTCGGCCGGCGCGGGGGAGGTTGACGAGGATGAGGATCGTGAGTCTTCCCGCTCGTCGGCGGGGGCAGGACTTGGCCTTGCGGCGGCAGCAGGAGTGGCAGCAGCGGCCATGTCTTTGGTGGTTGGCAAGGGAAGCGCTTCACAGAGTTGAGGACCGTTTGAAAGCTTATGTGGTGACGTCTTTCGGTGTAGTAGTTTGGGCAGGATTAAAGCGGAGGGAAATCAGGGATCACAAGGGTGATTCTTAAGCAGCAGCTGCTGTGGGCAGTCCCAAGGTTCCTTCTGTGAGCGGTCGACAGCAATAGGTAGTGTTCGAAGTAGCGATGCGGAGACAGCAAGTTCACTCGTAGGTCTAAAAATCAATATCGCGACAAAACGAAGCCGATGCTGATCGTTGAACGAAACGGCGACAACGGTAAGAGGATGTTGAATTGAATTGGCAGGGCAAGGTTAGAGCCGAAATGGGGCGGCGGTTTTTGGTCGAAGTTAGGTTGCTTAGGTTAGGTTGTCTTGGGCGCGGTAGCGACAGCGGTAGCGTAGCTGGGCTGCTGGGGTCTGGGTACCTCAAAAGCAGGGAAAACAAAGACCTATGACACAGCCAAATGATGAAGAACGACAAGTATCCACGGGGGCGGCACGATTTGAGGCGTTTATATTTATCATCTACGGCCCTGCACCAGGCGATTAGTTTCAGCCGCGTCCCCTGCAAATTGTCGATATGCTGCAGTCTTGCGCTGTAAACTCTCTCAAGTGACTCCTGTTCAATGAGACGAGCGAGCCCAGGCCAGATGATCCTCAGCCTAGATCTCCTCCTTACGTCGTAGTCGGGCGGGATGGCCGTAGTGGGGTTTGGGGTTTGACACGGTCTTTTTTTTTTTTTTTGTCATTCAAGACTGGTTAAGTCAGGGGTTTGAAGTCTGCGGGTCTCCGAATGGTGATGATGTTGGTGATAGTGATGATGACGGTCGTGTGTGACTTGTTGTTTCGATTAGTTAGTGGTTTTGAGGCGAGGAATGATGCATGTTTCAGAATACCGCGTGCTCGGTTCATTAAGGTCTTTATAATTATTAGTACCTACTAAATAAATACCAAGGTAATCCAGTGCATGTGATTTAATGAATTCTTGTTATTTTATGGCATATCTAACATACTTTCTACCTACATACATATATATCTCTCAGCCATCAGTTGATACTCTTTGGCGATTTGTCACAAAATAAACGCCTTGGGTCCAAAATCAGTCGTTGCTGCGGGGAAGATGACAAGCATAGGGTACATTTCACATACATGGAGGAGGTAAGCATAACGATTTGATTTGAGGTTGAAATTGTGAGTCAATCTCTTCCCGCATGTGGCTTGAACCAGTAATAAGCTTAGAGCAGCTCATTTGGAATAAATACGGGTATTCGGGAGAGAAAGCAGTAGGAATGTTAGCGCTACCTCTTATGCACAGAATATGAAGACCTAGTCTAGTATGGGAAGCGGGAAATGACTGATTTACTGAGTTTATTCATGATCAAACTCGCGCATGAAACAAAAGTCATGCTTCGGTTCCAGATGAGAGGAATGTCTACCATAGCTCGGCTAGCATTAGCGAGACTCTTTGTTTTTACAAATCTCCAAATCACAAACAATAGGTACCCATCTCCGCCATGACGTCTTAATCCTGGAGAACCATGATCCCTCCACTTCGAGATCCTATGTGTACAGGGTAGGACCCTCGCGATGGCATCGCTGACGTAGTAAGCAAAGCCATCGATTAAGCTTGTCGATTGGTTTTGTGGGGCTTTGTCGGATGAGGTTTACCCGTTTCTTCCGCATCTTTGTGAGGTGATCACAGGTTCCTAACTAGCAACTTGGACCATCAACATCGAGGTCTATCAATTTGCTTATTGCTCGGGTAGACATTGCTTTTGTTTGGTTGCCCCGTGGAGTGATCCCCCGATATCCAGTCCTGAACCCCGCGATGCTCCGTCCCTCAACTCTCCGCCCTGCGCTTCGCGCATCAGCCCACACTAGATGCGCCATCGCCCGAACGACTCGCCGGACTATATCTTCCCAGCGATCAAGCCGTCTGACCGATGATCTCGATGTAAACCAGCTCAATTCGAAGCGACGAGATTACGAGCAGAACCGCACGGCTTTCCTGGCTGCCGGTGCTCTCGCCGGTATCGTTTCCTTTGTTTATACGGCATGGAAGCTCAAGAAGGCCATTGAGGCACAAGGAGAAAAAGAAAAGGCAGCGATCAAGTGCGATACCGAAGTGCCGACAGAGATCTTCAAGACAGAGGCAGGCGAGAAGCGAAAAGTGGTTATTCATGACGAGGATGGAAACGAGGTCGTTCCTACAGGCAACACAACCGTCAAATTGTTCCCTCGAACATTAGAAGTCGAGAATGTTGGATCAGCTGGTGATGTCGCTGGTCCAATTGCAGCCGCCGTCACGGACAAGCATGGAACCGAGTTTACACTGGTCGGATTGGGAACAAGAACAGTGACTTTCCTCGGCTTCGAGGTGTATGTAGTAGGCTTCTACGTCGCTACCCAGGATGTCGAGAAGCTTCAGCATTACCTGGTGAAGAAGATCAACCCTCTTGCTACGACACTGATCCCTTCAGAGAAAGAGAACCTGCGAAAGGCTCTTCAGGATGCTACCGAAGGCGAGGAAACATGGAACATGATTCTGAAGGACGCCGGGTGCCGCTCAGCGTTCCGCATTATTCCTGTTAGGGATACCGACTTCCCCCACATGCGCGACGGCCTCGTTAGAGCTATCCAGGCTCGCTCAGCACGCAACCCAGACTACAACGACGAGACGTTCGGAGAGGCCATGAAGCACTTCAAGGTCTTGTTCCAGCGAGGTCAGGTAGCCAAAAAGAACGAACTTTTGCTCGTTCGAGATGGTGCTGGAAAGATGACTATCACTTACAACGACAGCACGCGCAAGGAGCCCGTCAAGACTGTCCTAGGATCTGTTGACGACGAACGACTTTCAAGGTTGCTGTGGCTCAACTACCTAGCTGGAAATAAGGTTGCGTCAGAGGAGGCCCGGAAGAACATCATCAATGGCGTCATGGAGTTTGTCGAGCGACCCGTTGGCACAGTCGCCACACAGGTTATGTGAAAGGGTTCGGCTTGCAGTAAAAATATGTACATTACGGAAGTTTAGGCATGTATCACTATGTAATGCACGGGGACTCTTATAGGGTTCTTCAAAGTCATGAATTCTACTCAATTGGGGCTGTGTTGCCCAAGCTGTAGTACCATCTAATCCTCAAGTGCTTAATCTATATGCTTTGTGCGGTGTACAGACACGTCTAAAGCTTAGAACTGAAAGCATCAGATGCCCTTAGCCCATGGTGTCCATCTTTTGTTATTATTTTTGTGAATTCTTACGCCTGCATGGCACCAGCCTCCTTGAGAAGGTTCTTGAGCTTTCCGCCAGAGTTCAAGCTCTGGAGGTCCGAGTTACCACCAATGTGCTGTTGCTTAATGTAGACGTTGGGGACGGTACGCTGGCCAGAGATCTTCTCGAGAGCGTCCTGGAGAGCGGAGCCATCGGCTGCGACTTGTCAGTACCTGGCATACTTCGAGGGGAACCTTGACCCAAACTCACAAACTTCGTCAAGCTCGAGGAGCTCATAGTCGGTGTTCAGGTCATCCAGAGTCTTCTTGGTCTGCTTGCAGTAGGGGCAGTAAGACTTGGAGAAGACAACTGCGAAAACGTTAGCTATTGCGCAACACTCAGCTGCGACAAGGTAACATACCAACAGAGTTGTTGTCGATAAGCTGCTGAACCTTGGTAGATGCTTGAGACATTGTGCCGGGGCTTGTTGCTCGAGTGAAAAATGATCGAAAGAAACTCATAAGGAAGCTTTGTACAGAAGTGGGGGAGGTATTTATTCTAGAGGCGCTGGGGATAGAGGGACGGATTGCAAGATGTAATGGATGTACGCGCTGTAGCTGAGGGCGAGTTTGCTTTGTCAGTGGCCAATGACCGGAGACAGCTCGACGACTGAAAAATAGATACGATGATGCAATCAGCTGGCGCCCCGGATTAAGTAATCACATGTGGCTTCTTTGGAATCAGTCCTATTGCGTCTCTTTAGCCTCTGAAGAAGGTAACTAAATTTGTGATCAATTTGACTTGCATCTGTAATCATTAAACAGGCATACAGAAAGAAGGTGATACTTTATTGGTGTCTTGACAGGAACACCATAAGCACTTGCTTAACTACTCTGTTTGCTTTTGGACAACTGCCGATGAACCCTTGTAAGCACAGCCGGAGAATAGATTATACATACACAAGAGACAAGTAAGCATCTATAATGAGGAGGAGAGCAACAACTGGATGATGAATCATCATATTAACCCATAGTCAGTTTGTAGTTACAATGGGAGGATTTTATATGAGCTGATTGACCAAAATGAATGGTGATGGTACTGTTCCGAACTTTTCTTATTGGCAGTGCATAGGGTATGTGAAGAACCAACAGAGTCCAGAACTACGCTTTGCAGGTCGCGATCGAGAGAGTTTCCAGAAAGTTTTATGTGATAGGTAGCCAGAGACTTATAAGAGCCTTTTTGAGTCTAGCTATCAATGGTTCCTGTCGATGAGGGTCTTGTGGTGGTCCTTCGATATGACTAGTCATGATAACTCAGTTTTGAACCTCCACTCAAGAGGGGGTGAAGTTGAGACCACCATCGAACAAATGGACTACAGTTTAGTCATGGGGTTCTTTTTCAACCATCTATTTCCCATTGGGTTGATTTCCATCGTGAGCGGATAATGATCTAAATAAAGGAAGTACATGTGGCTCTGCATACCCACCGTAAAACACTGACAAACTTCATGATATCTAACCTGCATCTGACATCAGCCCAGTGCTCACAATGGAATCATAGGACTTTGCATGAATGATCGAATTTCAGTGGCATTGAGCTCATAATTGGAGTGCATTTCTTAATGACAATTGCGTGCTACTCAAGGAAATATCGACACAAATCGTGTCAAATGTCAATGAATTGTTGAACCGCCATCTCAAACAAATCTAGTGGCTTCTGGACCCCTTGATTTGCATTTTCCCGCTAGAACAGTCTGACACATTCCCCCAGGTTTCGATTGCCAATTGTCAGACCATGCACCTGGAACAGAAGCGTTTGTTGGATTCCCCGTGCGGCTCTTGGCTTTTTAGTAGTGCCCAGGCGTGCCAGGTCCATAGATTATCAAATTTAGAAAAACCCATACCATGATCTGGCCTCTCCCTTTTCATTATTCTAATCTAGACTTTCCATCTGCAACGTACACGCAACATAACGTGCGCAAACTTTCGCTATTCCCAAAAAAGAGAAAGTAAAACAAGTCAAATCTTCGGTGCATAATATTCTTTGCATTCGATCTGATTCTTGGGGCGACCTCTTGTACTGCACTTGTCCCCCTCCCGCCCACATCTCCACCAATCGCCAGTCTCACATCTTGCAGTTTTCAAGTGTCCCCTAAAAGCTGCCCGGTTTCTTGCATTGCATCGCCCCCGTCATCACCAATACAGAATACGTACAGCACTTTAGACTCGCGCTATAGTACCGATTGTCCTGCACTGCACAGCTTGGCCTAGACAAAGACTGACTGACGCCCAAGCCCCCTCACGGTGTCACCTGAAAAAGAGCCCAGCCCGATACACCCGTTTGCCCCGTCTCGCCGTGTATCACTGAAGGATTACGGTATTTTACATTTCCCCTAGCACCAACTTGCTTGCCTTGTTGCGCAAGACGAAACCAGGCGAACAGCGCAGGTTAGTCTAGGTGTAGACCCCTATACCAAGCAAGGGTCGTGATCATCGCATTCTGCCCGCGGTTCGCAAACTTCTGGTTGTCGTTGCACGCCTTGCATCAAAGCCTGCCCACCTGTTCTGCTCATCGCTCCACATCAGCCCACGGGTCGATCACAAGAGAACCACCAGTCGCTCAGCTTTATCGACCGACCGCCCTGCCTTGACCTTTCTTCCTGTCCAGGACCTTGGTCAATTGCTGCACTCGTATTCCCATTTGCCTCTAGGGTGTCCTGTTCGGGACCACCTTAGAAACCGTCGAACAAGGTGGATTCCGCCCAAGAAATCGTGGCATCTCCCGGTGCCTTACAAAACGTCACGTCCTACCTCAACGGGGCGCTGGCTAACCTCTCGTCTGCCTTTCAAGATTCGGGCGAATACATATCAGACACCCTCGGCGTCCCTCCTACCCTCGTTTACAGTAGCCTCGCTGTTCTAGTGGCCGTTCCTTTAACAATGTCGAGATACGGCTGGTCTATTGGCCGTGAACAGATTTCACCTTACAGTTCTATGCCCAGCGGCGTTCCCGCTGTCACCGACGATGATTTCAGCTACATCACTTCGCAAGATCTTGATGGCGTCACTGAGGAACGATACTATCCCAGATCTCACTCGACCGCACCTCCACCAGCTCCAGAAGACGATATTCTCCTTATCAAAAACCGTGGCATAACATATCCTGCTCACTTCCCCGCCTATGCGATCGGAGATGGAAAGCTGCGGGTGATTGATGTCAAGGATCGGGTTGGTTTGATGATGGAGCTTCCTGAGCGCGGAACTTCACGCATCAAGCTCCTTTACAAGGGAAAGCAACTCAAGGACCCCATGGCGCCAGTACGAGATTATGGTGTTAAGAACAACAGCGAGTTGATGGCTGTCATGCCCGAGGTTGGTGATGTCAGCAGTGGTTCAGAGGAGGAAATGGTCATCGTCGATGCTCCTCGAGAGGACAGAAAAACACGTCGCCGCAAGAACAAGCGCAGCAAGAAGAAGGGCATCGCTAGTGATGGCGATTCTTTATCAGGCAGCCCCCGCGACAGCGTCTCTACCTTTGATCACCCCAGATCGCCTCCAGCACCGCCTGCGTCCACAGGAGCCACCAGCGGTCCCATGAAGGTCTTGGACGATCTGGCTGTTGAGTACCAGATCAAGTGGTTGCCATTGTCCGCCGAGTACATTGAATCACCACCTTCAGATCCTAAGAAGAGAGAGGAGGATCACCGCAAACTATCTGAGAGCATCATGATGCACATTATGCTAAAGCTAGATGGCGTTGAGGCTGAAGGAATGCCTGAGGTCAGAGCGCGAAGAAAGGAATTGGTCAGGCAGGTCCAAAAGACCTTGAAGGATTTGGACATTGCAAAGGAGTCTTGAGCCTGCATACAATGAGTAAAGGCGTTGAATGTTATTATTGGAGGTCGACTGAAAAGATTGTCTAATTTGAGTGCGCTTGGCGTTGCTGGGAACGACTTATCGACTACCATTGATTTGCTCTTGAGATAGAACAAGCTGTACAATAGATTCAAGGAATGAAATAGCCTTGACGATGATGACAATGATAGACAGCATCTGAGCATATTGTCATAATAATTTGATTAAACACAACCGAAATTGATGTCTAGTACCTACCATACACGTACACGCAACCCATTTTTATTTATTTTAAAAACAATCATCGTTGTTGCAGTCCTCGATTGGCACTGGCAGTGAATCACCCTTATCTTGTTGTCTTGCATTGCATCATCAGGACTGCCCAGTTTCAATTAGATCACGTGGAAATGGAGAACTGAAGTGGAGTCCCCGCCCTCTGCCCGTCTGTCATCAGTCATCAGTCACTTTCGGCTTATTCTTTGGTGATTCGGAACTTCTTCGGATCAACTCAATAGGTCTTTTGAGCCCTAAGCAACTCAGCAAGTCGCTTGCTCTGCTAAGAGTCTTTTCCAATAACGGTTAGCGTACAAGGCACAACGAGCCCTCTCGAATGGCCCTTGGATTTTTCGCCCGTCAATCAGTATCGCGACCACTTGCACCCAACAATTCGAGGGACGACTAACCCCAGCAGCACAGGAAATCCAAATCTTCGCCGACCGGTTTGAGGATTTGTTTGTCTAGCCGTCGACTGAGCTGCCCTTCTTTCCTTTTCTTTAATCCCCCCAGAAAAGACGGTTACGATGTCCAGCTTCGAGCAAGTTGTGAGTGCCACCGACAGAGAAAAAAACACCAAATCAATATTGCCTTGATGTGCAAGTGCGAGACGAGCTGCGGGCAACTGGGATATGTTGGTGATGGGATTGGAGACGTTTTGGGATCTCAGCAGTCAGCGCCTGCAATTCTTGTTCACGCTGCTCGTCGCTCGCCTTTCAGATGGGAATATTGGTCTTGTGAAGACGCATTTCGCTGACCGTTGTGTGCGTTTACAGGTCGTCATCGATGGCAAGGGCCATCTCCTTGGCCGACTCGCCTCCATTGTCGCCAAGCAGCTCCTTAGCGGTCAAAAGATCGTTATTGTCCGCTGTGAGGCCCTCAACATCTCTGGAGAGTTCTTCCGCGCCAAGCGTATGTCTACCCCACGATACCACAGAATCTCGATATGTGGCCGAGCATCTTTTGGAACAAACACCACAACGATGCCGTTTCAAGAGCAACCAAGCTGATTATGACAACAGTCAAGTACCACGCCCACCTCCGAAAGATCACCCGATACAACCCCACCCGCGGTGGTGAGTCGAAGCCATTCTCTCAACCTTGGACAACAGTCATTGACTCGATATAGGTCCCTTCCACTTCCGTGCTCCTTCCCGAATCTTCTACAAGGCCGTCCGTGGCATGATCCCCCACAAGACTGCCCGTGGTGCCGCCGCTCTCGAGCGCCTTAAGGTCTTCGAGGGTGTCCCCCCTCCCTACGACAAGACCAAGAAGGTCGTCGTTCCCCAGGCTCTCCGCGTTCTCCGACTCCAGCCCGGCCGCAAGTTCTGCACTGTCGGTCGTCTGTCCCACGAGGTTGGCTGGAAGTACCAGGATGTCGTCGCCCGGTATGTTTTCACCATGATATGTATCTTGCCATGAACGTAAACTAACTTGCCACAGATTGGAGGAGCGAAGAAAGGCTAAGGGTGCTGCCTACTACGAGCGCAAGAAGATTGCCGCCCGACAACTGGCCGATGCCAAGAAGAACGCCACTGTCAAGGAGGAGACCTCCAAGGCTCTTGCCAACTACGGCTACTAAGCTGTTCATATCCCTCGACCTGGAATCTTGCCGGTCTAGGTACAGCTTGGCAACGTCTATCATTTCTCATGCGTTTCATTAGATGGCGCGGTGGTTCAAAGGGATTTACTTGATTTGCTGAGTGATGGCAAGGGTGGCTCGAGGAGTAGATGTCGATTCCCCCCCAAAAGAAATGTTCTAAATGAAAAGTCCCCAACCACGATCGTCGAATGCTCCTTTTTGCACTTACCGCCCGAGACCAGAAGAAACTAAAGCACAGAGGTCCGACAATTCAACATGATTTGCATGAGAATGACTGAGACTCTTGTGTGGATACCTCTTCGAACTTTGGGTTATGTGATGAGGCTTTTGATGATGTGGAGGAGGGATATTTCGTTAGTGGACGTTTAATGGAGGTTGGAGATTGTCATTGATCCCGTGTTTACCCAAGGACGCCAGAGTTCGGCGGACGGGTTTTATGAGTGATGGCACAGGAGGTGATCTTGTTACGCTTCCCTGAACGGGACAGGGTCTCGCATTTTGCACAATAGGAGTAGAAAAGGAAAGGCTCTTGTTTGATCAATTATGATTTCATGTGAATGTACTGTGTCTTGTGTCTTGTGTCTGTTCATGTTGACGTCAGTGCTTAAGCTTGAGCTCTTAGCGAGCGACTGTCTTGTATGTGATGTAGTGATATCATCCAGATTAATTGCGTCTTGATCTTTGAGGATCCTGAAACGATTTGTAGTGTGTCTGTCTTTATTCAGCTGCAATCGAGGCAGGATAAAACTGAAGTTTCGTGCTATTCTGAGTATGTCTCATGATACAATATCGTTATTTGTAAAAGCAAAAGAGTGGTTGTCGAGTACTGCCATGAGGAACACGGAGAGGTTCGAATATCACCTCTGAGTATACAACTCGGGCTTACCGTATGGTCTAGAAATGTAACAGATCTATTAAAAACACGTAACTCAACATGGCAATTATAAGACCAAGGTAGCAAACTATCTTAGTGTTAATGTGGAAGGTTTCCTTTCATCTTCTCGTTGTAGGGTATGGTGGTTACTCTCTGGGGTGTCATGTGCTGATAAGATAAGCTTTTTGTGAGGTGTCCTCACCCACTCCGTTACACTGGTGTAGTGGGACAACATCGAAACACTTTGTCACTTTACACTCCTAACCAAGTCACTCTTTTACGATAAAAAGACTCAGGAAAGAAAGAAAGAAAGAAACGACACTTCCAAGAAGAAAGAACCAGACATAAAAGAAAAAGAAAACACATACAAACCCGTCAACATGTCGGATCTCGATCACTTCGACCTCCTTCCCATTCAGATGGACCCTCAGTCCAAGGCCATCACTTCGCAAAAGGCGTCGCGCTCTCTTGCCGCCGAACTCGAAGCTCTCAACACACTCCACCGCTCTCTACTCACCATCGAGCACCCTTCAGGCGCACCCCCACCTCCTGTGCCCGTCAACCCCAAGCGCACCGCCAATGTGACCAAGCTGCGCGACTCTGGCAACAACGAATATCGCAAGGGCAAGTTCCCCGAGGCTATCAAGTTCTACACTCTAGGTGTGCAGATGGCCATGCAGCGCCCCATGTGGGAGCCTGCTGCGCTCGTGCGGGAGGAGATCAGCGGACTGCTTGCCAACCGGGCGCAGGCGCACATGGCGATGCAGAACTGGGCTGAGGGTGCCGTGGATGCGCATGCGAGCGTCGAGGCGCGCTGGGTTGGAAATGCAAAGGCTTGGTGGAGAAGGGGAAGATGTTTGGCTGAGATGGGCAGATTTGAAGAGGCCAGAGACTGGGTCAGAAGGGGACTGGAGGTTGAGGGCGAGGAGGGAGAGCTGGTGCAGCTATTGAAGGAGATCGAAGAGAGGATTGAAAAACAGCAGGCTTAAGTTCACGAAGCATGGTTGAGTGTGCTTAGGATCAAGGTTCTTCAAAGCTGAGACGAAAGTCGGGATTCACCCGAGACACAAGAGTTGGGCGCAAGAGCCGAAGCAACGATGGAAGCTATGAGGTCTCAGTGAGGGAATGCCAGCAACAGCGGCACATGGAATTTTTTGTTTTGACGGCATTGTTTGCTCGGTCGTGGTTATCAGGAGTTTTAATATCAACGCAACGCATTTGATGGATCACATGAACATACAAGTTGACATGACTCCCAGTGCTCAGTCGTCACCGTAGCATCAGACATGCCGATAATGGTGTCTTGTCAACATTCACTATATCCCGTATGTGTGTGTACATTCGTTGAAAGTTCAATCGTACAATGTCAATTATTCTGTCCTGCACTCGCTGCGCCCGAGAATCGATTAAGGAAACGCGAAACAGTCACCCACCCTTTATCCCTAACCATAACCTTAATCACCTGGTCCTCTAGATCCCATTCCAAAGGACGTCTTCCATGCATTGCATTTCATGCCCCATTCCTGTGTCTTTGCCACTTTATATGTTCCATCACAGCATGCCATTAGAGTAAACAAAAACCTATAAGAAAATGAAAAAAAAAACCAAATGCATGTCAACAAGCAGCCGCCCAGATCCCTATTCGCATGCGTTTCAAGTTGAACAAGATCCATGATAGTGGGCTTTGCGAGCATAAATCAGAGGCTGGATGAATGGTGGCTCGTATTCCCACGCATTTCCATGTCATTTCCCCCTTAGCTCATCATTGGTGTGGTGCGTTATTCCGTTTGCGAAAAAAAATTGCGCCAGGAGCAAGATGCAGTGTGCTGCTCAGGAGAGTCAAGACCAGGCCGAAAACAAAGTAATTTTTGTATCAAAATTAAAAAGAAGAGTTTCTCGTTTGCGAGGGGTATCTTGTTGGCAAGACATGTGCTTTTTTGTGTGTGTTGTTTGTTTTGGTGGTTTCCTTTGAGACTTGTTCTACTCCTTCTCGTTGAGCTTCTCGTTGAGGCTCTGGCCGCGAGGTCGCATGACAGCGTCCTGGCCACTCATTCTTCTGTCGAGAGCACGCTCAAGCTTTGCGCCTAGGGCGAGCTTGCTCATGGTATCCGTCTTCTCGTCGGTGAGGATGACGCGCTGGGAAGAGAGGGCCTTGTTCTCCATGCGGTCGAGACCAGTAGCGATGTCGCGAATCTCGGCGTGGGCAGAGTCGGTGGTTCCGACGGTGGGAGTCAGTGAGGGAGCCATGCTGTAAGTGCTGAAGCGAACAGAGTTGCGGTTCTTTGAAGAGTCAGTGGGTGGTTGATCCTTTTCTTTTTCTTTGGTAGTTTGGCGATTGGGTTGGGTATGAGCGTGCGATGAGATCCAAGGCTTAGCCATGATGGGCAGTAAACAAGATTGAAGTAGGCACAGACACGGACGGGACAAAAAAGGCGATAAACAAGAAATAAAGAAAAGAGTTAGAGAGAGGAAAGGATGTGACAGGGGAATGTGTCAAGGTGGTAATGATGGGCGTAGTGTAGTGGACAAAGACGGATGGATAACAACCAGGCAAGCAAGGTACATGTGCCAGTAAAGGTTGTATGGGCTGAACCAAGCGGCCGGTGAGGTAAAAGAGTCACATTTCAGTGGTTTCGGTTTCGTCTCTTGCATTCTCCAGCACCGATCGTCCATCAAAGTGGGCAGACGGACGGCAGAACAGGCGAGACTAGAGACGGAACTAGACTGTACTGTACGGAACTTGACCAGGGGGTCTCCAAGCCAAGTGGATGAACAAAGGAGAGGATGGGAGGGAAAAAAGAGAGAAGATCCGAGCGGTCATAACTTACAGAAGGGGCCATGATGGGCCGGGAAGAGTCCAGAGAAGCAGGCATGGTGATAATGCGATGGAGAGTTGAGGGCGGATAGATACGGATATGGGTACTATAGATGGATTTATGAAACTCGCGACGACGAGGATTCCCAGGCAAGCAAAGAGGAGAAAAGGAGAAGCGAAACCGCAGAAGAAGAGAGAGAGGGAAGATAGTGGGTTTTGAGAAAGTGGATAGAGACGTAATAGTAGAGGTAAGCCGATACAATAGCGAGCGAGCTATGTATGTAGGTAATTTAAAAAGAAAGAGAACGGATGAACAGGTTGTGGGCTTTGACCGTTTTGTTGTCGATTTTGTTTAGTGGGCTACTTTCTTTTTTTTCTTTTTCTTTCTTCTTCACGAGTCAAAAACGAGAATCAAGAAATGGACGAACAGTTTAGTAGTTAGTTATTGAAAAGGATAAAAAAGCAAAGGACAAGGAGAGGGAGAGGGGGGAAAGGAGTCAAGATTGGCTGGAGATTATTAAAGCCACCTAACAAAACGGCACAGGCACGAGTCTCAGCGGTTTGGGTTGGTCTGGTCTTGTCTCGCCTGCTCGGGCTCCCCCCTCAGCGGATGGACCGTTTTACAGGGGGGTGTGCTACCCACAGGATATTGTGTACATGCGCTACAGTTTAGAGCCTGGACATGGACAGTTTTGATCAATCCATGGACGGACTGGACTCTACTGGTCGGGACTGAACTTAAAGTCGTCGGGTTGACTCTATATTGAACTTTTTGTTATTCTTGAATTTATCGGTAACAACGAACAAATTGATTCTATCATGCAATAACGCCCATCAATTGAAAAGCTGAACTGAGCTAAAGCAAAAGGTAGGCGTTTCAAAACATTCAGGGATCAGGCCCAGATGTCGCCCCTGGAGCAAAACACTCGTACAAGACCCCAGGCCCCATCATAGTACCCACTTGCCCTGAATCTGTAGAGGACAGACCTCTTTTTCCATGGACTGCTAAACACCAAGAAACTATCATACGGAGAATTTTAAAGTCCTTTTTTGTCACTGGAATGTATTTTTTCTGTTTTTCGTTATAATCAGGGCAGCTGACCCTTGGAACCTCCGCCACTCGCGTGGGAGCCACGTAGTCATGTAGGTACGGCTTTTGGGTTGTAGGGGGCGGATGATGATGATGACCATGGTGTTAGTAGAAGCGGAAACGGACAAGCTGAAGAGGGACAAACTGATCGTCATTTCCACATGGCATGACATGGTGGCGACGAGAACGAAAAGAGAAGAGAGAGACGGGAGGAGGGGGGGAGAGGCACATGGCTAATGTGATGATCCTGGCATTACACGTGGTTTGGATTGGAGGGGATGAACTTAATATCATGCATTAAGTTCAATCTGTAACTTCCACGCGGTCGATAAGCAATAAAGTATGTAAGCTGAATTCAGGTGCTCACATTGCAGATAATAGTATCCGTAACTGTGTCTCGTAATTGCAATCCAATGGCTGTCAGCAAAGAGATAGATCACATTCTATCCTATCCTAAAGATGATCACCTCAGCTGTGACTTGTCGCCATGTACATCTCGGCCTAGCTACTATCCGTACACAACAACACTTTATAATAAGCTTGGCTTTTCATGAAACCGAGTGGCAGAAGTTTATCATGACAAGTAAAGAGCCCAGAGTAATCTTGGTCCATCAAAGGCGTCGCCGAAACTGTCATTGACTACCTAAATCGCCATGAAACTCAAGCCATCGAATAGCCATTCATCCATCTAGGTTGGGCTTGCGGGTTCTAGGCCATCTTGAAGATTACTTACTGTCTTGGCGACCAAGATGGAGCCTCAAGATTGGAAGAGTTCGAGTCCATACTCTGTAGCGAATATTACTACATACTTCCCAGTAATAACACTAATGCCCAATGCACATATATGACTATCAACTCTTGCGTCAGGCCTTAACATCTTGTTCGTCTTTGGCTTACCGGGCTACTACCGAGGTAAATACATACATATTCAGACTATTGGCTGACGTTTCAGCCCATCGCAGATCATCATCACCCGTCTCCTCTTGTCATTTTTCAGATGAATATGTAGTCTAGTGCAGTTTAGGATGGTAGAGAGAAGCCCCGACGCTATCGTCAAGACGGACTGTTAAAAAGAGCCAATAATAGCTAGATTCTTTTCGCTCGGGCGTATCTCATTCTCGGGCCGCAGAGTGGACTGATTGATTTGACGGTGGTTTTGACTATTAAAGTTTATTCAATCAGGGCCGGTTTGCGAGGCGAGAGCTGAGACAGATAGGAGATGTGGATAACCTGAGAATGAGGTAAAGTGTCGATTAGTTAGACCGTAGACCGTAGATCGATGTAGATATTGAGTCTCAGATTAGGTAGGTACTAAGTTAAAGTCTGTAAGAGATGAGATTGAACACTAAGTATTTGCTGAAAGTGCGACCGCCACTGCCATCAATACCAGCAGCAACTTGATCATGTCCGCACCTTCCTTCACGTGCTGACCAAAACAAAACAGGCAACCCATCTATTCACAAAAACATGCACTCACCAACATCATCATTATCGTAATCATCACCACCAAAAACAATACAGATGACTTCTACCGCTTGCTTCTGTGCCTCTTCTTGCTTAACTTGACCTTGCTTGATGTATACTCCAAATCAAGCCTATATCTCGAGCTGCCAGAGCTAGGCTTTGACGAAGATGGCGACGGTGTAGAGTCCTCCTCCGACACGGGTGGCGAGAAGGCAGATCCTCGACGATGGGACTTGGTGGCGCTGCTGTACCCGAACTTGCGCGACGCAGAACCCTTTCGTATCTCTGAAAAGGCCATTTCTGGCGAAGAAGTATCACTGCTTGGGCCTGGGAAGAGAGGCATCAGTTACATGTACTACTCCATCTGAAGGGTTGGTACTTGCCGTATCGTACGCACTTGCTGCAACACCCGTGGTCGCACGTGGTCTCTACAGTCTCAAGAGAAAAGGACTCGGGATTCATGGTCAGCCTGCTCAGGGGCTTGGTGCACCAGCCCTGAGTGTTGGGACCCTGCTGGCATGCGCAGCACGTCCAGCTGCCACCTTTACTCTTGAACTGGCAGTTCTGGAGAGGACAGTCGGACTTTGTGGGCTGGGCTGCCGCGAAGGACATCTTGCTGCAAGGCGTCTCATAGCCCGTCTCGAGATCAATGAGCGCCGATGGGCAGTAGTGCCAGTTGATGGATGTATGGGCGCAGGGGTGGTGTCGAGGATGGCCGTGACACATTGTGACTGTCTTGAGGAATGAGCAGTGGATGACTCTGTTGATTCAAGTCCGGACTGCCTCTGGACGGCTTCATCTTGGGCCTATTTATACACAAGCAGCAGCCAGCCTGACTACCAGCTCGACAGATTGCCATCTCTCATGACCGAGGCCAACCGCAGGCTTAGTATCCCTCTCAGCGAAGCAATTCTCATCACCAGAGACCTCACAAATGCACATTCAGATACCAACCACACAATTTGCATACTCCTTCTGAGGCGTCTGCATTGCATCACCCCAGCTATTACCATCGATCGTGTTGCCCATCCTTTTTCAACGTTGCATCATCGGGGTTGCAGCTTTTGGTCTTCCCAAGTCCTCGATGCGGCAGAATTCTTTACCTAAGGTCCTAGATGTCTCGGGATTCTTGGATGTTGGATTCGATGCTTTTTCTTGTGCGACATGAGCTTATAGGACGCCACAAGAAGTGAGGTGGGTCGTATGTGATGAAGTTGTGGAGTTTGGTGGTACAAGATGGACTTGGTGAGATCGGTGGTTGGCAAGATGTGATGAACCCGGCAGCCTGGTTTATCAAGATTAGTGATCTTCGAGGTCTGATGAAAGCGATGATCGCATTACGGCCAAGGCATCAAGTGTATGTCCTTGAATACGTGTGTGGTTGGCCAAGCATATACCACCATATCTTGTGCATCTACCAACATGATCTACTGTGCTGCTCAGGTCCATCTCGATTTAGACCCCCTGGCTTGCCACATAATCTTGTGCAACACGATATACCAGCCTCGGAAGCACCTGGGAATAAGCCAATGGTCACAAGACAAGTACCCAAATTGATTCAGGACTGGGATAATGCTTGTAATTCGTGGTGTTGAGTTCGCGAGTTATTGAGGAGGTGTTCGTGAGTGCCATTACAGTACGTGGACCTGGTTTTGAGATGGCATAAGAGCGTCATTAGATTGATGTCTATCCTATCTCTTGAGAGTAACAGGCACAGAATCGGTCCAGATGTCAGATCAAAACGTCATCAAGGGTATCATCTTCCACACTGCTCTACTCGTATTGCATGCATGCCATTCTAGGAGAAATACTCTCTGGAAGGCATACAAGATTGGCAGCAGATATGCTCGCACCGATACGTGGCCCCCTCCCCCATCATGACACAGCTGCATCGCCCGCCTACATTCCACGTTTTGCCGCACCAGCAGCAGTCCCATGCCTGGTTCTTTGTCTCAAAGGGACAGTCTGCAAGCGGACACTTGGGAAGCGTGTAGCCAGACGGGGGAGGGTATGGGATGGATTGCTTGGTGGTGTTGCTGCAGGCGCGGTGGTGCGAGAGACCGACCATGCAGTATCTTATGTGCGTTGAGACATGTTCGCATGCGAGACGGAAAGTGATTTGCTGACACATTTTCTGATATACTGATCGAAGCGAGGTGGATTGGTTGCTGAATCAATGGGTGATGATAGGATCGATAGTATGGTTGCTGACATGACTCTTCATGATAACATCTACCTTATTCATACAAAGACCGAAGATATCTGGGTTTTATGTATCCCAATGGCCTTCAGCATTTCGATCTGAGATGTCAAACCGGCTCTCCTTACCCTTTCCTTGATCTGACCAGCACAGCCCTGGAATAGCAGCGCAACCCCAACCACGATAGATCCCGAGGGTGGACATGGCTTCCATATCTCCCAAAGAAGCCTGAAGTCGGGCGGACAAGCCTGGAGATCGGAATTTATTGGGCGCATTGGCTTGGGTTTCGTAGCATAGCTGACGACGATTGCTTCCACCATTATGGGTTGTCGATATATTGTCAGAGGAAAAAGAGAGAATCCCTTTCGAGGTCGCAAAGACGTCCATTACTGTGAAACCGCTCGATTGGTTGTTCAAACTTTGTGGTTGAGGAGTGTTACTTGGGATTGTATTTTGTTCTTCATCTCTTGTATGTAGCTCATTTCTTTGCAGAAGTTGAGAGTCATCGAGTGGCTCTCAAAAGAGCTAAGAATGGAAACATGGGCCGTCGAGTCTGGATGTAGTCAGCAAAACAGATGTAGTAATATCAAGGAGAAAGAGATAATAATAATTGAACGCCACGAGGGGAACATGTATACATCGTGGCGGCTACATCCTGCCTGCATATGCCACAACGTCGGACTATACTCGAAGCTGAGACATGGGCTACGAGTAAAATCTCGAACTCCACGCATCACCCCGATATTCTTCGGACTCTGGCGCCGTTCATGTCTTGTCCTCTGTGCAGTTCTCGCACACCTGATGCGTGCATACAGTCATAGTTTCTGCAGATCGAACATTCAGGCACTTGACGCTCGAGTTGCCTACTCTGCCACACATGCAACACACCCACCTCCCGTTGAGGTCTTCTAGCCGACACTCTCCTGAGCTGCAGCGATGGTCGACCATGCACTGGCTCATGGAACACGGGTCGTTGAGATCGCCGTAGGAACTGGTAGAGACGCTGTCGCAAGGCTCGAGGGGCTGACTGGTTATGGGGTCGTAGTGGGCTGCTGCGCAGAATGTGTAATGGTAGCTGTAGGTAATGGGGCGGTCACAGGGGGGTATGTGATGGTAGTGGATGTAGTTGGTGATGCACATTGTATTGTTGTACAGATGTGTGTATATGTATGTCTCGGGAGGGTGCTTCAGCTGGATACGATCGAGCAGAGGGAAAGGTGAGATCTGAACTGCGTAATCGGGACAGGTTGATGGTATTGAGAGTTGTGCTGTGTTTCTGCGAGATAAGATAGATGCTGTAGTATGTTGGAGGAAATGGTCTGACTCTGCAGAGGAAGGAGATGGATGATATCACAATGCGGCTATAGGTATATGCTATTGGCCCACGGCTGGACGAGTAGGGCCAGTAGATGATGCCTGCGTTCTTGCCGATATATACGCTGGATAATATCAGGTTTAGTCTTTCAAGACATGAATATCTTGAGTCAAGACTGTCGAGAGGACTTGGTGATATAGTGAAAGCTCTGTGCCAGACCACAGAATGACCAACAACTTTAAATCTCGTAGAATAACCATGAGATTAGAGAAGAGAGTAACGGCCCTCTTTATGCTTCCTCCTTCTTGTACCACAAAACTACAGCCCACGTTAATGACAGAGATGGACAGACCGGTCGACCCATAAGACAACACAGCACAGCACAGCTCAGCCTGACACTGCGCTATATCCGTAGGGCTGAAGCTGGCGACGGGAGCACTGACCAGCAAACCTCTAGCCCAGGTCTTTTCAGCAGATAACTTGGACAATGCAGTATTGCCTGGAAGGGGTGGTGGTCCAATAGGTGAAGCGGGACTTGTCCTCAAGAGCTACAAGCCGGAAAAAACGCCCGATTCATGGAAACGAAACTGACTGGGATCTAGTATACGATCTCGCTCAGGGCCTCGTTAAGTCAGAGTTGAGTCAATGCGGAAGGTCTTAACCGCATCTCCCGGATCACAACGGCGTGTCTTCTTCTTCTTCTTCTTCTCCTTCTCGATGGACCGAGCTGAAACTGGAGTGACACGGCGGTCTCATATTCATACGGGGACAGGATCTTTTCACATTGTGGAGAGTTCTGGTTTATGAACCAAGCTTTTGAGGTCTTTTCGCTTGCAAAGTTGCATCTAAGATCAGGTTTTCGCTTTCGCTTTCGCTTTGCATAAGCCAGGTACGTGGAAGGAAAGCGATGTAACGTGCATATAGCATAACCGAGAGAAGGAAATAGAGCAAATAAAACAAGAGAGATAATGGAATTGGCCCCGCGGAGATTGTGCAATTTGATGATGTGTTTGCCATGCATTTCGTACTAAGTGATGTAAATGGTCGGCTTACTCAGGTCTCACTAAACACATGGCTCTCTCGTGGGGACGCTACTTTGTTTCATGGTTGCGTTTCTTATGGAGACTTTGGAGCTTGGCATTGGAGGCTCTTAGATTGGATCGGGATTCCGTCCGAGGAATGGAGTTGGAATTGGAGTCGGAAGATTATGTATGGTTGGGCATCCATTGGAAGGAATGGAGTATGCACTATTTAGACTAGCAGGGCCATCGTTGTACGAACAGGCTAATTGGAATTGAGCTTGGACGTTATGTACCTATAGAGATAGTCATATAGACGGTCATAGCAATTACACCTAGTCTACCTAGGTAGGTACTCTGTAGTGTCTTCTGTATTCGAGGGAGAAAAGGTCTATTGTGGCTTTTGTACAGCGTACAGCATGGGATCATCTCATGGGATAGTAACACAACCACATGGAGAACCGGAAAGCCACAACTAGATCACCAGCAGTGAGCACGATCAAACACTAGTAAAGTTTGCGCCCGTAAGTCTCGACTGTAGGCTCAATCAGAATGGCTTGGTGTCGTTGATCTATCTTGGTCGTTGTCCAACGGCCAGGTCTAGGCCCGCTTAAGCCCTAGAACCCAAACGCCGCCGGAGTATGGCCCAATAGTATGTAAGAGATTGTCTGGACAAGAAGAGGCTATGAGCCTCATCGTACGATTAATCTTCTTGATCTTCGGAGTGTATACTCCTAGTCTAGTCCCTGTGGCCTATCTCGACAGAACAGCATTGGATACCTCAACACAGACATCCCGTGGACGTCAAAGAGTCTGGCGATCTGCGAGTCAATCTCTCGCAATACTGCCATACTGAATCAGTATTGGTCACTGGATGCTGCAGACGCTAGGGCTCGTCAGCCTCTAGAAATGATTCATCTGGGATATAGAATATAGTCCCACCTGAGGCTTCCGAGTGTGCCCGGGCATTTCTGGGACCGCAGCTACTAGCAGGAAATCGTTGAACTGACTTGAACTCCTTGTCTCTATGGGTTGCATCTTACAGGGACACTTGTAAGGAGGCCACTGGGATGTTGATTCATGTCAATAGAACCTATGAAGCTGCAGCTTTTCCTCTGCTTGATGGAAAATGAACAGACATTTCTTGAGTGATCAAACGCCAGCCAAATGACACAACTCAGGCAGCTAAGAAAGTTCGCCTACTCAAAGAATCGGACCGCAACCAGGCTCTTGGCATCCATCGAAGCGACAACCTTACCTCACCCCTTGTAGTTTTGTTGTCCCGCAGCGGAGGAGTCCATCTTGACCGAAAGACAACCGGCTGGAGGAGCTGAGTAGTCTATTGTCGGGGGCAATGGAGCGAATGGTTTGCAGACTTCTTGGCCTTGTATTAACTTAACTCTCGCCAGTCACCCCCTCGCACATCGCATTCGCTTCATCACTGTCTTGCCACGATGTGGACAAATAACTCCTAAGACTTCCCACCAACGTCGATTATACAACGAGGTGATACGATTGGAATGGCACCGAGGCATTTGAAGAGCAGGTGCATCCTCTGATGGGAATTGACCAACATCGTTCAGGTGACCATCACGAACAGACGAAAGAAGCCAGACCTCCATGGACAACATGCAACGGTCACTCAAGAAGCGCTATGTATCACCAATTTGGAACAGTAATTGCTGACATGACTGCGTCCCAAGAGACCGCATCTCGACAACATCAGCATGGGAGCCAGATGAGCATAGAAACTCGGCACACGTAGTTATTTCGAACACACATACCTCATTAGCCCCCGCCAACGTATTATATCAGCTTCACCAAATAGTCATCCATATAGCGCTTGACACAAGACATCCATATATTAGTGCTGATATCTCTTATGGGTGCTATCGCGCTGACGTGGGATGGATCACCATAAGGCTAACACTCGACAACTATACATAAAGCGATCGTGTCGAGGACGAAAACACCAAACATGAACAAATTCTCTACATTTAAAATGGCATTTCGACATTTTACAAGCCTCCCGCTGGAACTTCAGATCAAGATATGGCAGACGTATGTGCACCCCGGACCGGCCATGCACATCTTTGACGTATGTTATCCGTCATGGAAAGGGGACAAACGCACCGAAAAAGCATTTGAGACATTGAGGAATAATAAAGAAGGAGACGACAAATTGAAAGAGTATAGAAATAAGGTGTTTCTGGACCGTATGGACACTATCGGCCCAAAGAGCGTGTTTGATCCAAGCATGTATCATGCTACCGCAACGTCAAAGCTGGTTAGTCGTCTCACGGAGCGGACAGTCAGAGAAAGAGAGACCAGAGAGGCTATGAATGAGATCTACCTTCCTGGTCGTGGTCAAAAGATTCCTGTCCCGGCGTCGGATGTCCTGATGTTGCGTATTCGCCAAGATCCATCCGATCATTCTAATTTAGCCACCGAGACACTTCTCTGTCCTCCGCCTATCAAGGACATCCTCGAGAACCAGTGGTCAACTGAGCTAGCGTCAGCCTTGCGAAGTGCGAGGAAGATAGCCATCGATGTAAGCGAGACGTGGGCGACGGGCTTATACGGCGAGTTAGGTCTTGAGGAGATTGCCTTCTTTGCGTGTACGATCCAGAAAGATCTCGAGGTGCTGTACCTAGTAGACGAGTGCACCGGGCGGTGTAAGCAGTGCAGAAGACAGAACGTTAAAATGGACGGTATCCGGAAGCGTGACACTCTGTGGAAAGGTCTACGAACGAAAAACACCGACGATGAAGATCGACCAGGCGATATCATCAACGCCATCTCGAGACGCTATATCGAAGCGACAAACCTTGCCGCCCTGGGATGGGATGAGGAGCATCCATCGTATCTCTTTGCGTGTTTGATTGACACCGCTATCAGGACCCAACAAGAAGGCACGGACAGAGGCAAGTTTCAGGGTGTCAGAGTGTTGGTGGTAGAAGATGAGTGAGTCACGGAGGGACAAATGCAATTATAAACTTGGGTTGTGAAGCTAAAGAAACCGCCCGCTCGACTTTTGCCGGGATATACCATAACGCCGTACATGTTCTACCACTTATATGCATTTAAAATCTGCCTTGTTAGCACAGTCTGGCGGAAAAAGGAACTGGGATACTCACCTTATTTCATATGATCCTGCCCTCGTCATGTACCGCACCCACTTGACGCTCGAATAATTACTCTTCTCAAACACCTTAAGATAGCGCACCAACAATCCGGAACTCGTAAACATGAGCAAGCTAAAGTTCATGCTCAGCGGTGGTCGGCTCCACGCGCGCTGCTCCGTCATGCTTGTCAGGATCGCTTCCGCGCTGAGGACATACTCGCTTTGACCCGTGAAGCGGCCGATCTTCCAGATGATAACGTTCTCACTAGGCTCGTACTTGGCCTTGCCCTGTGTGCAGCGCTCGGTGATCTTTGCGGTGTTGAGCGGTGTAGGGATCTTGACGATAACGTTTGTCGCGAACAGCTTGGAGCCAAAGTTGGCTTTGACACCAATGCTGTATTCCACCTTGGATCGTCCGACCTCATTCACGATGGCGTGAACTTTGAAGGGCAAATTAACGTTTTCGGTGGCGCGGTATCGCATCAGCTCAAATTCACCGTCGGGAGGCACAAAACTAATAATTCGGTCGGCGTCGAACTTGCCGAGCTTAACGCACTGATGGAACTGACAGTCTTCAAGAGTGACACTTCCAGCAGCCGCCTTTGTAGCCTTAGTTCCCATCTTATTTCCGCTCGGCAGGCTCAAAAGGCCGTCGTTATCGAGAAGTAGACGGTCGTTGAGGCCAAACTTGCACTCGGGAGTACCGGAGAGGTAAGCGCGCATAATGATCTGGCCCGTCACGTCTGCGCGCAGGACAGCACCAGTGGCGGACATGAGCAGGTTGACATCCTCGATCACGTCGACGAAAGCCTCGTTCTTACGGTACTTTACATCTGCCTTGCGCCAGGAGAGGGCACCTGTGGCCTGCATCGTAATCTTGGATGTGTCTTCTTTTCGGGACTCGGACTTGACGCCTTCGGTGGTGATGTACATCTTGAGGGTGTCGGTTTCTGTGTTTTGAGGGTATCCGAAGTCGATGATTTCTGAGAAGGGTTAGCAGAGCTGTATACCAGCAATTGGGACACATACCATCAAGCAGCTCGTAGACCAAGACAAAGTTGTTCTTGACGGCTTCCTCGTCAAACTTGCCAAAGTAACCCTTACCAAGCTGAATCAGCCGGTAGAGAAACTCAAAGACAAGAGCAGCATTGGCGTTGCTCTTTGTGATGGCGACCAGGTAAATATTCTCGTGCTTGACATGGCTAAAGGTGGTGCTTCCAAGGGTGAGGATGGGCGATCGGACTTGAGCGTTGGAAATGACCTGGATACGAAAGACGTCTGCGAGACGAGGACGACAGTCGTTTCGGAAGGCGCGGAAGATTAGGTTCTCGCCCTTTTGGTTGAAGACGAGGACGCCGGACAACATGATCGCGATTTGAAAGAGTGTTGTTGATGCGATGCGATGGAAAGTCAATCCAATCTCCAGGGTCTCTCAAGATAGGAGGTGGAGGTGCCGTAGTGGGGGATTCTGCCAGGGAGCTCAAAAGCGGTGAGCGAGTCGCGTGGATGACTAAACTGGCGTTGGCGATTGAATAAGACAAGCACATTGCGGATGATGGTGATTGCTGAATCATAATGAAAGAAGTAGTAAATTGTTAGAGTCTAATAAATGTTGGTATGTGGAGGGACTTGAATTTAGAGTATTTTTGTTGGTGATAGTTTTCCACACCGTTAGTATTGCTTCTGCTGAATTGACTGGAACGCGCAGCAGCAGCAGCACATACTTTGATGGACAACACCGTTAGAAAGTATCGAATAAATTAAATATGTTTTCTTTTTTCTGGCTCGAGTCTGAACCCTACTTGATTCATTATCATCATATTCTTCTTTTCGCATTTGAGAATGGATGAAAGTGGGTTACTCCTTGGCGATGATGGCTCGGCCTACTCTTCCGCGTCATCTACTGCGCCGTCAGCCACGCATCTTGCTTCCTCACAATGTCATGCTAGATCTCCTTCATCTGAGTACTCACTCTTCCCTCGTCACATCTTAATCAGTATGGAAACAACCACAGAATTCCCACAATCCTTTGTTCGGCCGTGGAAAGAACTACTTCAATCGCGTCGTGACGAGCAACAAGATGACTTCCCGAGCTACTACGTCAACAACGTTGACTCTCTCATCACGACCAGTTCGCCCAAGTCTTTATACGTAGGAACAGGCCACTCCATCTATACGCGCGCTCTGCTTCCAGCTATTCTGAGTGCCAAACATAGCGTACAGCTTATTACATGCTACTGGGCTGCGTCTCCATCCCTGGATGCTATTCGCGGTACCCTTGAGCAACTTGCGACAACGCGTATCGACGCCAAGGTCCAAACTCGTCTACATATTACGATTGGCTTTTCCTCCTTTGGATTATTCCAGAAGTTATTCCATCCTGCGTCCCGTGATGGGTACCTCTACGAGCCCTCAAAGTGGTCCAAGCTGGGCCTTCCAGATCAATGGTTACTACAGAATGCGGGCATCGATCTCACCGTCAAGAGCATCTTCTTCACGCCCTTGAGTGTCATGCACCCAAAGTTTGTCATTGTTGACGAAAAAAGGGCTTGGATTCCCAGCTGTAACGTCAGCTGGGAACGATGGTTCGAAGGCTGTGTTGAGGTTGAGGGTGCCATCGTTGATCGACTCTTGGCCTTTTACGACCGTGTTTGGGCGCAAGGCGATGAACCTCGACAGATATCAGACGACCAAAGCGATGTAAACAGAGGCAATATACCTCGATCACCGGCTAGCAATGCGGCGTCGGCAACACAATCAATCGCATTCCCTGCCAATGGCCTAGTGCCAACCATCTTCCTCCCTTCACCGCATCACCGTAACCCCAGATTCTCCTTTCCTTTTCTATCACAGAAAGACCCCCCAATGACCCCTCTCAATGCAGCTCTACTGACACTATTCAACAACGCTCAGAGGCGAATCACCATCCTCACACCGAACGTTACTTCGTGGCCTGTTGTCGAGAGTCTGCTGGATGCGCTCGCTCGTGGGGTAGATGTTCAAATCAGGACGAGCAAAGGCATGATGCTTATCGAGCAACTGGTCACATCTGGCACGACGACAGCCTGGTGTCTGCGCAAGTTCATCCAGAGATACGAAGCTCTTGTCAACCAACCGCGACTGTCAGACCCAGAGTCTCAAGCACCTACGCCTGGCAAGTTGGAGATCTTTTACTACAAACAGCTCGACGCCAGAAGCGATCAAGACGACGAACCGGTGGTGAGCCACTTCAAGATGACTCTTGTGGATGATGAGTATCTGGTACTGGGTTCCGGTAACATGGACAGAGCAAGTTGGTGGACAAGTCAAGAAATTGGTCTATTATTTTATGTCCCTGGCTTCCAAGGCCAGCATCTCTGGAATGATGTCCTTGAGAAGCGCACAGAGGTCTTGTTTCAATCAGATCACCCTAAGCGATTGATCTGATCATGAACCCTCAGCCGCTTTGATCTTCTCCCAAGCGCTGACAAACGTTGACGGATCGTTTGCGCCAGAAAGTCGGAACCGATCCTGCATCACAAAGTCAGGCACCCCACTGACACCACTGTAGTGCGCCTCTTCCGATAGCCTGTCCACTTCGGGGCCGTACTCGTCACTGTCGACAATAGCCTTCTGGAACTCGGCCTCCGGAATCCCCGCCTCAACCGCCACCTTCCTCAGGATGTCGTAGCTGGTGATGTCTTCGTTGCTCTCGAAATACGCGGCAAAGAGGCCATCGAGAGCCTTACCCTCAGCCTCCTCGCCATACTTCTTGGCCAACTGGACCAGCCGATGCGAATCCCTGGTGTTTCCAGTCTGTCCACCATACTTGAACTTGATGCCCAGACTCTCTCCGACGCCGCTCAGGTGCTTCTGCATCATAGTCACGCGCTCCTTGCCGAACTTCTCGTTGTAGACCTTTTCCTTGGAGACGCTGGACCCGGGACCTCTGGGCCAATCGGGCTTGAGTTGGAAGGGTTGGTAGCTGACAGCGAAGGTGTCATTGGAGTTGGGGTACTTCTGCTCCCACAGGCGTTGGGCGGCCTGGAGCTGTCTGCGACCGACGTAGCACCATGGGCAGATGGTGTCCGAGGTGACTGTGATCTTGAATCTGGTCATAGTATTTGAGTTGGTGTGTAAGATGAGGTGAGATGAGATTGCTGGAATAGAATGAGGGATTGAAATGGTGGCAGCTTTCTCGACTTATACGTGAAGCTATTTGCCCTTGTGCAATCCTGCTTGCAAATCGCCGTTTCGATCACGTAATCACGCACAACTCCGGTAATTTGACTCCACCTCTTCGGGGTGGGTCGGCCTCAGTGGGATGCCGAGGTCCGGAGTGGATATTGGAAGTGACACAAAGCTGCCTATACGACGATTGTGAGACGTGCTTAGAAATACAATTTGTTTGCGTGAACAAACTTCTTCAAGTTACACGGTGGCGATATTACTCTTTACCTTGACTGACCTCGGCTCATCTCGGGATTTGCAAGATGGTGCTAGAGAGGTCAAAGAAAACCCATATTGTCGGTTGATGTCAGATTAAAGTTGAACCAAGGATGTAGTTCATATGCATAGGGCTGAACTGATGAACTAGGGTGACGATCGATGGCATAAGACGGTATAGCCCCATTGTGATATGCAGCTCGACGGATCACCATGACACCAGGGGCCATGTCCCTGGGCAGTGAGCGTAAAACGACCAGTAGTTATAAATAGATCTTCTGGCCTTACTATTCTATTACACGTGGATCGATGCCAAAGCTTTCACTTATACTTTTGCGAGTAGTATATCAACTACAAGGACATGATTCGTACCAGACATCAGGGTATCAGAAAAATTGGCCGCCAGAAGCATAAGAGACGAAATACGTAGGTCAGTTTATGCTACTTAGGTCATAACTTTACGTTGTTTATTTTTGTATCCCAAATCTTAGAAGCCAACGTTTCTGGTACCAAGTAGCTAGATTGATCGTGAGAGGCCAATGACTAGGGTACTAACTATCTGCATTAGATATCAAATCCTGGAGATATAGCTAAAATCAGAATTAAAGCAGACCTAATCCTTGTAGACAGTGCCGTCTTTAGGCAGCTTCCCTGTAGCCAGATACCTATTCATAGCCTGGCTTGTTTCTCCCTGTAGGTAGTGACTTGTGTGTCCAGGTCCATTTCTTGTGATGCTCACCCTTCTCGTCAATTGTTCCCTGAGTCCCTCTGCATTTGTTACGCTCGTCTCAGGATCGTAGACAGAAGCCGCAATAAGAATTGTCGGCGCATCCTTGATACCACTGGCGATGGGGCCTTGTGGATTCGTCAACGGCGCAGGCCATCCGATACACGCGCTTTCGTAGTAGTATGTCTGCGACATGCCGAGCGTTCGTGGCGCAAATGTCACAGCGTTTAGGAGCTTCTGGCGTAGATCGACTGAGTTTTTGGAGTTGTGAAGCCAGTCTTGACATCCGATGGCCAGGTAGTTGTACGGTGAACCGCTTGGGTCTTGGACAATGCGGCTATTGGGGGTTGGCGTGGATAGAGCTGTTGCGTTACCTCTGCTCGCTTGGAGGAGAGCGTCGCCGAGATTGAGCCAGTTGGGGCCAAAATCGAGATACTGGAACGTCAAGAAGCTTTGTGCGTTGTAGCGAATTTCTTCGCCCGTCACATCGGAGCGACACGTGCCGTTGCAACCAGGTGCTGGAATGGCCTTTGAGTCTGCGCGCGATAGCACCTGGTCCCATACACGACTTGAATTCTTGCCATGGAGGGCGCACGTAGAGTTCTTGTCGCACCAGTCGAAGAACTCGTTGAGAGTAGTTTCATAGCCTGTGGCTTCTGCGAGGAGAGCTCCAATTTCGGATTGCGAGTGGTCCACAATAGCATCGAGAGCCATGCGGCCGACAGACTTGGGAAACAGGGATGCATAAGTGTAACCGAGAAGAGTACCGTAAGAAAGACCAAGGTAGTTGAATTTAGATTCCCCGAGAGCTTCGAGCACGACTTGGTGGTCTTTTGCAACGTGAACAGAATCGAGATGGTTGATCAAGGGACCAGTCAATTTGGCACAGCTCTCGCCAACTTTACGACTGTAGTTGTAGAGAGCATCGTATTCCTCATCGGTCGTTACATAAGTCTTGACGCGTTGGTTGAACACTTTGGGGTCAAGAATTCGATTGCGGGGACGTATGGACTTCCTGCGACAAGGATTGCACCAGAAGCTCCGGGACCGCCGGTGTTGAAGAACAAAACGCCTTGCTTTTCGCCTTTACCAGTATGGTTCAATCGTGTAAACTGGAGTTGAACCGTGCCATCGCCCTTGGCAGAAGTGGAATTGCCGCTTTGATATGCAAGAGGGACGTTGATCCGACCACAGTCAACGCCTGGGGGGATTGTGGAAGGGCATTTTCTAAAGGTTATCTTTGGCGTTGCAGCATTAATAGCTACAGCTACGATTAGAAGAAGTAATATAGAAAGGAAATTTGATGACGCCATTGTTGGAAGAATTAAGTATGAAGTTGCGAGAAGGACAAATAAGTGAAAGCAAAGAGCAGTAGTGAGAATTTATATGCCTCCTGTCAATGACACAAGGCTGCCCCTCACGATCAGATCGGGCAGATCTCTGGATAACACGTACCGAAAGTTAATTAGAGGCCATGGCTACCTATGATTATGGCCTGTATGCCGTGTTTTCCGTGACAATGTGCAGCTATCCAATGCTAGCTAGTCTAATAAGGCTGATTGTCTTAGTGCTGACTGGCCGCAAAAACCCGACGCCACTGGCATTCCAAGCTACGAGCAAAGATGAGTGGTCGGAATCGCATTCGCTTTTGTTTATTCGTAAGTGTACGAATCACAATTGTCGTTCAATGTGTACTGATTGATCAATAGCGCGGCTGTTGTTGTGGAAACAAGTTGTAGGTTTGCGCTTAATGGCTAGACTAGACTAGCTCACCAGCACCAATAGCCGCGATGGACATTATGTAGTTGTGTATGACATGCTCAATAAACTCCGTTTTCAGTCAATTGACAATTAACACGCTTCTTAATACCTCCATATTGTGATGTCTGGTCACTTCAGTATGGCAATCACCCAACCAAGTATCTATGGATCAGTGTATGGGTGATTTTGTTGACCGAACGCTACGATCAATGCTGGTTTCATTGATATCATACTATTGAAAAATAGCGTGTGGTGACTAGGATCCGGCTTAAGCTTAGGCAATCCTACGTAGTGAATCCATCCAGCTTGTCCACAAGGAAATGTTTCGTCAGGGGCAATGAGACGAAGAACTCGGCATTGTTTCCATCATGATCGGGGATTTCTTCTATTTCATTTAAACAACGGCTACTGAAGATTTATTTTAAGCTCAGTTCTCTCCCATTTGTCATGTACCAGACTTCTGGATCGTCTGGACGTAATTTCAGGGATACAGTTTGGGTCATCAAGACCTCGACCAACGACGCTCCAAAGTCAAATTTGAAACGATAGTCGTTGAAATAATTCGATATAGGATTTTGGGCATGTAACTTTGGAATTTTCAAAGCTCTGGTATGGCTGACTGCCTTGTTGGTATTTGGTATGTCTGTTCAACCCCTATTCACGTCTCAAGAACAACGCTCAAACTGAAACGTTCCAAGACCCAAACTCTTGGAACAGTTCAAACAAGTTATAAATATTATTCTGAATCTTTCCTCTTGTCACCATGAATCTCAAATGAAGTATCGCAGCTTGAGACTGCCCCCTCTTTTCAAGGCATCACCATAACAGACGGCAAAAAAAGGTTCGCACAGCACTGGACATGCCTACTACATCCTTACCACAACGCTGAACGAAGTGGATTAACCCCCGAGTTTGCTCAGGGGACAAGGACCACAGACGAGTCGGTGTCGAACCGACGATCTAACGAGAGCGCGAAGCATCTCGCCATGCTTTAACCACCCAGCTACCGCCAGGATCCTTGTTGGAAACCTGTCCAATAGTTTTGGTATATGAATCTCTATAGATGTTGATGTTAGGAAGGTGAGGGGTACGATGAGTGTTGCGGTGGTCGCTCCTTCCTTCGTGGAGTTGCGGATGGTAGAGGCACGTGAAACGTGGAGGCCCTCGATCGGAGCTACATGTGTTTTGCAGGATATGCGCATAACACACAAAGGCATGACAAACAGAATGAAAAAGAAAGGTTTACGAGTTTCTAGGGATTTGCAAAAAGATAAATAAAAATAAAATAAAGAATGGTTGAGGGGACAAAAAGAGGAGTGAGTTGTGGGATCCTCTACGAAAATTGGTGGGCCGAATATCACTAAGGTGACACGTGACATGGATAGGAGAAACTTCCGTTATTTACTAATAGATAGAAGTGTATGAGGGTGGGGAAAAGAGAAATGAATTGATAGCTTAACCGAATGTGCTGTGGTTAGGTTTAGGGATCGTTTGGAATTGCAATACAGTTCGCATGACGAGACGTCTTGCCTGGCACCAGTAAGATCAACTAACCCGCTATAGGAATCTTGAGCTTCTATCCGAATAAAGTGATTTTAAAGGTTAAATGAAGGGAATAGAGCAGTCCGATCAGTACTAGGGTTTGTTTTAATTGGAAGATTAAAAAGAAAAGGTATATTCACTGATGCATGGCGAGACGCCGACCGGACACCAGCAAAGCGAACTAAGCCATTATACAAACTGACAACTACCATCATGAGAGCTAAAACGGTTCGATATGACCATTAAGCTATAACTGGCATAGTGAGTTGCTTGAAGAGAACAGTATTTTGACCAACTATGCATGTTGAAGACACAGAGGAGAAGGAGCCGAGACTTGTTCATCGTGGCAACCTAGGCAAGATCAACATGACGAAGTGACAACACAATGGCACTAATGGCCCAAAACTGCCAACTAATACAAATCGTTGGCATATTTCTCACACTCTTCTTGGGTAACACCGCATCTTTTCATATTCTCCTCGCTCGCGCACCAGAACGACGGCTGTGATCGTGCTTTAGTATACAGCTGCACTTCATAGAAATCGAAAACTTACTCCCCAAGTACAAGGGTTGGAACCGAGGAGCGGTATCTGATAATAACTTAGCAGTGCGACTTGTGAAGCCAGCTGTCTACTTACGACCATCTCAGGCGACGAAGCATGAACAAGACTGTTCGTTGACAAGAAAACCAGGACCAAAAAGTCCAGAGAGGGAAACAGGACTATGCATATTGGTGATGTTGATGGCAATGCGCTGGTAGTTGCAGTACGAAGGAGTGAGATGGTTTACAGCTGAAGATATCCACTGCTATTAAAATGCCTCCCCCATTGTACTCCACTGCGTAGTTTCATCCAGCTGCTGAAGATGAGGGTTAGTTAACAAGATAGGTTACGTTCATACTGGGGCACTTTCAATCCCGAGTTGACTATTGGACCAATAAAAGTCTCACCCAAACTCTTTCCAACTGGCGAATATCGTGAAGAGCGATCATATAGTAGTAAGTGAGACTGAAGCAGATTCCGGCTTTCTAGAAAGAGAAGGCAAGGAATTAGACTGGAGAAAGAAGAATATTTCAAAATCAAGACTCGAAAGGAAGATACAGAAACAATATTTCATAAGAATAAAAGACAAGCGAAAGACATGTCGTTGTGATTGTCAGACCACAACAAGCATAGTAAGTTGCTGACGGGTACAAGGTATAGAGCGTAACTCATTCATATAGGTCCCACTCTAGTACCTAATTCGAGACTAGACAGGCTTATTCGATTCACGATGGATGACTCGAGATTCATAATTGATTACACACGATGGGATGCCGCAGCCGCGTACATGTCAGACAAGTGAGATTACCTCGAGGCCACGGCCGCATTCCCCGCATTCCCCGCATTTGTGATATCAGATTGATGTCTGACATGCCAAAGCATAATATCATCTTTACATACATCCTCTACGCGCTGCCACCATTTATTGTCTAAAGATATCAACTTCAATTCTTTATTACTCTCAACAACCCTTTCAAAATGAGCGAGCAAAGACCACCTTTCCCACCTTTCAGCCGCGAGAGTGCGCATGTCAAGGTCAAGGCTGCGCAAGATGGATGGAATTCCATGTACGATCCCCAATCTGGGCATGAATGAAGGAAACTGACCAATCTGGTGCAAGGAATCCATCCAAAGTCAAGATGGCCTATACCCCCGATTCCATCTGGCGAAACCGGGATACTTTTGTCAAAGGCCGTGACGAGATTGAGGCTTTTTTGACAGACAAGTGGAATCGCGAGCACGAGTACAAACTCCGCAAAGAACTTTTCGCTTTTGACAATGACAAGGTCAGTCTACTGCGTCTTTCTCTTTGTACGTCCAAATCTTGTGCTAATACGTGATTCAGATCGCTGTGCAGTTCTGGTATGAATTTCGCGATGACGACGGCCAATGGTGGAGATGCTACGGACTTGAAGATTGGACCTTTGATAATGATGGGTTAATGAAAAAGAGACAGATGAGTGGAAACAACGTCAAGATTAGCGAAGGGGATAGGTGGTTCAAGGATGGAGTGGATGTCAACACTGTTGAGATTGGACCAGAACATTGGTAGACAACAGTCTTGCGGAGGTAGAATATCCACAGCTTTGGTGTTGTAAATATTAATATAAAAAACTAGGAATCTACATGTTTGCTGTCGTACTCTTGGATTGATCCTGATACAAGGCTTGGACGCTTCAACTGCGTCTGATCACAACCGGCTGCAGTTCTCAAGTAGAGTCTCTGATTCACTTTTTAGGATTTTCATTCATGATTTAATGAAGGACTAAGCAAACATCCAATGGCATTAGGTTACCGTCTTTCAAGAAAGGTATGGATGTTTCATGGAGTCTGACAGGGGTTGAGGGATGAAACAGAGGATCAGACAGGGTCTCGCATAGACGATCTTGAAACACCCAGCTAAGGACAAAGACGTGATTAAATTTATATTGACCTCTCGCGCATATAACCTCGACTTTGTCACTTCAACAATCTTTCTCATCAACCTCTAAATACTAAACGCCTTACCGCCAACGCAATGAGAAAACCTACCGCCGCTCAGTTAGCCCTTTTGATGGCTTCAGTCGCTACAGCGGCTGAGAGTACATGCGCTGTACGTGGATGATTTATCCATCGGCATATCATCAATGCTAATAAAGACACCAGATCGACTGCTTTCAGGGTCTCATCACAAATGGCCCCCCAGCAGACTGCAAGGAAGCCACAAACTACCTTTGCTTCTGCACTATGCCTACACTTCAGGAAAACTTCTCAAAGTGTGCCGACACAACCTGCGGCGATGACACGAGTGCTGCTATGACTTGGGCAAACGATCTCTGTGCTAGTAAGTCTAGTGGCACTGGATATGATGGAAGATGCTGACACGTATTAGAACTCGGAAAACCTGTTGATCTTGGACCTGGAGAGGGTGGTACCAAGACCGATGCAACTACTGCTGTTGGTGCACCTGCTAGTACAGCCGATGAAACCAAGCAAACCACTGCAGTCGAAACGACTATCCCAGACGCCTCGCAGACTACTGCGACTGAGGTTGAAAAGACGGATTCCAAGGCTGAGGAAACTACCATTAAGACCTCTGTGTCATCTCAAATTTCAGAGGAGACTTCTGAGACTTCTGAGGCTTGTACCACGGAAACAACCATGACCAAAACTGAGACTACATTCGCCAAAGCCACGACAACCGAGGGAACAGCTGTTAGCACTGACGAGGACGGATCCGTTGGTACAATTACGGGAAGTGGAGAGACGGCAACTGCTTCTTCAGATACTGGGATTAATGCTGGATCTACCACGACCCCTGGCTTCTTGGGTATTGTTGGTGTTGTCGCTGCTCTATGGCAGTTTGTGTAAAATTACACAAGGGTTCAGAGGATCAGGTACCACGCGATGGATGAGATTGTCGCGTCGCTGGTAAATTGGCTTTGTGCTGGACAATTAATTTCAAAGTGCCTTGTTGAAACATGACATGTATGGCATTGACAAGTCAAGGTCTGTGCTACGCATCATGATTGGCTGGTCCTTGGCAAGGAAGTCTTCCAACATGGTTTCAACTAAAGAAACAAAAGACAAGGGGCATTCTCAGCTGGAATGAGAAATAAATGGATTGGATTTATTGATTGGAGTTTAGGGATAGAGAGCATAGGGTGGGTTTAATTGGCCTTTTGTTCTTGAAACAAATTACGGAACAAATTTCATGCGTGGCGATCACCCGCTATTCAAGAGCTGACATCAGATGTTTCAACTTGTGCTTCCCCAGATTACGTAGTATATACACGTGAGCTACATTGCTCAGTTACTTCCGAGTCTTGGATGTACCAGTGCAGCATGTCTCTTTGTTTAGGTAGGCAGGTATCTTTGTATTCGGTCATAATATCAAATTGCTAAACCAAAAACAAAAGCTCACAGACAAATTCCAGAACAATCAGCTCCACCCTTCTTAGGATCACACTTATCCTTAGGGTCGTCATAGCAGTATAACCCCTTGGGACATTCCTTGCCTTGGAACCCACCGCACCTCTCTAGCTTCTTGGGCACACAAATGCCCGGCTTGTCACAAGCCATGCCGCAATCACCAGGTGTTCGAGGGTCGTCGGCACAATACGTGCCCTTCTTGCAGGGTGGCGGAGGCTTGGAACGGAAGCCACCGCATGTTTGATATTCGTTCTTGAAGTAGCACGTTCCGGGGCACTTGTTGATGTTCTTGCAGTTGGCGAGTGTAGGTTTGCAGACGGCGTCGCTGGAGCAGGGTGCAATCTTTCGGCCACAATCTTGGCCTGTGGGTTGAGAGGCTGCGGCCGCGAGACCGATGGTAGCAGCGAAGAGGATATTTTGAAACAGCATGTTTTCCAAGTGATGGGCCAACTGATGAGGGTAGATAATGAGTTGAGTTGAGTAGTGCTGGAACAAACAATGTGGGGGAAGACAATTCTTATAAGTCTTTTATTAAGCTTAATTAATCTGAATCCGGTTGAACAGAAACATTGGTCCACGAGACCAGCGACTGTACGCCACCTCGTATAACCACAAATTGAGGCTTTCAATAGTGACAAGCGCAATGACGCAGGGTCTTGATCACCACACATGGACATACAAAAACGCCTTGGCTGAGCACAAGACCCGTGTCTCATCTTCCAATTTTGGAGCCGTGTTTCAGGAGGAAAGACAGGCTTTCCCGTAAACGGCGCTATGATCTGCGCGGACCATTCCAGACCAGCCTCGTTTTTTGAGTTTAGTGTGTCTTGTCACATATCATTTATTGCACGAGAGTCCATGAACCGATTGGCCTTGGAAGTAACAACTATCTACTGCGAAAAGGAATGTAGCTGTGGTGGACGCATTGGTTGTCATGTTGCGATACAGGAAAGCATAAACTTTGACGTCTTATGATGAGTTTGGTGCGTAAGGAATAACAAATTATGCGAGATATTACAAATGTGTTCAGTAGTTTCATCTATTTGGATCTTTAATGTGCATCTTGTGAGTTCTCAGGACCAATTATCCCAGGGCAGCTTGATGAGGCGTTCAATAGCGTCGAGTATCTCGCCATGGTCTATTCTAGCCTCAGCTTTCAAACCAGTGTGAATTCCTACGGGTTTGTAGTATTGAATAAGGTTATCAGCCATAAGGTCTAAAAACCCTATGCTTAAATGGACGTAATATTGAACTAAGGATAAACACAAGCTATAAAGAACGTTGTCTTTATTGCGTAAGCATCAGAATCATGATGCTTGGATTGCGTAGTTCTTTAGTCCTATCTTGTTGAAACTTTGGGATTTAAAGCGCCAAAATGTGCAAATACCCCGGTCGATAGAGAAAGGAGAGCAAATGTTCCAAGAATAAAAGTCGACTGACTTGTAGTGACTTGCTGCTGCCTGTGTGTAACAGAACAACTGTCTTGAACGCCTGCAGTTGTCAAGTTCGCCTTGGCTGATGTACCACACTAATCAGCCATGAGCTGTGTAACCGCTGGTGACATTCAACAGTGGAGATACAAGCCATCAGTTTCTCTAGCCATAGTAGTTATCTTAAGCCAGCGCCTGAGGTTAGAGTGACGACCCGGACTCACCAGTTCAGGGATTTTGAAAGTGGTGACACTCTCATATCTCAATACGAGGGTTTTTGAACTCATTCGGGCGCCTTTGTATCTTATTATGAAATCCCAAACGGGTACGTGTTCACATACTTTAGTGATGTCTGTGTCTATCCCAGTGGTACATAACATGGGAGATGCTTTGAGAAACACGTTTATCAAGCCCTGGCTAAATCACACAACGTGCAGCCCAACCTGGATCGGAGAACATCCAGAAAGGTTACTGATTTGGTAGAGGACCTCGAAATCTTACAAAGGGTTCAGTAGGATCGGCTGGATTTCTTACTAGGCAGCCCCTTATAAGTGATAGTTGTCCACGGAGGGTCCTACTCTCCCTACCTACCTGCAAGTATTTCCAAACGCTCAATTACTCAAGCAACATCTAATGTATAAGCTAGGTCATAGTATGTGAAGTGACACATCGTTTTGATTTGACAACTCGATGCTAAAGGGGTGCATCTATCTGATGCTTTGCAGCAGATCCACACCATCACCATCATATTCCACAAAAGCAACGTCAGACACCTGATTTCCTTGGCGATTTTTAGTTCTCTGCTATTACAGAAGTTAAGTAAGGGTGGTGACCCTTTGCTATCACGCATAGACCAATCACTTGTATTCAAGGATGTGAGAGGTCGAGGCGACAACCAACTTGTTCCTGCAGAGCTGGATCAACAACCTGCTAAGACAAAGAGGTACATTATGGCTATACTCATATCGACCGGAGGGATGCCAGTCACGTTGAGTTGGACACGCTCTATCCATTGGATGCAAACCTATTGAGTTTGGGGAGGGAGACGTTGGACGCTGTGTCCTGATGTAGGGGCTGGGTCATATTTAACAGTGGCAAGTTGAGTTGGCACTTATATCCTCCGTAATGGATGGTAGAAAAAATGACCTCTAAGCTTTAGGATATAAAAATAAATGTACTAAACATATAGCTTATATGACATAAACTGACCTACTAATTTTGTCATATACACTTCGAGTGGCCATTTCTTCTGATGCCCTGAGGCCTCCCTATCTTTGGGTAACATACTGCCCAAATGTCACTGCGCGACGCATTACTTAAATTGAAATCCTCTACCTTCTATATGTAACATAAATCATGGAGCCTTCTCCTGACGGTTTGACACGGAAGATCCATCAACAGGTCACAAGTCTAAAATCAGCATATAGCAGTGAGGAACACAAGGGGCAGCCCTAGAACGTTGGAGTGATGTGGCTGAGACACCAGGCTATAAGAAGACGCGTGTAACCCCTGCAAACCCCGGAGACAGATACTTGGTGGGAGTGACAACACTAGCACTATGATAATACTCCGATGGTGTCCATGAAGCTAGATTTAGTGGCAAGACTACATATGCAAAAGCCCGGCAGAGACGTCGTAGCTAACTCCAACAGGCTAGGTAAAGAACAAAACAGGATCGGACTTGACTTGGACGGGGCAACCACTTTATAGAAAGAACATGATGAGAGGCAGTTGGGGGTTTAAATAGCATAAACTTTTGGATACAGGCTGCTTGTAGCTAAAGAGCGTCCTGCCTGACACAGGGCGCTAAAACTGGAAAATAAAGACACGAAAAGCATGTGAATTTGGCTATGCTAGTAAAGACTGACGAACCCCAAGGCCTCAAAGGTGGAATCACTTTGTAGGCACTGTGTTGAGCTCGTTGAAGGACTGCTCGGCAGTGATGGGTTCCTGAGAATCGAGAAGAACGGCTGGATCAAAGATGCAAAAGATCAGGATTGCAACGGCGATGCAAACGCCATCAAGACCAATAAAGTATCCTTCCGTCTTGAGCAAGTGTCCCTCCCAACCCTCAAGAAGCTCGACCGTTCGGTAGACGCATCGAATGTAGACAAAGACGACAGAGATGATTGTGGAGTAGATGGAAAGACGCTGCGCCTTTTGGAGAGCAAGGCCACGAGTTCGCTTGATGAAGATGGCGAAAAGACTGCAGAAGATGGTCATAAAGACGAGCTGGAAGATGATACCAGCAACCATCAGTCTGGTGCCTGGTTTGGTGTCTTTGCCCTTGTTGGCGGCACCCGCAGCGAGGCCACCACCGCCAGCCTGGATGAGAAGGGCGACGACATCCACGACGAGGAAGATCCAGAGGTAGAGTTTAGGGCGGATGACGGAGTACTGAGGACCGATGGATCTGATGAGATATCCGAGAGTGACGTAGATGGCAGCAGCGACAAAGATTGGACCGACAACGAGGGTTGTGATTTGTAGAAGGAAGGCAATTTTGTTGTAGGGACATTTGTTGGACCACGTACGACCAATCCATCCCACAAGCTCAACGTACGACGCGATGGCCAAGAGGTAAGACGTGGCTTTGCGCTTCTGGAACGAGCGAACAATGTGGTAGATGCCAGTACCGGCAAAGATAAGATCAAAGACGATACCGGCTGCGAGGCTGGGGACGTATCCGTAGGCGTTTTCAAGGCCCGGGATAAGGGCTTTACAGCCGTTGAGGAGGTCACCCCGAGCGTAATTACCGTCAGATATCGACATTTCTTGATTGTCTTGTCTCGTGATTATGATGATGAGTGAGATGATGGTGTAGACGGATGGGGAGAGAAAGAGGAAAGAGAGAAACCGGACTGTCGGGGAAGTTTGAAGAATAATGGCAGAAGGGAATAGAATGGGGCTGCGAGGCTGGACAAGGGGAGAGAGACAGAGTCAGAGTCAGAGTCAGAGACAGGAGACAAAGGTAGTGAGGATCTGCAACAGATCCTAGAACAGCACAAACGGGAACGGGAAGGGAAAAAAGAGGACCAACAAGTCACTCAACTCAATCTCATGACCTTGTAGAGTTGTGTTGGTGCTGGGTCTGTTTGTAGTGGTACAAAAGTAGAAGCCGATATTATTGTTGTAGGTACATGTACTGCTTTGAGTCAGTGAAGCGACTCATGTTTTCCGCCTCTTGCCAGGCTAAATGGAAACAAGCATAGACCCGGTGCATTATCTTTGTTGTGCTTTTCCCATACAACACATTGATAGGGGATCCGTTGACAAGGGTTATTTTAGGGGTGAGACGTTAGATCTTACGGGGTGGACTTAGACTGTGGAGAAATACACGATGGACACGGACGGGACCCTTGACATGGATGAGAGACGAGTGACATGGACGCATAGATAAAGCTTTGTGACATGCTAAGCCCCCCCCTTCGTAAGCCAACAAACCAAGTCGGATAATTAATAACTCAATGGTCCGGAAAAAAAGAAAGAAAAAACTAGACGAGACAAGACAAGTGCCGGCCGGATGCACTAATCTAGTGAAGACATTTTTGGCAGAGAAACTTGGTTGAAACTGCATCTTTGTGGCGCTGTCTAAACAGCCTTACACTACCTTGACTATCTCTACCCTTGCTTCATGCATCTCTAATCTATACACTCTACCAACCCTGGATCTCCTCCACAGAAACCTTGAGTCCCTCCCGTGGCTTAGCAACAATCCCATCAGTGAGATCCCGCACCTCGTAGTCCTTGTCAATGTCAAACCTGTACCTCCCAACCAGGGCGCACGTGAGAGCCATGAGCTCAGCCAGCGAGAATTTCTGCCCGATGCAGCTCCGCGGACCGTGAAGGAACGTTAGGTTCGCGTAGTTGTTCTTTGCGCCACCCGAGTTGGCTTGGCCCGGCGCCATCCACCGTTCGGGGTTGAAATCATCCGCGTCGGACCCCCATGATTCGTGCGCACGGTTGATGGCCCACGGGCAGAGAATCACCATTGTTCCCTTTGGGACAAAAGTGCCCAGGATGGTGGTGTCCTTCAGAGAGTCGCGCACCGTGAAGGGGATGGGGGCGTAGAGACGCAGAGATTCTTGACAGACGGCGTGCAGATAAGAAAGTCCATCCAGCTTCTTGGCATCGACCTTGTCAACGAGACCATCAACATTTTGACGAATTTCCTCCCGTAGACGGTCCTGAATACCGTGGTTCTTGGCAAGCAGGAAAATCGTCCAAGTCAGCGCCGCAGCACTGGTTTCGTGTCCAGCAGCCAAAAAAGTCATCATAGTATCAACAAGACCTTCATCCGTGAAATGACCAGACTCGAGAGCTGTAGAAATAATATCAGGCGACAACTTCTCCTTGGCAGCCATCTGTACCTTTTTCGCATTGATGAGCCTCTGCGAAGTATCCCTCGCAGCCTTTGACGCCGCCAAAACGCCCATGTTCCTCTGAAACGGAAGATAATCCGTGATGATGGATGGTAGGACAAGCTGCAGAACGGTCAAAAGCTTAGCTCCGCGACTCTGCTTGACCATTGAGCCGTACATCTTCATGGTGTCCTCGATGCTGGGGTCAGAGAGGGATTGGAACTCGTGACCCATGCCTGCGGAACCAATAATGTCGAGAGAAGCGCGGCTTGCCCAGTCTGCAATGTCGATCTGGGAACCTGGAGTTTCTGACATTTCCTTTTCGATCCCGTGGACAAGCTCTTGGGCTTTGGTCCAGAAGACTGGGTAGAGTTCCTTGATGTGGCGGAAGCTGAATGCCGGCATGAGATTCTTCCTTTGCATCTGTGATTGTTAGATGAGTAGATATGAAGAATGGATTTGTATACCTTGTGTACATCTCCTTCAGAGAGGAGTAGTCCATAACCCAAGATCTTGCCGACCATTGCTCGGAGAAGATGAGGCTTTACATAGTCGTAACTGTTTTGACCAAGAACTTCCTTCAAGCCTTCTGGACTGGTGACAAGAATTCTCTCTTGATTAAAAAGGTGTCTGTGTAGGTCAGTACTAGCTTGTCAAGTGTAGATGTGACGGACTCACTTGTATCTAATCAACCCATTGTTTTCAATGGTCCTCATCCAATGCCTGAATGGCAAACCGGCAGGTTCACGGACAGACTCGGCCCAATGACCGTTGATAAAACTCGCCGCCTGTATTTTGTTAGTGCAGATCTTTCGATCATTGTTCGTCATGCACATACCTTTGGTTGAGGCAAATGTCTCAGTGGACTAAACAAGGCAGGATAAAGGAAAACCGTGTAGACGGCCCAGATACTTAAAAAGCCTAGCAAATACTTTCCCAAATAGAAAGGTGCATTTTTGACAGAGTAGTTCTGATCAACGATTATTTGGTAGTAAACAGCAACTGCAATAGCGACGGCAGCCCATGGTCGATAGTAGGACAGGAAAACAGCAATTCGTACCATTGTGGGTGGTTGCATGTGGATGAGGAGAGAATGGAATCTCACTGGACTGGCTTTTATGTCAAGGTAGGTAGTGCTACAGTACCAATCCACTCAAGTAGGAGCTAACTGCTACGAGCAGGGGCCTAATAAGTAACCCAAATAAGCAAGGACCTTGTTTCATGCACCGCCACGCTATTGCATACACATACGTAGCAGCATCTTTTCTTCTTCCTTTCACTGTGCTATTTTGGTGGCTTCTGATAACAGCTTGCATTTAAGTGGAAAAAACACAGGCTGAATCCTTCAATCATGATGCCTTCAATTTAGATCTAGTTACTCTATTCTCAATTAATTACGCAAGCTCCCGCTTCTTGAATCGTAGCTTGACTCCCACAGGCGGCATAACAGCCTCTGTCACCCATTGACTCTCTGGTCGCACACCATTGTGCTCAGGAAGGAGTTCAATGTCGAATTCCTTCAAGACGTGATGTAAAATCATCTTCATCTCAAAGTCCACCAGGAACCGACCCGGACAAGCATGCTTCCCGTGGCCAAAAGGCAGATACGTAGGAGACGTGGACACGAACGAAAGACTCGCACCGTTTCCTTCACTTCTCATTTGAGAGAACCGGAAAGGATGGAACTTTTCAGGGTGCTCGTAGATGGTTGGGTCGTTGTGCACAGGATACGAAAGGATAGACATTGTCGAACCGCTGGGCAGAGTCTGGCCGTCTGGTGTCTTTACCCCAGCTGGCGAGACTACCTTGCGGATCATGGCTCTGTTTCCAAAACCGTGGGTCCTCATCGACTCTCGCAGAATACTGTCAGTTTGAACCATTTTTGACACTGAAGCCTTGTCAAACACGCCCTTTTCACCAAGTACGTCGGCCATTTCCTTTCGGATGACTTCAATGGTGTTGAACTCTGCGTTTGATGCGGCGATATTGATCAAAACATTGCTGGTCGCAACAGCAGTCTGATGGAAGGATGCAAGATTTGCCAAGCAGAGTCTGTCAGATATCTGAGAGGGAGTGACTTGGTTGCCGTATTTGCCGATGGCGTATTTCATCATCATCTGTAGGTTGTCTGTTGGCTCTTCACTCTTTTCATAACGTTCAGGACTCAACAGGAGCTTGGTGCGCTCCTCGTAAAGAGGCTGAATATGCTTTTGGATTTTCCATCGTCTGTACCGTGTTGGTAAGGTGACGATTAATCCAACGAGCGGTTTGAGGAGTGAAGGTGTGTAAATCAAAAGACCAGAGTTCAAAATAAATAGGTCCGCAAAGGCGAGAGAGTCCTTTAAATAGTTCTTGTCACGGCCTGGAAGATTAGTTATTTTCGCTCGTATTCTCAACAGATATAGAAAAACATACAAAGAGGAAGGCCAACAGTAAAGCGGCTAGACACTTGAGCTACAATCCACTTCATGGACTCATAGACATCAACCTCGTCATCTGGGCCGGGCTTCACATATTCAGGCACAGCGTATTTCAGCTCATCATCTACTTCAGAGGCAAGTATTTCTAGGAAACGACCCATCTCCTTTTTGATGACGATACTCTGCCAGGGGTCTTGGATGTAGCTGGCGTGACCAGAGTTCCAATCTCCCTTGTCAATTTCACGAAACCCTTCAAAGGGGCTGAGCACGCCATCTGGCTGTGAAGCTGCCCATTGAGTATGGTGATGCGCTAGATGGATTTCATCTTTGAAGCCCATACTAGGCAAAACACATGTTTTTCCATCTTTGGTGAACTGATATTGTTAGTGGAGGTTGCTGATATGGGGTAGAGAGACTTACTTCTTGATATGCTTCAAGAAAGAGCCTACGGCAATCAGTGAGATAACGCCAGTAAAGCTTGAACGGAAGAAAAGGTGATGAATCCTGTAGTCGCGGTATAGTGGAAGGAACCTTGGGAGAGGTTTTGTGGTTAACAAGAAAGATGACAGCCAAAACGATGGCGACTAGCAAATATGTCTCCATGTTTGTGTTTCTCGATGGTGAGAATAGGATACCTTGACAATGATTGCTTGATTAAAGTCTTGGAGGTGGAAATGACCCTAAACAATTGCTACCAGTCCATCCTGGTAGTTTAGAGTCCATGTCTCGAGTAGGTACGTACTGCTAATCTAAACGCCGCCCGACTTCCGGTTTATCCACCGACAGCCTCGTCCGTCAGCGGATCAGCCCTAGCCGAAACAGCCCATTTTCTAGGTAGCTGGCTCCACTCCCCCCTTCCCTAATATGCACTAGATGCAGGATAAATTTAGCCTCATCTCACTGTAACGACGCCCGCACACGCCCCAGCCGAAAATGAGACCGATGACCCTTGTTTGGTGTGTGCAGAAACAACACCAACACCAACACCTTTGATATGTGTGTAAGACTGACAGGGCCAAGGCCAGCAGGAGGCTTTTTCTCAAATGACAAGGACTAGGGGTAGGTATCATGGCTAGGAGAAGAAAAAAAACTTGTATAGATAGTGAAATAAATGCTTCAACAAGGCTCACCGAATCTCTGCACCAATCCAATTAATCATTCAATCAACCAACATGGCACAGGAAAAGACACAAGACGTCAAGATCATCGTGGTATGTCCAGCCCTGCCTGTCATCCATCTTAATTCGTTCGGGGCTATCACTAAACTAATTCTCAAGGCTGGTCTACCACGTACTTCAACAACAAGTCTCAAAAAAGGTCTCGAGATTCTTGGTATCAACCCATGCTTCCATCTCGGTGATCCTCCAGCTCCCATTTCCCGTGTCAAGGAGAGTGCCCGTGTCCTCGCTATGCAAGATCGTAACGAGAGGCTCAAGGCACTCAAGAACCTCTACGATGGCTTTGAAGCCGTCTTTGAGCCTCCTGCCAGTACACTGGTCGACGACATGCTGACAATCTACCCCAACGCAAAGGTAAGCAGTAGACTTCCCCGCTGACCATTTATTTCTTTCTGACGATCCTTCACTCCAGGTCATTCTTTCTGTACGCAAAAATCCCCAGGTCTGGCTGGCTTCCTACCACGGGTTAGGCATCGATCTGCGCTCCTCCTGGTATCGCATCCTCGGGTATTGGGTTCCTGGGGTAATCCACTCGAGCGATCTCATCGTTGCCTGGTCCAACTTTTACTCTTCAAAGTTTGGTCTCGAGCAGGTTCCCTGCGAGGAGCTGTATCATAAGCACAACCAGTGGGTGCACGACATCGTGCCGCCTGGCCAGCTCCTTGAGTACCAGCCAAGCATGGGATGGGAGCCCCTTGCAAAATTCTTGGATAAGCCTGTACCTGTGGATCAGGACTTCCCACGTGTGAACGAAGCTGCCTTTCTACGGAACGTCAAGAGGACTGCCATGGCTGTGGGATCAGTGGTGTGGCTCTGTTTGTTTGCCGGCTTGTATTTCAGCGGCTGCTTTGCTTGGCGCAAGTACGCTCACTTGATGATGGTGTAGTGTACTGTAATAATAATACTCCGTGCTTTTGACAAAGAAAGTAAAAAGACTGCGCCTCGTATGCGCTTTGTTTTATCAAGTACCGGCTGTGATTACCCGTGTTTTTATCTGACACGAACCATTCTTTTTTCTTCACTAATCGAGTTGGGCAGTTACGTAGACGACTACGACTACAGGGGCCCTTGGTGATGCCTCACAGGGATTACATGTGTAATGTAACCAAGCGACAAGGACTCCCCTGGACTCTGCAGATCCTTCGCCTATCTTTTAGTTTAGCGCTTATTGCAACTCCATCTTGGATGAAACATCGACATTCCATGGATACCATGCTGACGGTGAAGCAAAGCCCATGCCGAAACATGCCTGGACAAGACACTTGTTTCCTGTTACGTGCGTACTTGACGCTTCAGGTGTGAAATTTCATTCCAGGGTCTCACATCATCGACTGCACTGTTTACTTGGCAAGCTATGTTTGAAAATAACATTTGAATGCCCATCCCGTGCTGACAAGACGAGACAAGACATGACAAGACAATTCCTTCCTTCGAGGCTTGCCACTATCACAACGTTACCACGACAATGACGGCTCAAACTGCCCTCTGCCTTGCGGCCACATCTCAGGCCCTGACTGCCTTTGCTCTCGGTTTTACAGCGCCCAACAACCTTGTCCGTCCGGTGGTTGCCTTGGTCGTCGCTTGGCTCACCTGGATATTCAACCAGGCTATTGACGATGCCTTGCCGAGTCGTCTTCACATTGCCTTGCTCTCAACTGGCATGTGGATTCAATGTCTGAAATCATTCGACGATTTGTGCCTCACCAAATTGTCCTTTGGTGATGAGGAAACTACCGCCAAGAAATCACCCCCCACGCCGTCGTCCATCACAGCTCGGCTACACTTTGGTGTCAGCAACCTTTGGAATATGCGTGGCGTCGGCACAGTCAACCAGATCTCCAAAATCCCGTCTTGGCTCTCCTCTCCCGCGGCGCTATCTTACGTTCCGTCCCGCAGCCAAGAAATGCTGAGACATGTCAGAAATGCCACCCTCAGCTACTTGGTCCTCGACGTATTCGCAAACCAACCCCCACCAGACCTGGATAACCTTATGTCACCCCGGAACGAGTTCCTTCTCACCCGATTGGGAGAGATCGACGCACAGGAAGCCTTATTCCGTCTCTTTGCCGTCATTGGCTTCTGGCTAAACACGTTTTGTGTTATTCATCTCGTCAACAGCGTATTCTCACTCGTGTACCTTATCTTGGGCCTCTACCCTGTCCGAATGCTACCTCCCGTCTGGGGTTACCTGTCGGATGCTTACACTGTCCGACGCTTCTGGGGTGATTTTTGGCATCAGACACTGCGACGTCATCTTACCAGCATAAGCGACTTCCTCGTCCACAGCCTACTTCACATGCCAAGAGGAACGCTTATTGCCCGGTATTGCAAGCTTATCATAAGCTTCTTCATTTCAGGAGCTCTGCATTATCCCGCTGACAGAGCTCTTGGCATTTCTGTTCAGGAGTCGAATGCCGTCACTTACTTCCTCGTAACCGCTTTGGCGATAATGTGCGAGGACGGCGTGCAGCACATTTCAAAAGGGCTGGGAGGCAAAAAGAGAAAGTATTTCGGCTATGTCTGGGTTATCGCATACATGTATTGGATGACTCCTTCGTGGGGGTATCCTGCTGCGAGGGTTGTACGACCTCAAGATCAACTGGTCTCGTACTCGGTGATTGGAAATTTCAAGACTGTAGAGTGAGATACTTGTTTGTAATTCCAAGGCTATTCTAGACGATTCTGCGTGAAGGTATCGTGATATACGTATATTCCAATAAACTGTAAGCTTGACTAATTCCAAATGGTATTGAGTAACATAATCCTAAGCGCGCCATAACCGAACAACCATGTCCCTATCAACTCTCGCAACACCCCTGGCTTCATTGCCAACTTCTGGTCCTCTGTCCGAAGTTCTGCCCTTTTCGTCCACGAATCGCAGCGGCTCAGCGTCAAAGTGTGCGAAGAACAGAGTCGCTGCTGCCAAGATCTCCTGCTTGGCGTAGTTACGTCCAGGGCACATGGCTACGCCGCCTCCGTAGGGGAAGTAGTTGCCTGCAGTAATACCAGCCGAGCCTTTCTTGATGAATCTCTCAGGCCAGAATTCCTCTGGTGGGTAAGAGCCCGACGACCATACTTCGGGGGCGCTGTGAGCCAGGTATGATGGTGCGAGGATCAAGTTGCCCTGCTTCAAAGTGTACCCGTCGAGCTCGATAGACTCTCGTAGTTTGCGGACAACAAAAACAGAAGATCTGAGACGAAGACATTCGAGATACACTGAGTTGAGCAGTGGTAGTTTCCTCATCTCCGCAATATCAATATGCTTGCTCTCCTTGTCGAAAACCATGGCGACCTCCTCCTTGATCCTTTTGAAAATCTCCGGTCTACGGAGAATCTCGATAATGATCCAAGATGTCATGGGGATAGCGTTGGAGTTGATACTCCAGATGAGACCCATTTGGAAAGATGCTCTGCCCTCTAGACCGAGTCCGTATTTTTCCATGGCCACCTCTCGCTCGCGGACGAGTCTGGAACCAAAGTTGGGCTCCCACTCGGGGTTCATTTCGTTGGCAGCCCGCCAGTCAAGGTTTTGCCAAGCATTTGCGAGATAGCGTTTTGTAGTCTCAAGGCATTTGTCTCTGGCATTCCAGCCCTTGCGGCAGAGGATTTTGGGGAGGCCGTAGAGAAGAGGCATAAAGTCCACGTCGTACTCCCAAAAGACATCGGCAAAATTCGGGTCAACATCAAAAACGCCGTGACCAGCCAGAGCAATGGTAGACGCTCTGAACATGTGTTTTCTCAAAAACTCATCAATACCAACCTCAATGGGTCCGTCGAGGGCAACAGTGTCGAGCTCGTTGTTCATCAAACCGACAAACAACTCTGTGAGGCCAGAAACTGCGGTAGACCCGATGAGATGGTGCTCGTAGAGTTCGTGGAACTTTCGCCATATGCGATCCTCCTCCTTTGCTTCTATCAGAGGAACACGTGCGGACCCTGACTTGTCTTTTGATACCAGAGCAACATCCTTTTCGGGGAGACGCTTCACCTTGTGAGCGACCCGAAGTGCAAATTCTTCAAAGGTGAGCTCCTTGGAACATCGAAAGACTTGTTGAACACTTCTCGTTCCGTGAATGAGGTAGGCATGGTCAAGACCAAGACGCATCCGTAGCGGTTCTCCACTGTCAACTTTTTTGCTTGCAGATGTTAGTTATAAGGCCAAATAGGAAGATTGACAAAAGACTTACACAGTGGACTTGAAGAACCCGTGGGGATTTCGGATCAACCCAAGGGCAGAACCAAGTCCAGGCACTCCATAAGGAAGTGTCGAAGGTTCCTTGCCTTGATAGCGTCTGTTGGAAATTCTCTGCAGTGAATACCGAATGGTGGTGATGCAATATGTCGAGAAAAGCAAAACCAGCAGAGATACCAGGGCGTAGGCCGTGGGAGAAGTGTCGAAGAAGTGAGTGGTCTTCATGATTGTGGAATCGAAGTCGAAACTGAACTTGGAATTCAAGATCGACATGGTCTCTTTCAACGGCGGGGCGCTAAAGAAGAGCATCTTTTTGTCAAAGTGATGGGAAGGTATAGTTTAATCAAAAATCGTTTTAGTGCGACTCGACTTTTCTTTTCTTTTTTCGTCTTTGGCATAGAATATTAATTAACTACGCTATGCAAGGACTTGATGGCAGGTTAGACGACCCCATAAATAGCGTCGGCTCCAAAACAAGCAAACTCCATGTTGGAACCGAACTTAGGTATGACCCCCATCCATCTTGACAAGGCTGGTCTTTTTTGGTACTATGGCTCCCAAGGTACGGGGAACATGTGTGCATGCTGCAAAGTTAGAGGAGCTTATCATGGACCAGGATCTCGTTTAGGTAGACAGATACCATGTCATGCCACACCATACCCTTTTGTCAGCTCGGGGCAAGTCGAAATCCTACGAAGAGGTCACGGCTCGTCGGCCTTAGCGACTTCCATATCCACATACCGAGTGAGCCGTGGTCTAACCTGGATCTGATGCAGAGAAATGATAGGGTATCATGGACCGGGCAAGGTAAAGATGGTGTTCATGTCCATGTCTTGGGTTGTGTTCCATCATGCGGCCTTTGTCTTGGAGATACTCGGTTTGTTCTTGTCGCCGTCAGCTTCGTGTTCGTGATGTTCATCTACGCATCTAATACAGAAACCCGAAGTTCTTCAAGACAGAATGCAAATCGTATCACGAGCAGGGTTATCATCAGCGCCATGACTGGAAGCTGGAGGAGCATAACGAAAGGTTGAGGGTTGCATGCAGATCATCTAGATCACCTACCCCCCTCCCCTTTCTTGACGGCCAATTTTATGTCATATCTTACTCATCTGGACTTGTACAGAAAGTCTAACAATGCATGTGTGAGTCCTAAACAAAAGAACACCAATACATGTGGTGAGCCCTTCGAGAGTCGAATCTGCAAAAGAACGTTGTGACGGCCCGCAGATTTGCTGACTGCATTCTGTCACGACAGGGATAATAGAGAACATGGACGGCAAATACTCGACAGGGATGGATGCTTTTCAAGGTCCTCCAATGAGAAACCTTATGAGTATCACTAGCAGGGCTATGCTACGAAAGGAAGGAAAAAAGAAACCTTGCTCAAAGCGTTTAGATTACAGTACAGCAACTCTGATTAGCCTTTATGGAAAGGAAAAAAACGAATTCTTGATTGTGGATCGCGGAGACCGTCGAGAAAGGATTAGATTCACATGGGGCCAGACACGTAGCCATCTAAGCGGGTCAAATCTTAGTCAGTCTACCAGTCCAAGTCGTAGATCATGATGTGACCTAGTTGTGAGTATGGAGGCTGATGATGACAGGACCCTGTCTGTGCGGTAGAAAAGGGTCAGAAATAGCCAACAGAGTCAGAAATTAATTGAGCGGATCCGTTTCGTGACGCGACAAAACATTGTTGTATGTATGTAGTATAATAGAAACACTCCACAATGGAACCTTTCCCTGCCCAGTGGTACAGTATCCGTAACCTAGTCTCTCCTTAGCTTAGCCCTACCAACCAACATCTCACTCATCTACGGACCCCTCCTCGGGTACACACCCCTACCCTGCCCAGCCTACCTGGCCAAACTAAGCCCTGCTCTAGCTCCTCCGCACGCACCGTAGCTTGATCTTCTCAGGGTGCTTCACCTTGAGCAGGAAATTGAAACTCGACTGCTTCGCCTCTTCCATGAGCGCCAACGACGCCGCAGTCTTGAGGTCTCCTTCACCGTCTGCGTCGGGCTCCACGGTATATTCCTTGAGAAGACATGCGAGCACGGCCACGAATTCCACTTGGGAGAACTTTTTGCCTGGACACACGCGTGGTCCGGCGGCCCAAGGGAGGAAGGCCCCTGTGGGCATGACAGTCATATTTTCGCTTTCGGTCTCATCCCGGGTGATCCAGCGGCTGGGGAGCCATTCCAGCGCATTGTCGCCCCATGATGCGGATGATGTGTGCAGTCCTGCAAGGTTGACGCCAATAAAGGTGTTCTTGGGTATCGTGTAAGAAGTACCGTTAACCTTGAGAGTCTGGTCCACGATGGTAGTCTTGGGGACTGCCCTTGCTGCACCGAATAATCGCAGTGTCTCATGCTGGGCGTGTTAATAGGGTGTCAATTGATGGGGGACAGTTCACTTACCATGATGGCGAGTACGCGCTTCAATTGAGGGTAATAAGTTTCGTAGTCCAGGTCCTTCAGATCAACCCCTGCCGTGACTTGGTCGACCTCTTCAGCAGCCCATTTCTGCCATTCTGGGTTCGCTGCGAGGAGGACGGTTGCGTAGGCCAAGGTGTTGGATGTGGTTTCGTGGCCAGCAAGATTGTAGCTGAACAGGTTGCCGTAAATCTCGGTATCAGTCAAGTGGCGTGCACCCTTGCCCTGCTTGTTCTCATTCTCGGAAGCGCGTACCAGGATACTCATAAGGTTGTCCTGCTCCTCTGCGCCAGCGTTCATGGCCTCGCGCTCCTCGGCAACCATCTCGGCCATGTACTGGCGGAAGTTGATGACAGCGTCCTGGACCTTCTTGAACTTGGAAGGCAGCATCCAGGTGGGGAGATTGAGAGTGGCTGTAAAGACGGCGGTAAAGAGGTTTCCGAGGATCAGGCTGAGGGCGTCGCGATAGCTGAGACTGTGGTTCTCCAGCTCACTCTCGAGTCCGCTTCCAAACTTGTAGCTTCTGCCAAAGCCAGCAGCTGTGAGGACGTGAAGAGCAAGCACCATAGTATCGCTCTGGGGATTGACAACGCCCTTTGGGTTTGACGCCCACATGTTAAGCATGTCAGTAGCCTGTCGCTTGGACTCATCCCACACGAGCGCGCTGTTCCTCTCATTGAATGGCGGGGTGGTGATTCTTCGGTGTCGCACCCAGTCATCGCCCTCAGTAGTTACAACATTACGACCAAAGATCTCAAGCGGCTTGTAAAGAGCAACAGCCTTGACAAAGTCCTTACGTCGGCGACAGAGATCATCAGATGCTTTGGCGTTGCCAGTAAAGACACGGATCTGCTTAGGGCTAACGATGATAAAGGTGTCACCAATGCGTTCCTGGAGACCATGAATCTGGCTGTAATTCCAGTCGCGACTGTTGTACTCGACAAAGTTTCCCAATCCAAAGGGTAGAATCTTGCGGAGCAAAGGTTCCAGCCAGCTGGAGCAGAGTAGATAAGGGACGTTTGACTGTTACTCATTAGTATTCGCATCTCAAGGTGACTGTCGCTTGACGTACAGGATCGATAGGTGTGATGAGTATTGGAAGGCCGATAGCCTTGGCCTTTCTGTAGTTCCATAGCAACTGTACAGTACAGAGGCCACTGTAACCCAGTAAGAGTACGCCGATGGCGTGGAGAGGTGTGATCATGATTCTGATTTGTATGTTGTGAATATGTATATGTTGTGAGAGGGTGAGTGTAGATTTAGATGGACGGTGCGATTTTTAAGTACTCTGACCTGCCAAGTTACAGTGGATGTCGCTAATTTTAGAGCCTAATTTCCACTGTGCAGCACTAATTTGTTTGCTTTAGCACTACTAAGGCCCTGTAATCAACCTGCCCGCCTGCCTGATCTCCTCTACCCGGACTTTCACATGAACATTTATTGGGTTCTATCCGTTTTCAGTGGGAGGCGGCTAAATATGAGAGACTTAATAATCATACTGAAAATATTCTATGTCTATGAATAAATCTAATCTATGGTCTAAAAGCAAGTCATAACCTTGGCCATGGGCTTAAACGCACTCATTCTAAAGAGCTCAGTTTCAGGCGTCTGCTGAAGAATTACAGGGAACCATCTCACAGGGCCCGACCAAGCAAGAAAACTAATAACCCAAAAGTAGCCAGCCAACTTTGCCAAAACCCTGGTAACTTTGTACTTCCAGAGAGGAAGAAACATGTCTCCAAATGTATCCTCCAGCATAAGTCCAATCAATTGTGTCGAGAAGAATTGAATGGCCCCAGATTTGGCTGCTGGTACCGCGCTTCCCATGTCACTTGGGACATGGACAAGACCCGACAAGGCGAACGCAAGGAGAATCTTGAGGTATTTCGATGTAAGACAGTAAGAATTAAGACGGAACACGTTCTTGACGATCCATGTCGCTGTACCCCGAAGGTTGTTCTGCAGGCCCTGGTGCCAAAATGTTCTACATCTGTCAGTTGTGTAACGTCGGGAAGAGGGGGAAGCTCGAAACTTACGACCAAAAACGTCGAAGGCAGTACGAATCGGACAGTTCGCCAAAGATTGGTCGCCAATCTTTGACAGCTTTGGGGTTCATAATTACAGAAGCGGCCGAGGCCAGCGAGTAACCGCCCTGAATGAAGCAAAAGATTGACACAACAGTTGTAACGGTCGCAATGTAACGAACTTGTAACTCGGCCAGGGTAACACCACCAAGACGACGAAACACGGGTACGAATATGGGCGCCATGTATTCCTTGTTCAGACTCAGCTGCGTCGTGATGCAGAACTTGTGAACAAAGAAGCATAGCAGCACCTTTAGCAGATTAATGCACACAAACGGTGTCGCAGATGGGACATAGGTAGCATCACGAGAGTCAAAGTTGTGTATGTTCCTGATCTCCCACGCCGTGCCAAGTCCTCTCATTGAAGACGCAACCTCTTGCCCAAAGACATATCGCGACCGAAACTCTGCAAACCTCGATTGAGCAGGCTGGTCCTTCTTTTCTCGGTCGTCCGCGTACGCAATCTTGCGCACGATCATGCGCTCAAAGTAAGTGAGTGATATCTGAGGAAAGGCGGATATGATGGCTCTCGAGACCCATCCGGGTGGTTCGATAAAGTCTTCAAAAGAGGAAAGCGCCACGAAAGTGGAAATGAGAAAGAGTATGAAGCCAATTGGGCGCAGAGCCGACTTGCTGGATGTGAAGCCTGCGATGTAGATAAAGAAGAACTGTTGGGCCGTCGATATGACCAACGGGTGAAGATACAGATGACAAGCCATTGTACTGTTATCGCTGACGTTGGATGATAGAGTAGTAGTTACACAGAACTTGGCTTGGAAGGTGACAGTTGAAGAGATGTTGGCAACAGGGACATAGAGAAACGACAAGAGTTGTCACAGTCCGTTCGCGGTGGCTGACGAAACGCTGTCCTGTCCCGTCTTGTCATGCAGAAACATTGCCGTGATAAACAATGGGGACCTTGCAGGCCGAGGCGGATCAAAAGGTTTCGTTTACCGTTTCGAGCCTGACCGAGCTACCGAGTTCAGTCTATTTTCTGAGATAAGCAGAAGCAAATGCAAATGCAAATGCATTGAAACCCATCTTTAGTTGCCCATCCATGTATCTGCATTCACATTGGCAGTAGGTAGCGCGATCGTGAGGGCTTAGAAATATTTTGGTGTGGAGTTAGAGGGAGATCCTTTAATGCAACTATCGTGACCCTTGTAAGCCAACAACCGAAACTAGCTCGACGCTTAGATAACCGACTGATCCCTACCATTTATCTACCCTCACTCCCTTTGCCTCAAATAAATACAACTCCATTATCTTGATCCATGCTTGCCTTGCCACCCAACATTTAGGTTTGGCGGAAGACGTCTTCCGTAGTGCACCGACGAGGCGTAGCTGTCGAGCTCGAATCCTTCCTTTTCGCTTCGGGTTAAAGTTGAAAAACCGACTACCGGCGACGTTCCTAATACTAACTGCCTCAAGCTTGTGTGTGAGTCTCTGAGGCGCATGAAACAAGGGTGCGTGAATCCATTCTCGTGCATTCATCGTGGTCCTGGCAAACTCCACCTACGCAATGGGACTCGAAACAGCTACTTCATGACAGCGCTTACTCTTTGCTTTTCTTGGTCCTTGATTAGTTGAAACCAAAATTAGATCTCTGGCCGGGTAAATTCACCATGGTTGGCTCATATTGAATCCTATCTCCTTCTCCAGTCTTTTCTCTACGCGATATTGGGCATCACAGCAATCCCCTCCATCACATCACGTTGAAACAATATTCTGTATCATTTCAGAGTTTTGGGGTATATCGCCTCAAGAATATCATCACTATGGGTGTGAACAACGTCACTCTTGGGCTAGTTTGCTGCGTGATCGTGGCGGTCGTCGCTTTGGTTACGCGCAAAGGACCAGACCAAAGGGAACCACCCTATGTCAAGGAAAGAGTTCCGTACTTCAGTCACATCTACGGACTCTTGAAGCATGGCCTGCGATACTTCGATGTCGTCAGGTAAGTACCTCGCCAGAAGTCGCCAACAGTTGCTAACAAGATCAGTGCTCAACAACCGCATCCAATCTTTACGATTGACATGTCGGGTCAAAAGAACTACATTGTGACATCTCCAGAACTCGTACAGGCGGTTCAGCGTAACACAACATCTCTGTCCTTTAGTCCAGCCATGATCCCTGCTTTCCGTCGAATGATGGGTTTCGACGAAGCAGGTATTGAGCTGATCTTCCGTGATGCACATACAGAGAAGGGCATGTATGGTGAGATTCATCGGGTGCAGAAAGCTTCACTGCTACCTGGTACGGAATCTCTGGATGAGCTGTGCACAATTATTCGTGGCAAGCTATTGGCCATTGTCAATGACATGCCTTTAAGTCAGACCATTGATCTGTACGCTTGGGTTCAAGATTTGTACATGAGAACCAACAACTCTGCCTGCTTTGGTGATAAAGACCCTTTCACCCTAAACCCATCCCTAATTTCAACATTCTGGTGAGTAATCCGCAATACGACAAGTTCTCGACTGACATAGACAGGCTGTGGGAAGCAAACATCAAAGTCCTTCTTTTGGGTATTCCTTGGTTCTTGAGCCCCAAGAAGTACTCGACTGCACAGAAGACTCGCAACGAGCTTGTCAATGCATTCTTCCAGTACCTTGACAACGACGGACTCGATACTGCATGCTCATTCATCAAAGAGCTGTCTAATCTGGGTATCCGTCGAGGTCTGAGTACTGAAAACAATGCTCGCGCTCTGGTCGGCAGTATCCTAGCCATTGTCGGAAACACAATCCCTACCACCTTCTGGCTCCTCATCCAGATCTTTTCTAGACCTGAGCTTTTAAAGGAGATCCGATCAGAGCTCGAAGCCACTCTTGAAGATCCCTCATCAAGATCAGATATCAGTCTCAATTACACTGTCATCCGGGAAAAGTGCCCCATCCTCATGTCAACATACGAAGAAATCCTTCGCATGACAAGCGGTATCGCAACAGTGCGCTACACCAACGAGGATACCCTCATCCAAGACCGCTGGCTCCTCAAGAAGGGCGCGCAAGTGCAGATGCCCACAGCCTTTATCCACGCTGATCCCACGACCTGGGGCGCAGACGCAGAGGTCTTTGACCACACGAGATTTCTCAAGTCAAAGGTTCTCACCAAGGAGCAAAAGGCTCGGCGAGCTGCTGCTTTCAGGCCTTTTGGCGGTGGCAACACTCTTTGCCCCGGACGTCACTTTGCGTCGTATGAGGTTCTCACTTTTGCGGGAAGTATTCTGTTGGGTTTTGACATGACTCCTACCACAGAGACGTTCAATTTGCCAGAGATGGATAGATCTAAACTTCCTTTGACTTCGCTCAAGCCAGCGGGTGACATCAAGGTTAACCTCTCAAGACGGAGTGGTTGGGAGAAGGCCCAGTTTAAGTAGTCTTATAGGAGTGTCTGTAATTTGAAATTATACCAAACACTTAGACTAGGGATACTAGACTTTTATAATAGCCTACTACTGTTTCCATTGACCTACGTAAAGTCTTATTGTCTAGTGACACTACTATACTCACGCAGTATGTACCAAAACTTATTCTCATTTGTGGACAATGTGTTCCATGAAAGGATTGAGACTGGTGGCTTGTACATGTAAACTATATGAATAAATCCTTCTTTGTATTTGATTTGATCATACACATTCCTATCATTCCATTTCTCTCCTTTTGGCTATATGATCTCCGATGAGAGATCTGTTCAGACTAGCCGTTGTCGAAATATGACAGTGGCGTGGCACGACTTGGATTTTGTAACTTACTTGCACATTAGACACGACTAAGGTCCTCACAGCAAAGATATATATGTGAAGAATTAAGGCAAAAGCTGTTACTCTATCCGACTTTCATCAAACATTACCTAGACGATTCACCTTTAGACAGGTTTTGGGACATCTCCACCGTGATGAGTTGTCCCTGAATGTCCAAGGCCATAGTTTCAGGAGAAATTGTAACCAGAGTCATCTCTGTAGTTAACTCTCAAGACATTCTTAGTTGTTAGACTTATTTTGACACTATATAGAACCGCAAAAGAGAGTCAGTAGTTTAGCAAGGCCAGGAACGTCCCGGCCTAATTCGATATAGTTGAGTTCCAGCTTTTCATCGAGGTGACAACTGGAAGGTCGGTACGTGCTATCTCATACCGCAATAACCTATCTAGTCACTATACCTTCTAGTCTAGAAGATCATGAAGTACCTAAATAAACTAAATCTTCTCTTATGCTACATCTAAGTTTATGCTCATCGGGTGATTGTGTAGAGATTGGAAGTGGATCAATCTCGACCACATATCAGCACCATAGAAACTCAATATTAGTTCCCACTAGATAACTAGATTCTGGTCGAAAAATTTAATCTTGAACTGTGTGTTATACGTGTGCAGAGGACCAGATCAGGTAGAGGTTGACGATCCTAGGAGAAGTCGTAGCATTTAGTCGTGGTTCATAATTTCAATTTGCGTCGCATCAGTCATACAATCAGATAATGGCGTAATTGGTTTAGTGGTAAAATTCTCCGTTGCCATTCAAGCGACATCGGGGAGCCCTGGGTTCGATTCCCAGATTACGCATTTTCTTTTTCTTTTTTTTTCACGCGTGGAGTCGAACTTGTCAATGCTTTTTACAACATTCTATTGACTCGTCTTTTTTTTTTTAGCTTCAACCTACGAGGGTTTTGAAGAGCAAAACCCTCTATGTGGGAGTGCAGCCTACTCATTCTCATCTGATGCTTCTGCGAACACTGAACGCGTCCCCGCTGCTTGCGCAATCGTGAGGCACACCCGGCGATCGCTAGAACATCGTAGCTTGGCGATAATGAAGAGCGACGATCCTGTCCTTGGACAAGACTCTAATTTCTCGATCGCGCCATCTCCGCTTCCTTGCATGCGGCTACTGAACTCTAGAAATGCCAATTTGCGGGGTTGCCGGACGCTCGGTGCCGGGTAGGTGTTGTGAATATCGACCTGTAGTCAACGAAATACATACTCGTGGCTTCATTCTGGTCATTGTTCTATGTCGAAATTCATTTCAGTATTATTTTGCGTCTTGAAGCTGTAGTTTATATTGCATCTGTTACTAGGACCAATGGTTGTCAATTGCTGTGACGTCAAATAACGTAATGGTGAAATATTGCTTGATAGACTGAAGACCACAATATGTAACTTCAACATCAACTGCAATCACAAAATCAACCACCACCCATGACAATGTCTCTCACACCTCTCTCTTCTCTTCGCGTCTCAAAGCACTTCATACCAGCACACAATCTCATTCCCAACTGCAGCATCCAGCAAAAGCCTCTCCTCCATTACCACGGCGCGTTTCAACGCCCCGTCTCAGCATCAAAGATCGAAGCGCACCTTACGTTAATCGGCGCGGTGAAACCTCAATGGCGTTACACAATGTACAGCCAGACACACTTCCACAGCACATCCCATGAGGTCCTCTGCATCAGTCACGGCAGGGCGCGGCTGTGCTTTGGCGGCGAGGAGAACGATGGGCGTGTTGAGCCTGTGGTGGAACAGGGCGACGTCGTCATTGTGCCTGCGGGTATTGGACATCGGCTGTTGGAGGATTTGGATGGCGGGTTTGAAATGGTGGGGAGTTACCCTGAGGGATGCGATTGGGACATGTGCTATGGGAAAAAGGGCGAGGAAACCAAGGTTAATGCCATTAAGAACTTAGAATGGCTTTTGAAAGATCCTATCTATGGGGACGTAGGGCCGGCTACGGATGTATGAATCTCATCTCAACGGTGATGAAGGCGTCGCGTGGGAGGCAGACATGGCTGTTGAACAGGGAAACACGAAACTTAATCAACGACAAAGAATGCGATTGGATTCAAATTTTATTTATACATTCAATCCGCCATTACTATCAACCACCATTAATACCTAGCTAATCAATATAATTACAATCAACCACAGCTTAAGCGTTCATGATGAGAGCAGCACCACCAAACAGCGCACCAAGCGCAATGGCAGCAGTAGCCTGAGCAGCACCCTCAGTTGAAGTGGAGGGAGACAGACCAGTGGCTTGAGCGGTACCCTCGGGAACACCAGAGGTGAAGGGAACGTCGCTAACAGAGCTGGCGCCAGAGAAGGCAGCCTCTTGTGTGCTAGCAGTAGGGTTGGCAGTTGCAGAAGGCTTGTCGGGGTTGAGGACACTGGAAATGTTAGCCTGGAAACTGAGCAATGGCTAGAGGCGGACTTACCCATCAATAACGTGGACAACACCGTTGGAGATGAGAACATCAGGAATGATGACCTTGGCCTCGTTGACAAAGACAGTGCCGTTGTAGATGGCGATGTTGAGCTTTGTGCCATCGGAAGCGGTCAGGGTACCGTTCTTGAGGTCGCTGCTGTAGCCAAGAGTGTCGTTGACAACGTGGTACGCAAGAATGTCGGAGAGGTCACTCTCGCTGGCATTAGCAAGAACAGAACCGATCTTGGCAAAGGCGCTGTTGTTGGGAACAAAGACAGTAATGTTCCTCTCACGGGTAAGGTTGGTTAGAACCTTGGCCTCAGTGAGGGCGCCAGCAGCGGCGGAAAGGTTGGCGGCAATGGCCGTGTCGGAAAGGTTCATAGGGACGGTGAGAACACGGTTGATGATGTGAATGACACCTCCAGTGAAGTTGAGATCCTGAAGAGTCAGCGAGGTCAATGTTATAGATAGATAGTGACTTACAGCCTTGGTGACATTGGACTGAGCACGGAAACCACTGTAGAAGCTAACAGTGTCGTTCATGGCCATAGCCTCGACGCGCTGTCCACCGGTGACATTGGCGTATGTCGAGTTGGTCAGGTGTGTAGGAACAAAGGCAGCCATATCCATGTCGGTGATGTTGCTGGCGTAGTAGGTGCCGTTCAGGATGTGGTACGACAGAAGGTTGGCGACATAGCTAGGGTTGTCATCGACCATACGGGCAACGGTGGTGTCCTTGAGGAGCTCCTCGAGGGCATCGTTGCTTGGGGCCAAGATGGTGACATTTCGAAGACGGCCAAGGTCTCGAAGAAGGCTGGGCTGAGCGGCGATAAGACCTACGAGGGTCAGCATACAAAGTAATTATACCATAGATGGATACATACCACCAAGCGAGGAGAGGGTAGAGTTCTCAGACTCAATAGCCGCAGTCAAGTTGGGACGGCTCTGAGCAGCAACAAGGCTGGAGGCGGCAAGAGTGACAAGAGTTTGCAGCTTCATTTTGGATGTGTTTGCTTAAATAGAGTTATCCTGAATAAACAATATGAGGTGAAAGCTCGGGGGGACACAGAGCTTATGAACCATTTCGATGGAAGCTCTCAGTCCACAGGTCTTAGCTCTTGCGGCAGCCGGCGGTCCAATTGCGAAAGCTTCATCAGCACGAGCCTTGTCGAGACCATGCTCGATGCAGAATAAAACAGAGTCAATGACATAGACCAAGACGTTTCTCGCATCTTCACTGGCTAGACAGGGTTGCAAGAGCGCAACTCAACTCAGCCAACGCGCCAAGGCTCTTAACTGTCTGAGGCGATGGTTCAATGTCAAAGCCAAGCAAGGGTCAGGCATTGATTGAGAGCTGTCGTGTTTTGCCGCGTGCCGAAAGCCGGGGAAGACGAAGCAGTGTTGTGCTCGGGAGTTGCGAAGCACCAATGGCAAAACCGAACGACGAATTCAATTGGGCAGCGCGCGATTCCATATTGTTATTGTAAGTTTGTAACTAGCCCTGCTCGTATCGACCTGTTCAAAAGCCTGTTTATCCACCGGTCTGAAGACGCTGGTCGCATGGAGGCGCAACGACTGCGTAACGGACAACCTACACGAAACGATAGCTTCCTTCATTGCCAGCAATATCCGGAATTCGCGATAGGCTGAAGGTTGATTCAATTCGGTCTAGGCCGCCAGTTTTGAGCTCCTTCAGCCGGATCCCCACTCCCCGCACGCCGATCGGGTATATTGATATCGTCATAGACATGATTTAGAGTATCGCAACAGCTTAGCTTGTAGCACAGCCCGACAGCTGTTTGCAAAAGGCGTGTCTGCTACTCAGCTACTGAAAGAATTAAAGACGCTGCCAAGAGCTCGGCAGTGCTAGCGTCACATTCCAGCTCTCTCATAGGATGCGCAGAAAGCTCCCTTCGACTCTCGATGTTGGCCAAGGTAGAATGCCAAGGGAGAAAGGGATGCAAGGATCTGGTTGCCAGCTCATACATCGGCGAAAACTGGCCGATCCAGGTCCAGACCCTGCCGAATCGTCCTAGGAAGCGTGTTGGCTAGTGCCGATTGGTTTGCTCGTAGAACATGATGAAGGTATCATCCAATTGACCCGACAACTCATAGAGGAGGGCCAAAAGGATCCGCATTCTCAAGTTTCACTCTTTTTGTTTCTCTTGAATCATCCCCAAATACCGTTCCATCCTCGCCCGCCTCTGCCTTCTTTTCTTTATTCATGACCTGCTCTCGCCTTGCTCGTTGGAGATTGACAAGATTCGCTCGATCGGGATCGCGACATTTCTGGAGCTTCTTCCGAAGGGGTTTCATCGCCTTAACGATTTCGGGCTGTTATTGTTAGTTGATATCCAGTATCGTCAAACATTAAGCGTTGCATACCGTTCCCCAGTAATCCGTCATCCTCTCTGGTGGTTCCTCCTCGAGCATCTTACGGCAGCTGTCGACGGCTCCTAGGATCTTGTCCCGCATGTTTGCAAAGACGGCTTCTTGGCTAGCATTGCCGCCTTGACCCGGTGAAGGGATCAGAATGTCGAGCAATCCGTGATCAACCATGGAAAGCGCTGCCATCATGATCTGACTTGGCGCATAGTGAAAGTACGCATCCGTCACCAAAGGGCTGAACTTAAGAATCTCGCGCGCTTGGGCATGTGCCTTGTTGATTCGTGTTTCTTCATCAGGCAGCCTTCGCCTGAGTTCCAGAATGGCACCTTCAAGCGCTCTGAAAGGATGTCGCACGTCGAATGCGAAGCGGATTCCCTGACAGAGAAGGAACTCTCCCGCAAGAATCTGTTCGCCTGTTGTATTTGGGAACTTTTCCGAAAAAGCATTGAGCTTGTAGAAGAAACCCTCCGCCTTGCAGCCGAAAAATAGTGAAGTCTTGAGAAGGTCGGTCGCTGGGTATGTCATGACCGAGTTGGTCACGTAGAATCGTCGCAGAAAAATGGCGGCGGTTGCTCGAATCTCGGTGGGAAGTTCGCAGAACTGAGCCGCGCGGATAAGCTCCACGGTGAAGAACTTGACAAGACGGATCTCTTCATCGGGGGTAAGGAAGTCGGGAGGAGGATCTGTCGCGAGTCGAGGAGCGATCTGTTCTCGAGCGAGCGAGTTCGTCTTTGCGCGTAGTTCTTGTAGGTTGGCCGTCGTAAATGACCAGAGCCGAAACTGGCTCGACTGCCGGTAGCGCTCGTCTTCTGTCGCCATGTTGATGATGATGCAACAAAGATGTTGTGTTGGTGATCATGAAAGCCTCTTGTTCAGGAGTTCACGTGACCTTATCTTATCACGCGATAGAGCAACCCAGAGCACCATGACATTCACGCCAATAAGGAGCACACATTTCAATTAGACGCATTTCGCGTACAATGACTCTATTGTCAAGTAGATTATTCCGTAACGCCAATCACCCATGTACCCAATTTACCCTTTGTCTCATAATACATCAATCAGTATCCCAAGTTTTCCCTTCTCGCAGGAGGAGGAGGCGGGGGCTTCTTGGCCCTGTTGGGAGGAGGTGGTGGTGGCTTCTTTCCGAGAGCCAATCCACTTGTGCTTCGACTCAAACTTCCATAGCTAGTTGCAGGGCTGGCAGCGCGATGTTCCCAATCAGGACTGCCGCTTCTACTAGTCGAAACATCATCAGAGAATACATCGTCGTGTCGTCCATATGAACCGCCGTCCGTAGCGACGCGTGTAAGTGGTGCACCAGGAACTCTCAGATTGGCAAGTGGTGTAGCTGTGGAGGAGCGGCCTTCAAAGGTTGAGGCGCGTCCGATCGGGGGTCGTGCAGGTTGAGGAGGGGGAGGTGCAAGACGGCTGCCGGGAGAGCGATGAGGGATACGGGCATATTCTTGTTCAGGCTCCGGTTCTTCGTAAACAGCCTGGTGACGAGGCTCCTGCCATGAGCGAGCAGTGTTAGATCGGCTGCGGCCGATCTTGGGAGCACTGGTAGGTGAAGACGCACCGCCGGCCCAGCTCTGGCGCACACGTCGCAGCTCCTCAGCGCAACGCTCATGGTAGTCGAGCTCAGCTTCAAGGAATTGGGTGAGTGAGGTTATGTTGTCCACCTCTGATTCCTTGATGTCTTGCATGCGACGAAGAACATCCTCGCTGGTCTCCTCAAACTTGGCTTTGTTCATGCGAACCTCCTCTTCGACTCGGAAATCGTCACGGCGGGCCTTTTGCAGCTTGTTTGTGCTTGCATCATAGGCGAGGCGTCGGTTCTCGAGCTTCTTGCGAGCGTTCTACTCTTGTTAGCCGGGAAAATGCATTTGAAGAGATGAGCATACCTGGTACTCTCGCATCATTGCTAAGCTCCTCTCAAGGTTGTCCAGCCAAGTCGCATTGGCGCAGTCAACGTAAGAGTCCTGAATACCAGCAATGCGCTCGTTGGCACGGCCCAAAGACAAAAGGCAGTTTCCAAACTCGGAATCCTGCTCAAAGTCCTCGCCGTGGGTGGCCATAGTTCGGCCAAGAGATGACATTGGGGTGCCACGCTCTTTGTCTTCCATAAGTTCATTGCGACGAGACAACCACTTGACGTATCCGCTCATGGACTTTTGCATCTTTTCCATGCCTAATAATGTTAGAACCGTCATGATGACTGCTGGTGTCATTATGATGTTACGTACCCTCATGTCGCAAAGTCATCTCGGTCTCGAGATTCTTGAACTCTTCAGAATGAGCAGTTCGGGCTTCGGCGCCCATCTTTTCGCCGGCCCATTGGAAGGCTCGGTCAATCTTCTTTGTGAAATGCATGTTGGGTGTTCTCGTTATCGATTGCTATATCGGAGCCAGTCCGATGGATTGATTCGCGGGGTCGTCTTGCGCCGTCACTAGGAAGCAAAGCAAGATAGATCAAACGAGGGAATAGAGAACAGATGTAAAAGAAAAAAAAGGTTGAGTTAAGTTGAGGAGCGAGAGACGGGGTAATGAATGATAACCAAGAAAACAGAGCAAGGGGTACATAGAAGAGGGATGGAAGATGGATGCTGGGGTGGCGAACAGTTGGGGCGTATGAGCAGAGATGGAAAGGACACGACCCGGCGTTGAAGTCTGGTTTCCGGTGCAAAAGGTTGATGCGACATTGGATGAGCGTGTCCCGGGGCGTGACCGTAGTGGCTCCAAGTCCGTGTGGAGTGAGGTTGGGGAGGCTGGCCCCCTGAAAGTCACCAAACTACAGGGCGTTCGGGCCTGCACGAACAGTAGCTCCAGCTTATCTTATCGTCTTGCAGTAGCCAAACACTGTTGAAATGGTGACCTGGAGAAATGTCGCAGGAATTTGGATCTCATTTTCATGAAACAAAGGCCGAGCAAAATGGGCGAATTATTGAAACACAATAATCTCTGTGACGTATTATTGAGCCTCTGTGGAATCTTGATGGTCACGTTTGACGAGGCGATACGCTGAACCTATCGTATCGTGAGGTCTGTTGCCATTATGCCGCCATGGGTACCTTGAGGATGAGAACTTGGTGTCCCGTGGGAAAGCCCAGAATGGCATGAGGAGATTCAAGCGGCAAAAAGACGAGTGGTTGCCGACCCCAACATTGCATTGCGCTCACTGGGCTGGACTGGACTGGACTGGTCAATAAGCTAGGCGCTGCCGAACGTGGCGCGTTTAAACAATTCTCAGTATCCAGACGATGTGTAGAAATCGTTCGGATATCAAACAGACGATGTATCGCGCTGACGTACTGCGCAGTCAGAGTTTCTCAAAATAGAGACAGAAATTGTTAGCGAGACCCGCGATCTACTCTTAACGAGTCTCTGAATGAGGTGAGATGGATCCTGATACGAGTACGGATCGATTCTGTAACCACATACCACGTACCTAGGACCTAACACCTAACACCTAACACCTAAGCCCCAAGCAATACTGTCGGGTCATCTTGGTGGCCCGTGATTCCAAGTTCCAATGCCCCCCCCCTGAGACAGACCTAGACAACGGCGCCCAATGACCTGCGGTACCGCTACACTAACAACGGGAACTGTCTCCGGCTGGAAAGCCAAGTTGGTCATCTCCACTGAAAGATAGACCAGATGGAACCGTACAACGGTGATTGACTTGGCTGCTTCTATTCGTATGGATATGGACATGGACATGGACAAGGACATATATCATAGACTAGACCGCCACTGTATTATAGCACAATTCATCGTCGTCATATCAATGTAATAACACGAGGTGTTGATCAGGCCAGCAACCATCTTGATGAGTGAATATTTATCTACTCCGTATCTACCCCGACATCCCATCCACTAGAGACTCTAGAGTTGACCGACGAAAACTCTGGAACTTCTTTAAGCATACCATTTTTATTCTCCATTAAACTAACCTTTCCACTTGGAGTTCGCACCACCACACCACCACTACCATTTGTTTAACTCTGTTCCTTTTTTATCCTTCCCCCTCTGTTTATTCTTGATCTCTAGTCAAGCAGCATTTTCGGCCCGTCCAACCCATCTCCAACCTCACAATTTTCCTCCCCCATCATGTCATGCTTTGGTTGAACCAACCCCGCTTTACATGGAATAGAGCCGCAGGGCAGGCAAATGATCAGCCCCAGTAGAACAATTTGATCGTTATCCGATTGCTTCCAAGAACCAAAAACCAACCTTCCTTTTCCAGCCTCCAGCCATGTTGGGAATAGCTTGACGATTAATGCGCGTCGCCTAAAAAGGTGCAACCCAAAATTCTAAAAAATTTAATTCACTCTTTTTTCGCCCCAGGCTCCCCTCAAAATCGACTCAACCTCCGCTCCACACACTCTCACTACCCGGGATCCAGACCATTCCTCCAGTTCCGACAAAACTCTCCACCAACGAGCTTGCGTAATGGTCTGAATCGTAAGGCGGGGTTGCAAAGCACGTAAATCATAAGTACATAACCAACTGTACATAAGATAAGTCCAATGTAACCTTAGTACTCTCTGTATTTTATCGGCTGTTCGATCCGGATCCTGTGGATTGTAAAACGAAAAAGAAAAGAAAAAAAAAAAAGCTTTTCCAATCTGGTCCTGTCGATCTCATTCCCACGTTTCGGTGGTTTGACAATCACCCACTTTCCCGGTTGAAAAGCTTGGCTTTGAGCATGACTTGACGCTAAATTGGTCTCGTTCTGTTCCCCAGACTTCCTTCAATGGCTCGCGTCGGATGTGTAAGGAGCATGTTTTTGGCGCGCGTCAGACTTGTTCGGTATTGGTTGATCCCTTTTTTCCATCCCAAGAAGTGAGATGCCCATCACATTACGATCCGCGCCGGGTGAAACGTTCATGTGCACCATTTCGAGACAATTGCGTGGCACAGAGATTGTCTGCTTGTAAGCTTCCCAGTGGGGTTTGATTGACTGTAGATCAAGGGTCGAGCAAGGGTGAGTTACTGAGTTAGTGCCCAGGTAGTTCAGGCGGCGTCTTGTACGGAGTACCGTATGTAGATTAGCCATCTTGACCACTGAACCAATGAGATAACTTGTATCTGCTCAGCATCTGATATATCAAGGTACAAGTTGTTGGGATAAAGTCCTTCAACATGATGCATTGAAAAAGCCCTTCGGTGTTTTTGAAACTTTTCACCATAGAGGATTTCTTTCTATTCACCTGCAATATTGAAAGGTTGACTCTTGTAACCTCCTAGTCTAGTATCACTCGCATGCCCGACTAAGGACTACATCCCCATATACCGCGCCCGATCCTACGTTTGGGGCGGCTATCATACGCCTCATCAAGGTACTCTGCAATGTAGAATTATTCCCTATGCCTCGGATATTGTTCTTCTCAATCCCATCCCATCTGTCTCTATTCATGAACGTGCCTTCTCTGTACTGAAACATTATGCTGGAAAGATCGGTGATATCACACTGCGCAACAGAAGTCCAGATACCTGTCTTATTACCTACATGTATTTCTGGATGTTGCCCGAAAACCTGTCTGTTTCGCTGTGGGTACAGGCTCTGTTTCTTGGTAATTTATACATTATGCAAAACCATAAAAGCTTCTTCTTCTGGTGTTTGTCTTTCAAAAAATGATGGAACTAAGTGGCCGCCAAAGCCTGCCCGGCTGTTATATTCTCACGGTGTCTCCGTCGAATCTGCTGATCTGGAAAGTTTTCAGTTTAATATGTTTTTCCTCGTCCAACAGTATCCTGAGCATATTGCGCGATTGACCGTTTGTAGGTGACCTCGGGCTATCATGAGAATTTGCCACTGCAAGCCTCAGCGACGAAATTATCGGCCAGGCCATACTATTCAGACCAGTTTCTTGAATTTGTTACAAGACTTCAAGACTTAGGAAGTCAACCTTTCTTCTCCCCCACCACAATGGGCAGAGTATGAAGGGGAGGGTGACCAAGTGTCGTTGATCAATGTATGTTATTTGTCACAGTTAATAAATGCAGCCAAAGCCCTCGCATTGATACAGATAATCAGCCCTTCCTTCTAACTATAATAATCTGTCTCCATCGCCATTTCCTGCAGCATACCCAACGATCTCTGCTACCTCGATTACTGCTTACACAAAAACATTCTTCATTATGTCCTCCAATATAAACAGCACTCATGTTCACCAGGAACCATATTATATCAGCGATATCAAAATCTACCATAATGGCCTTCCAGGCGATTTCCGAGTCGAAAGCGAAAACCTCGATGTCCGTCTGAAAGCTATGGTTGATTCGCATGGCCCGATATCCGATATTGAGTTCAAACACCGTAATGGAGAGCAGGTAAGGGATGGGATATTTACAGATCGACGGGGAAGTCTCTATTTTACAGGAGATGTTCGCCTTGCGCAGATTATTATTGTGGTTATGGGAATTGCTTGTGAGGCAGTTGGTGTTTCGGAGCGAATTTCTATCGTGGTTAGCCCTGAGCTTGATAGTTGAATATAGTAAAACAATGGATTTTCTACTACGCTGCTGAAAAATTTAAAAGGAGAATGGCGATAAATGATAGTTTAAGTCTACTGTTAGCACACATCTCCATCTATGCTGCCAGTAAGAGATGGCTGGGTGTGTGAAGTACTCTAACAAGTAGCGAGTTCTTGAAAGATTAATAGATCTCAGAGCCACTGTGACTGCTTCTCTTCAATGTAGATGAGCTTCTATAAAATTGTGGTTAAGTATTTACAATATATGGATGGCATTTATCTGCACCGCCAACTTGTAACCTCCTTGGGATCCCCACCAATGTATGTCTGCATCTTGGGGTACAGACAATGTTTGCGACGAAAGTCAACACCCTCAGTATAGTTGTCGTTGGTAAACTTGGTACCCGTCAGAACCTCGGGTGCATCTCCCTTCTCAACCCAAGCCACAATGGCTGCCAGCACGTTATACTCAGGGTCAAACGGGACCCCGGCAGCTGGAGCACCACCACCCTGTCCTATAGCCCAGGCACCGGGACCTGTACTGCAATGGAACATGCCTGATATGGGAAAGTAGCGGTAGTAATCGAGTAGATTATGATCAGCGGATGCCATGCGATCCCAGAAACGATGTGTGTTTAACTGCGTGATCTGATTGTCTTGGCCGCCGTGGTAACTAAGCAGCTTACCGCCACGTTTTCTGAAAGCTGGAAGTGATTTGGGATAGGTACGTATGTTAGAAGGGTTCAATTGGTCAGCCTTTCGAGTGTCTTCAAAGCTGTAGGTATTGGCATCCCACTTAGGGTCGTTGTACACGACATAACTGAACCAATCTACTGAGTAGTCAAACGGCTTGCCAGCAAGGAGCTTGGACACTGCCTGTAGCTCGTTACCAGGGTTCATACGTGGGAAGATAAGTTTGCCGTTTGGGTATGTGTACGGGGCGTAGATTATTTCCAGCTGCTTTACCTGGGCCGAATTAAGGCAGTTGCTGGTCTGGGAGCTTTTGCAGAGTAGTGTTTTAGGATTGAAAATGCACCTTTCTGGGACTTCGATAATGCCGTCTTTGACGCCGTCAATCTCGTCACATTGTGCAAGGATTTCATCGTGAATAAGGCCAGTCCAAGTGGTCAGAGGAATGTAGTTGGCAGAGGTTGTATTGCCGGTGATAGGATAAAACATGGCTCTCTGTCCTTGAAGGTTATTGAAGTCAACAGCGGGGCAGCCGGCCACGATGCCATCGTAGTCCTCGGGGTATGCCTCTGCAGCTTTGATTCCCATGCGACCGCCCAACGAACAACCAATGTAGTAGTTTTTCGCAGACGATTTACCGTAGAGGGACTTGATCAGCTTCTTCGCGGATGTGGTGCCCGTGTGAAGTCTTGGGTGGTCAGCTGATGTGATTGTGATGGATGGAGGCCATACTCACGCTCGGTAGGAAAAGTCCTTGATAACGTCGGGATTGTTCAACATTGTGATTGCCGTGGTGCCATTATGTCCATTGTTGGTGCCCATGGTAACGAAGCCATTTGATGTACCATATCCAAGATCTTCGTACTTGATACCTGGTCCAAATGTTTAGATTCGGTCTTGCCGTGCCGCAATAGGCAGAATTCTTACATCCATCGACGCCGCCATTGCCAGTTGCGAGATATCGATTTCCCTCCCATTCGTGTGGCAGCCATAGCTCGAAGCTGATGCTAGACCGTTCGGAAGTAGGGATATGGAGAGCGATTCGACAGAGGTCGACTGTGACAAGTTGGGAGCGACGGTTGCATGATGGCACATTGTCGGATAAATCCAATGTTGTGCCAGCCAAGACGAATTCCTGGCGCATCAGGGTTGAATTGCGGATGAGCCTCGCGGGTTGGAGGGCTAGACACCTCTCGCGGAAAGAATCACGGGGAATGCCACATAAAGCTGTGGTTATTAACAAGCCGATGGTGGCGAAATGCCAGCGGAGATATCTTGCCGGGAACATGTCGCCTATTCTCTGTTCTCTGTTCTTTTCCTCTAGACGCTGTCCCGAGTTGAAATGAGGGAAGAAGGGATAAATTTCAATTGTCGTCGGCTATACGAAAACGAACCCCAGATATCAAAGCCCCCTCTTCGCCTATTTTATGCAAATCATTTCCCAAGCAAGAAACAGTCGAAAATCTTACCCTGAAAGAAATGTCGGAGTCCACCAGGATTTAAACGTGGAAAGTAACAAACTATCTCGTTTCGTGTTCAAAGGATGAGTCAGTAGCTTGGACGGTATGTCCTATCATAAATTATCCATTCTAACTACCAAACTATTGAGAATTTGTATCTGCTCTGGCTTGTTGCGAGTTGGTCGTATGATGCACAATTACAGGCAAAACCCCCTCCGGTTGGTAGCACAAAGGTTGGCCTATCTTGGAATACGAAATTCAATAATCGATCGTTTAAATAGTCTAAATAAAATAAACGGACCTAATACTTTCATCTCATATACTGCTAACGGCCAATATTTTTGATATTCTGAGGACCCTTTTCTATTGCATTGGCATATTTCCAGCACGACACATCTTCCCGTCTTAACCCTGGCTATTTTCCGCGATTATCTGCTGCAAAGAGACACTATCAATCACATAGCGCAGCCCTAGGCACTCAATCGCTTCCCCATGTGAGCGAATATCATCTGTCGAAAGATAACTTTCAACTCTCTTCACTCTACCCCAAGCCGCCTTTAGCGTCGGACTTAACGCCAGTTCCCATGTCCCTCGCCAGGCGATGGAGGCATATCCATCTTGGCGACGGCGACAGAACGTGAAATAACAAGCCTCTCCTCTTGAGCCGTTCCACAAGGTCATCGTCTCGAGGTTGGGCATACTCTGTGCAACGTGTGCTGCTGTCATCAAGAGGTAATTGGTCTCGATGGGCTGGTCCTTGCACATCACTCGGGAGGTCAAAGTGAGGGACTTTAACTTGTCCCATCGCCACTGCGGCTCACAGGCATCAAAAAAATGACGAGCGTCGACAAGAAATGAGACTGAAAGATGTTCTAGCTCTCGGCTTGTAGCGAATGCAGCTCCCACACCAGGACTCGGTCGACGAACCCGTTCTGGGTTAAATTGTGGATCGGGTCCTCGACCAAGCTGGGACAGGTCAAGGTAGTTCTCGTTGAAGTCCTCAAATATTGTGATCTTTTCAATATTTCTGGGAAGGTTGATGATCGTTTCCTCATAGAAAGAATCCCAAGGTAGCTGCCAGAAACCTTCAGATAACTGCCACGGCTCGTACTGAATTTCGGTTAGCCGCGGAAGTTTTGACCAAAGCTGTAATAAAGCTGACGGTTTTAGTTGACGGCGACAATGCCGCCGGAGCACGAACTTTGTAACCGCCGCGACCAAAGGAAGTTCCCCACCCCTCTCGAAGTTGAGACTTTCGGATGGTACAAATGGCCTTCCTAGTGCCTTGTCCGGGGGGTGCTCCACGATACGGCCATGAGACCATCCGTGACCCGGATCATGGAAGTCTTTGGGCTTAGTGACGACTTTGAACTTGTCTTCGCTAGGAGTACCAAAGTAACAATCTTTGAACCAATGCTCCGAGTCACTTGGGGAGTAGGTATTCAGCTCCAACGTCAGGTATCGTTCTTCGTGATTCCATTTTGCGAGGATCGAGAACAATCTGGAGACGGCGTTCAGTATGACGCGGCCGTTCGAGTACGACTGCGTCAGCGACTCCCACTTGCGGCAAGCTCTGCAAGTGTAACACTCGAGCTCTATGTTGAGCCAAATATGATCAATTTGCGCTGTTCTTTCTTCGGATAGTTGATCGAGAAACCCGAGGCAGGTTGGGTGAAGCTTGAGGTGGCTAAAGTTCTTCTTCTCCAAGAAGCGCCGCCATTCTTTGGAGACAGAGGCATAAACTCCTGTATTCCTGAGGCGTGAAAGTCGAGAGAGAATGATGTTGCGTATCTCCGGTGGCAAAGACAACCAGTTAGTCATGGTGGCGGCGGTGAGAGGAATCTGTGGGAAGGAATCTGTGGAGGAAGGATGGAAGTAAAGGAGGCAATCAATCCAGAGGTGAAGGAACAAACATTATTTTTATAAGAGAATTAACTCTGAGACTCAAACCTTCTCATAATACATTGGGATTTCTGCGTGGGAATGAGGTTGCTCTATATGCCCTACATCTACTAGGGCAGGGCAAAAAAAGGTTATGTGTAGGCATCGGAGTCATGATGCTTTGTTGTGAAGTTAAATTCAGATAAAGTTGAAGGGGAATACAAGTACTCCTCATGAGTTGAGTCATAGTAAAAGCACTCAGGGCGTAGTAGCGATTCAAAACTGTCTGGGATTTTAATACTATCAATAGCTCCTTGGTAAATCCAATTAACCGATCTCCAGTACTATTACTACGTCGTCTTGTCCTGTCCAGATACCCCGTTACTACTTACACTTCCCGCAGTAGCCGCACTCAGCATCGCAGGCAGCGTAATCACTCTGTTCATCACTGTCTGAGAGTGTTGCCATGAACTCCTCCCAAAGATGCGAGGTTCCCAGATCGGCCTTCTCTGCGTTCCCAGCTCCTAGCCAAGCCTCCCATTGCTTCCTCACCGGCGTTGATAGGACGTCTCCTGCGTCTGGCAATTGCTTTCGAATCTCAAGACAGCCATCTTTAGACCAGACTATTTCCAACTTGCCTTGGTCGGATGCTCGAGCGTTGTCGATGATGGTGTAGAAGAGGGAAGCAAGACGATTGAGCGACAGTTGGTTCTGATCCTGCCATTCCTTGATGTCGGATTTCACATTCTTGATCTCGATATCACTTTCTTGAAATCCGCCATATTTGTGGTAAGCGAGGAGGAATTGCGGGATTTGGGATATCCACAAGCGTGGGAGTTGGTCTCCGAGATGATCCTTAGTGCGAGAGAATACAGATCGTGTCTTCAAGTCGAAGATACTGCTTTGGGGGACATTCTCGCCGCTGTCCAAGACGGTAAGGTCACTATTGATGGCCACTGGCGAGTCACCAACACCAAGATCTCCAATCTGGTCCAAGCCATTTGTATCGGACTTTGTGTCGCTGGACTTGGCGCTATTCTTGGGGCTGAACGGACCAAGGAACCCGTCACCTTCAAAGCGGACGAGCAGGTCATAACCGGCGAAGCGGTAGGAAATGATTCTTTGGTGAGACTTTGACCGCTTAGCTGTGGGACCCCAAGTAGTGTATGCCTCAGGGAAGGTGTGCCCAAATCCTCGAACATCCTCGATTTTCTGGTCAGGCGCGTCCTCTCTGCGAATAAGATGAACAGTGTCGCCAACCCTCTCGATGAGAATGCGAAAGCAGTGGCCGAGGTCGGCCCCTCTGACAAAACGTAGCAAGTTCCCGATTGAGCTTCCGCATGCGACAATATTGACGGGCATGGGCTCTGGATGCATCTTCATGACCGAGACAATGGCAGGCTCCAAGGGATGTTTAGGGTAAGAGGCGGCGTTGACGTCGCGATAGTAATCACCAGAATCTTGAGGCAGTTGATTGAAGCCCTTGAGTGGTGTCCATCTGGGAGGTTCACCTATAGATGTTAGAGATGCTTCCCAATAGGATACTCGTCATACCTGGGATTATTATCTTGGGGGTTGAAGAGACAAGCCAGTTGTAGGATGCGACAAATTGGACGTTGTCGATCTCTGCGCTGACACCAGTGCTGGAGAGACTGTCCTTTGTGATACGCTCGATGATATCTCCGAGCGGATGAGTCTTAGGAATCTTTATTTCCTTTCCATCTGTGGTCAAGCGAGAACCGATGCGACCTCTGTACCCACGATTCATGGTGAAGACAGATGCACTGATCAAGCAAGGCGAAAGTCTGGGTATGAGAGTCAAAGGTTGAGGGAGAGAAATTGAAGTTGTTGACTTGAGTAGTTTTTGAATGCGACCGACAGAAGAAATCAGTTATGATGATAGTGGTCGGCCTCTTGCATTAGTTACGCTTGCTGCGCATTGTTGGCCCGGTTTGCGTCCGGAAGTAGGCTGTGAAGTCTTGACTTGGGTCTTCCAGTCTGCCCAACACAAATATATTCACTCCAATACAATCAGTTAACGATGAAAGGAACCAACAGCCAAGATTGGTGAATGGTCTGATCATTACCATCATCGTCATCACTCGTAGCCGGCGTTGATTGCCAACGTCCCCCAACTTGCATTGCATATATGGGAGGCCCACCAACCCTCCAAAACCTGGTCTCATGACGAATTGAAAGCGGTTTTCTTCATCGCAAAATAAAGCCCTGTCGGCCCCGTGCATAAGTTTGGCGTGTAGCACGCATCGTGGCGGTTCTGGTTGGATTGATCCTGTGCAGGTAGACTGTGGGATGCCGCTTCATTCACAGCCCAGTACAAAGGGAATGTAGATTCACATTCACATGCGCAGAGTGTCAGCTTGACGCTCTATTTTCTTCAATTTATTTCTTTTCCATCTCGACTGTCTTCATACTCGTTACCTCAATTGACCATCTTCACACTACCGTCTCTACTGCCCGTTATGGTTCTCGTGAAAGACTCATCGGGTTCACGAGCTACCAAGCTCATCAAATCTTTCTGGGCTATCACCAAGGGAGAACAGCAGATAATCAATGCTCACTCTGCCAAGCTCTTTTTGCAAGCCTGCAAGGCCTTTACCGAAAAGAACACGGCTGTCAAATGCGTAGAAGTCCTCATCTCCAATCCTTCCGGCGTCGCAGCTCTTGAGAGAGCCGTACGTGCTGACCTGAGTTCTGACTTCATCACCTCCACCACTTTACCTTTTATTCTGACTCTTTCGGATGATGGAGTCACTTCACTCAACAACGGTGGATTCCTTCGCCAGATCCTGTCTGCCATCCTGGAGCCTTGCACATTTTGGAGTGCTTCAATGGACGCATACACCAGTGGCAGACTTGACAGTCTTGGGCTCGAAGCATTTGCTTGGCTCTGCTTGCAGATTGTATGTGACCAAGCCAAATTTGGTGATCACAAGCTTGCAGTGGAACAAATGATGGAGCATCAAAGTCTTCTCAAATCCCAGTTGCCTGAAGTTCGGAAAATCGCCTATCGCATTGACAAGGTCATCAAGATATTTTCCCAGCCGGGACTTGTAACGAACGGGATCACTCCTGGAGGACGCCATGATAACGATCATACCAACTTCAGACAAATCTGTATTTATCCCACATCTGACGAGCTCACCTCAACCGACCCTCCGTATCTCCAGCGACTTGGAGAGGTGTTTGACACACCGATGGATACGCGAAGTCAGACTTACCGCGACTGGATTTTCCGCTTACTCCGCGAAGACATGCTATCGGAGCTTCGAGAGGACCTTCAAATTGCCATGGGCCGGAAGAAGAGTAAGCGCCAACCAGTTGCACTTGGTCAGATGAAGCTTGTCAACATTGAGCTTGACAACACAACCATGCGACACATCCATCCTTACAGCCTGTTCGTGGCTTGTGGCCAAGGTGTGAACTTCCCTCGCAATATGTCCAAAGACAAAAAAGTAGCCTTTCTTGCCAACTCGAGGCATTTCATGAAGCATGACTCTTTTGGCGCACTCTGCTGCAACGACATGATTATCGCGTTTGGATCACTCGTGCGAAATGACACTAACTTATTAAAATCACCACCTATCGTCGGACTCAAATTCACGAACAACTCTGGCTTGAAGTCCGCTCTGACAGCGTTCCAGAGTCCCATCAAAGATCAGCTCAAGTTTTTGATCGTTGGCACCGCTACCTTCGCGTATGAGCCTATCCTAGAACGGCTAAAGACAATTGCAGACCTTCCTCTCGAAGCGCAACTAATCGATCATGGCCAACCATCGCTTCAAGTTGTGAGGCCCATTAGACTGGATACTTTGCTTGACAGATCCAGAGCATCTTTCGAGGCAGGTGTCGGGATAACATTATCTTCAAATTTCACGCATAACAAGGAGATTAGACTTCGAGGCGCTCAGCTCAAATCCTTCATCCACGGATTGAGTAGCGATCTAGCTTTGATCCAAGGACCTCCGGGCACTGGAAAGTCGTTCCTAGGTGCCATTATCCTTTTGACTATTCTGCGCCTGACCACATCTCGTGTCCTTGTTCTCAGTTACACAAATCACGCCCTGGACCAATTTTTGGAAGATCTCATGGGTATTGGCATTAGTTCAGACCAGATCGTTCGCCTCGGGTCTAAATCAACTGGAGCCACCAAGCCTACTCTTCTGAAAGAGTACGATGGTCAGAAGAGATTCTGGCTAACTATGGAGGAAAAAAACATCCTCAACAAGCTCCGAGTTGATGAAATTGTACTCAATGACGAATGTCAGGAATACAGTAAGAAACTCACAAGGCCCAACATTGATCCTGCTGATATACTCGAGCACCTTGAGTTTTCCGAATCGTTTACTTCAGCGTGGTCCGCATTCCAAGTCCCTGACGATGATGGGTTCAAGGTGGTAGATTCCCGCGGTAAAGTAATTGTGCCCGAGAGCATTTATGATTATTGGTTGCGCAACGGCAGCATCGCCGGTATGGGAAGACTCAACGACTTATTAGAAGAGTCATCTCGTGGCCTTTGGGATCTATCGCACGAATCGAGGACACAACTTCATCATGACTGGGCTCACAACGTTCGACAAGACCAGATTGCCAATTTTGTCGATCTCAGCAAGAGACTCAACGACACTAAAGCCAAGATCAAAAGTATACTCGACGAGCGAAGTCGAAGAGTGCTCAAGGATAAGCGAATCATTGGATGTACGACTACTGCTGCGGCAATGTACCAATCTATCATTGAAACGGCAACTCCTGACGTTATTCTCGTTGAAGAAGCGGGAGAAATCCTTGAAGCGCATATCATCACCGCCATGAGTGCCTCTGTCAAACAACTCATTCTCATCGGCGATCACAAACAGTTGAGACCGAAGGTCGGGAACTATACTCTCACCAAGGAAAAAGGAGAGGGATACGATCTCAATGTATCTCTATTTGAAAGGCTTATCACCCAAGGTCGCCACTTTACAGCACTGGAAGAACAGCATCGCAGTCACCCGGATATATCGCAATATCCCCGTATGCTAGCATACCCTGAGCTGAAAGACGTGTCATCCACTCTCAAACGTGAACCGATTCGAGGGCTCCAATCTCGGGTCACGTTTGTTCACCACGAAAAACCTGAAGATGCCATGAACGATGTAAGCGACAGTCGAGACCCCACCGCCAAAGCCACCAAGAGAAATACGCACGAGGCTTTGATGGTTCTCAAAACGGTACGATTTCTTTCGCAGAACGGATACAAAACCGAGAACATGGTTGTTCTTACGCCATATCTCGGCCAGCTGTTCCTACTCAAGGAAACTCTACGACAGGAAACCGATCCCGTGCTGGGCGATATTGACTCGCACGATTTGCTGCGCGCAGGACTGATTACGCCAGCAGCGGCGAAGGTGAACAAGAAGTCGCTGCGTTTGTCGACCATCGGTAAGTGCTTTATTCAGGGGCGGAACTATCCTAACTCTGAGTGAACTTCCCTAAAATCATACACTTATTTCATTACCGACCAGGAACATAACCAAGCTAACATTGATAGATAACTACCAAGGAGAAGAGTGCGATATCGTTATTGTCTCACTCACGCGCAGCAACACCTCTGGCGATATTGGGTTTCTTTATGCTCGCGAACGACTTGTTGTGCTCCTATCGCGAGCGCGAAATGGCATGATTCTCTTTGGTAACATGGAGACGTTCACGAAGAGCAAGAAAGGAGGAGAAATGTGGACGCAGTACTTCGATGCACTAAAGAGAAACGATTCTCTATTTGACGGTGTTCCGGTAAATTGCGAACAACATCCAAACGTCGCTATGCTTTTGAAGACCCCCAGAGACTTTGATACAATGTGTCCCGATGGTGGGTGCGCAAAACCTTGGTATGTTTGGCGTTCTTAACTACATCATCCTTCTAATTTATATAGTGGTGCTGAACTGAGCTGTGAGAAACACTTTTGCAATCGACGCTGCCACCGAGTACAGGACCATTCGAAGGTCGAGTGCTTCGCAAAGATCGACAGGACCTGCGCCAGAGGCCACACGTCCAAGGTACCCTGTGGAGACAACTCCAAGAGTTGCGAAGCATGTACCAGAGAGGATGAAGACAATCAGCGTCGTATACAGCGGGACTTGGAAATTGAAAAGACCCGGCAAGAGCAGCAAGACAAATACCGGCTGCAGTTGCAAGAGATTGATGATGAGATCCACCATCTCCGTCGAACCGCTCAGTATGAGTCAGAAAAGAAACAGAAAGCAGACGAGGTCAAGCAAAAGAAAGAAGAGCTTGAGGCTCTACGTCAGGCCAAGGCCATCAAGACTAAGTTGGAAGCAGCCGAGGCAAACAGACCACCTCCCAAGGACTCTGTTCCACAATTTGATGTCATTTCGAGTGCTGCCTCTGAGTGGAAACACATGAAAGATGTCGAGGGTGCACGTAACGCCGCTTTAGACAAGCTGATGGGGATGATTGGTTTGGAGTCAGTCAAAGATGAAGTACTATCTATCAAGTCCACTGTTGACACTAAAATACGTCAAGGGTTTTCACTTGCAGATGAAAGGTGGAGTTGCTCGCTACTTGGCAATCCAGGGACAGGCGAGTCTTCTTTTTTGCCCTTGAATAGAAGTAATGGCGAGACTGACCAATTCTGATAGGAAAAACAACGGTTGCCAGGATATATGCCGAGTTTCTGGGCTCTGTTGGGGCTATCGCTGGTAGCTGCTTCAAAGAAGTCACTGGATCGAAATTGGCCAACATGGGTGTCTCTGGCTGTGAAAAGCTTATCGAGGAAGTCAACAACAATGGTGGAGGATGTGTCTTCATAGACGAAGCATACCAACTTTCATCAGGCAACAGTCCTGGTGGAAAGGCAGTCCTTGATTACCTGTTAGCCGAGGTTGAGAACTCTCGCGGTAAGATCATCTTTGTTTTGGCTGGCTACAACAAAGAGATGGAATCGTTCTTTGCGCACAACCCTGGAATCCCCAGTCGCTTCCCTATCGAGATGAAATTCGAGGACTACACAGATGATGAACTTCTAAAAATCCTACAGCTACAAATCCATCGCAAGTTCAACGGAGCAATGGTTGTAGACGAAGGTGTCGATGGACTCTTTTGTAGAATCGCGGCCCGTCGGATCGGTCACGGTCGTGGTAGAAATGGTTTTGGCAATGCCCGGGCTGTGGAAAACCATCTACAGGCAATCACGAAGAGGCAATCGGCGCGAATCCGGAAAGAACGTCATGCAGGAGCCAAGCCAAACGACCTACGACTCACGCAGGAAGACATCATCGGACCAGAGCCTTCACAGGTACTGATCAAGAGCAAGGCCTACCGAGAACTAAACTGTATGTTTGGACTTCAGGAAGTCAAGGATGCGATCAAAGTCCTGATGGAAACGCTGAAAACAAACTTTGAGCGCGAACTCGCCGAAGAGCCTCTAGTCGAGTTTACTCTCAACAAGGTATTCTTGGGGTCACCCGGAACAGGAAAGACAACCATTGCAAAGCTTTACGGCGAGATTCTGAAAGACCTAGGTTTATTGTCCAATGGAGAAGTTGTGTGTAAGAATCCTGCAGACTTTGTCGGATCTGCTCTCGGGCAGTCCGAAGCTCAAACCAAGGGTATACTTGCTGCAACAGTTGGAAAGGTTCTGGTCATTGATGAAGCATACGGATTATCAGGAGGCGGAGGAGTAAACGGCACCGTCGTTGATCCGTATAAAGAGGCTGTTGTCGATACCATCGTGGCCGAAGTACAAAGTGTGCCCGGCGACGATCGTTGCGTTCTGCTTCTCGGCTACAAGGAACAGATGGAGCAGATGTTCCAGAATGTGAATCCAGGTCTCAGTCGGCGATTCCCTCTTTCCTCGGCCTTCGTTTTCGAGGATTTTGATAATGTCGCCTTGGCAAAGATACTAGACATGAAGCTTGGCAAGTCAGGCTTCAAAGCGACGGAAAAGGCCAAGGCTGTCGCATTGGAAGTCCTTGACCGTGCAAGAAATCGACCGAATTTTGGGAACGCTGGAGAAATCGACATTCTCCTCGACAGGGCAAAAGCAAGCCATCAGAAGCGTCTCATGACTGGTCGTGTCAACAGGCGCACCACGCTAGAGGCTGTGGATTTTGACGCGGAGTTCGACCGAGCCGAAAAAGGGGATACTGACATCAACAAGCTTTTCTCCGGCGATGTTGGTCGAGATGGCCTCATAGCCACTCTGCAAAGCTACCAGACTCGCGTTCGCCAGGCTAAAGAGCTGGACATAGACCCAGAGATTCCCTTCAACTTCCTTTTTCGCGGCCCACCTGGAACGGGTAAAACAACTGCGGCTCGCAAGATGGGCAAAGTCTATTATGATATGGGTTTCTTGGCAAAGCCAGAGGTCATTGACGTCTCCGCAACTGAGTTGATTGGCCAATATGTCGGGCAAACAGGACCCAAGGTGCAAAATCTCCTCGACAAAGCTCTTGGAAGAGTGCTCTTCATCGACGAAGCCTATCGCTTGGCATCCGAGACTGGATCATTTGCTAGAGAGGCAGTTGACGAGCTCGTTGACTGTGTTACAAAACCAAAGTATCATCAGAAGCTGATCATCATCTTGGCTGGCTATGTCCAAGACATCAACACTCTTCTCGCCATAAATCCGGGGATGTCTAGCCGGTTTCCAGAAAGTATAGATTTCGATCCCTTGGCCCCTTCGGCTTGCATTGAATTGTTGACGAAACAAATGCAAGCTCACAAGGCCAAGCTCAAGGGCCGGAGGATCATGAACCTCTCGTGCTTGGAAAGCCCAACAGTCCTATTCTTGAACAACCTAACCAAGGCTTTTGAGGCTCTTTCGCAACAAGATAGCTGGGCCAATGCAAGAGACGTCAAGGAGCTTGCAAAGAAGCTTTTCCAAAAGTTTGACCTTTCCTGTCAGGAATTGACGCTGACGGAGGATCTGGTCCGGAAGACGCTTGACGACATGATGAAAGAGCGACGCAGCAGAATGGACAACAAGAAGCCGACAGCAGCGGCTGAGATTGCAAAGGCGTTTGTTAATGCCCCGAACATAACTCCTCCCACTTCCACGACCAATAAAGTATTGACTACTTGTGAGAAGAAAGCAGAAGAACCAGAGGAATCGACAGAGGAGCCTGTGCATACCAATGTAGTCCACAGTATTCGAGATGCTGGAGTCAGCGACGAAGTCTGGGAGCAACTTCAGCAAGACAGAGAGAAGGAGAAACGTGACGAAGAAGCTCTACGACGTCTCAAGAAGGCACAGCGAACTGCAAAGGAGGCTGATAGAGAGAAGATTTTGCGGGAGATCTTGGCAGAAGAGAATAAACGCAAGGAGATAGAGGCAAGAAAGGCAAAGCTGATGCGGATGGGTGTCTGTCCTGTGGGATACCAATGGATCAAACAAGCTGGAGGATTTCGGTGTGCTGGGGGTTCGCATTGGATGTCTGATGGAGAGGTGGATAAAATGTAGGTTAATATTGGAGACAGCGTATTAATCTTTTAGGGTAAGGGGATTAAGAGAGATTTTGCTTATACCTAACTAATGCATGTTGAGATTTTGCATGTCACATGTGTCGAGAAATTGTTCTCGACCATATATTCTGTCAGGTTCATTTCGGTCATTAGGTTTGTCATCAAACTCGACTTATTTTCTTCAAACAATGCAGTCGATGTAGTGCAGACCTTGACCATGAATCTTTAAACTTCATCAAAAGTATGTTTTCTTCAAATGTATAATTTTGATTTATTGTCAGGGTAACACCGTGATAAGGTTTGATCTCAGCCTTTATAAAACTACGCAGTAATTGTCATGATTTATTCTTCAACTTTCCACCAAACCGATTCGCCAGCACAACATGAGACTCCGAAGCTCAGGGTTCCTTAAGTGGTCATCTATCCCTGCAGAGATCCGCCGCATGGTTCTAAATATGATAGTCGACCTCAAAAATCCGCGCTGGGCTGATTTGGCTTCTGTTTCTAAAGAATGGCAAAGCGTCATTGGAGCAAGGAACATGGCCAAGCTAAAACTCCAGTCATTGTCATGTCTAGACGGCCTCGAGACAGTTGTCCAACAGAGGCACCTGGTAAAGCATATCTATCTTTCCGTTCAGCTACCTCGGTACAAATGTACTCTTTGCAGGACTCGCACTACCCTTCCTTGTCTAGATACCCACGATTTTATGATGAGACAGGCTATTGACAAGACTCTTTCTGTTCTGAGCACATGGAAGACCCAGGGTCCTTTGATGCTGGAACTTAACGCAACTTCTTGTAGTGATACGGAGCACTGGGCTAAAAACCTTCGGTTTGACGACGATTGCGATGCAGATAACCAAGACTTGACTTTAGCAGAGTCTAATTGGCACGACCCCTTGCACGGATGGGAGAATGGCATCCAGAAGAAACCACCCTCTTTTTTTGCCATGCAACAGTTGTTTAGACCTATCAGAACAGATTGCTTCGGCTCTACCCCCATCACTGCAGTCACTGGCCTGATGATCCGTCGCCAATTCCGTCGTTGCCTTATGCCTAGCAGTCTAGAAAAGCTTTTGTCTCGCCTGATTTACCTGACGGACATCGTCTACGAGCCATGGGTGCCGCAATATGCATACACAATCCCCTGGGGTCTTTTTGAGAGTCGTTCCAGTGCGTAAATTCTGTTATGGAATTCAATTCGCTAATTATTCTTTAGAGCATCCAGGAGCAATGGGCATGCTTTTGCCCAAAACACTCAAGAGATTGATCCTATTCCGACATTCTGTTGCGAGCCTAACACGGGCCATCCGCCAAGATCAAAATTATCATTTTATGAGAAGTCATCGACGTTATGCAGACATTGACAATACATCTAACAACAGTCGAAATCTAGCCCAGGCAAGCTTGAAACTCGAACAACTTTCTATCTCGTTCCTCATTGATGCCGAAGACTTTCTCGCGGCCTGTAGGGAATCTTGGACATGGCGTCAGCTGCAATCACTAGCCCTGACTTTCCGCGAAAGTGCAAAGCACCTTGAAAAACATATCAACAGTCTGCTGGTCTCTACAGCGAAACTTGCACTGCGCATGCCGAAGCTGGTCACCCTGGTGCTTTGGAGTGGAAATCAGGGAACCGCTTGTGCATTTATCTACACCAGGAACGAGTACTATGCCCGAGTGGTATGGCGAGGGTCATGGAACCTGGATATTAGCCAGGAAGCTCTAGAAGCATGGGAAGCTGTTGCCGCGCTTTATTCTCTGAAACTGAAAGTTGAGCATGAGCGTATTCAGACGATGATTAACTCTTATGGGGATGCCATATATCATCTCAACCTGCCCTGTCAGATTATTCCACCTACGTCGCTTTGGCAGATGCGATTAGAAGGAGCCTAGATACTCAAATAGGACAGTCAAGAACCTTCCGCTTCTCGTAGGCGACCTTCCCATCACTTAGTCCAAGGTTTGGCTTGGAAGGGAGCATTTCATCAAAGTCAACTGAACTTGCTATCACTCCACCCTTCTACTGCAAACATGACAGGAGCGAGACAAATGACCAAGATGTTGAACTATAGCCTCTAAGATCTAGTCTTATGACAAATTAGACGCAGATTTCTTTGTCGTACAATAAGTTCTTATCGGCCCTATGCATAAGTTAGGGAATATTAGGCATGGTGGCGGTTCTGGTTAGATTAATCTTAGGTCACTTTATTTATAGCCCAGTATAAAGAGAGGTATATTCATTTACAGTGATTAAGATCTTCTTATATTCACATTCACAGAGCGTCGATATGATATTTTATTTAATAGAAATACATTGTATTAAAGCTAACCCAAATTCTCCTTCACAAGTTTTATCTAGCATTCTGTATCAGCCTTTGCGCATTGCTCCTTTGTAGCCTTCTTAAAGCGCTTAGAAACATCACCCACGCGTTCCTCCCATGGCGCAGCCTGGACATCCAGAACCTGTGTGGTGCCATTCTTTGACAGATCAAAATCCTCTAGGCTGAACCAGAACAGCTCAGGACCAGAAGCGGATTCGTAGAAAATCATCGAATCCTTAAGATCGGCGTAGATTCGCCAGTAAGTCGGCCAGACGTCTGCTGCTCCGGGCTTAGGGGTAATCGTTTCAGGAATAGGAACGCTGACAGCCCTGATCATTCCCGCAGTATAAGACATTGCTTTTGGTAGGTCATTTGTCTGAGGGATCTCCGATAGGTAGTGTGAGAGTCGGACGAAGCGATCTAAAGGACCCGAGATTAGAAAGATGTTTAAGTGTTGCAAGGGTCGCAATTTAAAGGTTTAGGTTAATACTAACCGGCAGGCCTTGATGTTCCTGGAAGAGCTGAATCGGCAATTGGCTCCCAGTAAGTGTTGATTGCGAGCTGCTGATCGTACGTGGGCTCGTTCGTCATGACGGTATAGTTCTTCGAATGATAGCATGTCAACTTCCCCTTGACATACTCCATGACAATGTTGTCCCCTGATGGGTCGCTGTATGACAAATGGCCTACCGAGTTGACACCAGGTACGAGGGACGTGGGAACAACTTGGAACGGCGGCTTTCCGCTGCCAGGACAGACAGCATCCGCCACCTCCTCAACGGTGGCGTACTGGTCGAGAAAGTACTGTAGCCAGTGTCCAACCCACATGCTGGGAATACTTTCATCACGCCTTCCGTAGTCACTACCGTCTAGATAGAGGCAGCTTCCCGTGAGGCCCTTTTCGTTAACGCCATCAATGTGTGCTGCGCCGTACATGAGGGCCGTGACGGAGCCATATTTGGTTGTCCAGTTGTATCCATTCGCTTCAACACTGCTGCCAGTGCGTTTCAACCCAGCTGGGTAAGCGAAGAATGTCGTGTTTGTCTCGGCTACAAAGTCCATGGACCGTCCAACAACGATGCGATCTTCGCTTGCGGTATATGTTACACGGGAGCAAGCTTGTGCTTGATAGCACGTCCCAAGGACAAAGAGTGCAGTTCGCAGCATGTTTAATGATAGAGATAAAGGATGATGTAGTTGATAATGATAGAAGCCTGAGAAGATACCCTGAAAAAGTGAGGACTATTTCACTCTCTTATAATCCTGTGAAGAGCATTCATCAGCTCCTAGATAGGCAGTTCAGAAGAAATTGATACGTTTATTTATATGGGGCCCTATAATGACATGTAAATTCCGTACGAAATTACGAATCGTTGTCCTACTGAGTGCTATCAAGGTTTACTCATGAGACTGCCTTACTGCAAAGGGTCGTAGACTAGCTAGCTAGATGTTGGCGAGGTGCCGCGGCGGCCGACGCTGTCTTTGGCAAGACAGTAACCATATCGTTGCCTTCCGTGTTCTCGCTGCGTACCAATTAGTCTGCGAAAGACCTATGGGAAGGCTCCTGATAGTGAGTTGTATTGCTCCGGTCTGGGCTTCCAACTCAACACCCAATAGACTTTGGGAGGCACATAATGCTAGGCACTGTAGAGGGTGTGAACCAGTGTGACTTGCCAGGAAATAGCCATAGCAAAGTTTCACTCGGCTGGTCGTTAAAGTCAATTCACTGAGCAAAGGTAATTCACTAAGAAAAGTCAACTCACTAAGAAGACTTGAAGGAGCATGCTCCCCGCGGGATGCGCGAATCTGCAGTAACAGCGGTTAGAATAGAATGCTAGCTTGCGCCTTAATGAGGCCATACAAATCTATTGATTCTAGAACAGAGATGGAGTAGCTTGCCATGTGAGTGTTGATATTAATTTAGATCATGCGGGGATGTTGATTGGAATGCTGGCTGGAATGTTTGGCTTGTACCGTCTGTCCGGGGCCACGTTTCTATGGTACCTAATTACGGAGTAGTTAGTAGTCTAGATCAATCGGTTCCAAGCGACCGTAATGCTCTCTATCTAACTATTAGTTCGCTTTGGTTGACAGCGATTGAAAAGTTGGCGCAAGGCTTATCTCAGCCACCAATCTACCTATGTATCTCAGCTAATAAGAGTCCTTGAAAAACAAAACATGTCTTGCATTAGCTAAACCAAGGTATCTTTCTGATGTCTTGAATTTCGCGATTTTCCGTAGAAACTATTTGGTCCAATTGGAAAACGGGTAGTTTGAGCACAAACCGCGACAATCCTATTAAATCAAACGGCATGACCGGTTTCAAATCCATACCCTGACACCGACAGCCGTGACTCATCGCTTCGTCGTCGGTGGACTCCTTCGTGATCTTCGCAGGAAGGTTCCGAGACTGATTCGCCTTGCGCGTTGGGAAGACATTAGCTTGGTAGTCAAGGAGTGACAGGCAAAGGAATAGAAAGCTACTGGCAAGGCGTTTGCCAGTAGGCCGGAGCTATTAGTAAATGTGAAAGTCGGATGTTATGCTCAACGTTCATTCGGGTTGATGGGGATTAAAGTTTCAATCAACAAAGTTACACATCTGAAAAATCGTACAGGACAAGGGCGATTGGCAGAGACGATAGCCTGATGCCGTGGCTTCCAGCGCAGATCCTTAATCTTTCGAGTGTAGGTTCTCCAGCTACAATAGAGGCTATCCAGAAAATGTAATCTATAGACGATGCAAAGCCGCCGCAACTACACAGAGACCAAACCTAACTGAATACCCTATGCAAACAGATGTCGAACAGCAGATCCCCATTTTAGTCTTCCACGTCGCTAGTGAGGACCACACAGTGTATGCAGGGGCCTTCTTTTTGCTCTATCTAGGGCGAAATCACTGAATTCTACTAGAATTGACTTTAGTATGTAGGACTAGGTCGTTCCCATAACTCTTGTCACGCTTCTGCTTAACTATATATCAACCTAGTATTAATAAAATAGTCTGCAAATCAAGCTTATCCCACTCCTCGACCTCTACCTGCCCACTTGCAAGACGATATGCAATACCATCTTCCCATTCAACCCAAAGCACGAGGTATGTGTCTTCCCTTGACACAGGATTATCATAAAACTTCTTCGACGCGTTCCACTTTTTAGCATATGTCCTAATCCTACATACCGCCACTAACTCTACAGACAAGCCTGTTCCGTTTTTGTCTTCCGTCAGGGGCTTAGGAAAGCGACTTAGAAAGTCTTCATTCACCAAGTTCAAGAACCCGATACGTTTGTTGTGAATGTTATGGAGAATAACATCGTTCCCTTTACCCTTCTGAAATCCTAAGAGGTAGGCTCTGCTTGTCTCGCAGAAGAGATATTCTGTTTGTTCATGCATATCGGCCTGTGTTGCCTCATTTACCTCAGAGATTGGAAATGGATAGTACCAATTTCTTGAACTTGTGGTTGAGATCTCGTCATGAGGCATCGACTCATGTTCAAAAACGTACTTGTTGCACCCTTCGGGATACATATGAGGTCCGTTATCATGTCCAGGTGCTTCGTCGGGAGCATTATGGCGTATCCACCCTGGGGGCAAAGGTCTTGTAAAATCCTTATAGCTGTCTCTATCCTCATACCATGTTGATTGAATTCGTCGCCACTGATCGGGCGGGTCTTCCGGAGAGCGGCTTGTGTACCATTTGGTGATTGGCGTACTCTCCTCAAACCAGCCACTTGTTCCTACCCGAGTGGCTTCATTATAGCCTGGATGTACTGTACCCTTCCAACCAATCCATGACCAGGACGGAAGACCAGAAGGCGTCAACTGAGTACCATGTGACCTGGAAGAGCGAATGCGTCTCTCCAGGTTGATAGAGGGAAAATACGGCTTCCAGCCTAGCCCACGCTCAAAGATCATTTCTGGTATTCCATATAAGAAGCCACCCTTGAAGACACGACTTGCTACAGATAGATAGCCCGAAATAGCTGGAAGGGCGTCCTCATCATACCGAAGTGTAAGATCGTTATATTGTTGCACAAGCAAACTGAGTGTCGAGAAGTCGAAAAATCCAGCCAAGAGGACTTTGAATTGTCCGTCTGCGGTAGACCGCAGTTCAGTTTTAATTGATGGCGTAGATTCCTCGAACCAAGTTGTACACTGGCACTTCCAATGGATTTTGTTGTCGTGGAAGATGATCTTCCTAGCAGATAGTCTGAGTTCCTGAAATACCCAGCCTCGTTCATAGTACGGCCGCCATACTTCCGATTCCACGGTATAATTATCTCGACGCAGCAGTTTTTCATTTCCAAAAGGGATAAGTTCCTGCTCCAATTGGCGAGGCTCAGAAATACCCTCAAGACCCGCCAATCCCGTCATGGAGTCGCCATCAGCCGCTATGATAGTGATAATCGCATTGGCATAAATGGCCCCCATAAGACGTAGCTCGTTGGTAGCCGACTCCTTTTCATGAGGAATGCAAATTGCATCGACCCAAAGATATCGCTCTCCAATCGCCGAGACCAAATAAGCTGCCTTGAATAGGATTGGTGGGATGTATTCTGAAAGCATCGGGTCTTTCAATGCATGGGATACTTGAAGTCTTTCTCGTACGGTAGCATCAATCAGACGGCCGATGCGACCACCGTATGTATAGCTTAACGCCACGTAGTTGCCCTCGACGCTGCCCGGCACGAGACATTCTCTCTCAACATCGATCAACCAAACTGGCCTTACGTGCCAAACCTTAAGAGGGTTATGGCATACAGAATGGGATGTGATGCACGCATCCTTCCACCTATTCAAGATGCCAAGATCTGCCCAGTCTCGGTCTAGGACGCGAACAGTACCAGGATGATTAGGCACAGAGTTATTATTGACCAGAGCGACACTCCAGCAGAATCCTAGAGAAGACACAGACTCAGTCAGATGGACGTGGTGCCCTTCACGACTATCGTAGAACCCTACGTCGGTAGAAGTGGAAGCATCGTAGCCCTCCTCGTCTTTATATCCGGTGTATTCATAGAATGCTTGAAGCAGGGGTTTGTGGTGAGGGCAGGAAGTAGATAGTGCTTCATCGAACGACCCAAGGTTAACTGTATCCGCTACTGGTTGTTCGCTGGTGAGCCGTTGCCAAATGGCGCAACACGTTTCGCATCCAGCCCACCTTTCTAGCACATCTTGATCCATACTTGTTCGCTCACACATTACAGATACCTGAAGTCTTTGAGAGTTTCCAAGGGACACTCATTGAACGCGTTTAATGGAATTGATTTGTATTGTGCCAATGTCTCTGTAGATGCTATCTAGACTAGCCTGATGATTATTAACTACCTCCCTCTTTTATGCCAACACACCGCGCTAAACCTAATCAGATTATTGCTTAGTCACATGAATCTGCCAATTGCTAATCCGAGCTTCGTTAAAACGAGCTGTTCTACCTACTCTGTACTGTTGACTGCGTTATACAGGGTAAGTCTTAGGGTACAGAAATAAGTAGTCTAAAGGATGCTTTCAGTGGCAAAATGTTCTGATACCCTGAGACCATCTAATGATGTCTGACAGAAACCTTGCGGTACCGAACCGTTTCAACACCAGCATCATCGAATGTCCTGTCAGCAACAACCTTGTATCCTCCAATCCTCGGCAGAATCTTGGTCCAGAATCCCCAGTAAACAGCACCGAGTATCAAAACTCCAACACCGACAACAGGAAATACGTAGTACGGATATCCATCTGCGTTCCAATCGCCATCTGGTGGGATGAAAGGTACGAATGCGAGGAAGATGTTGGCGAGTAGATAAAGAACCGAGATGGGAAGGTATGTGTGCCATGGTGACGTCCAGTTCTCGGACTTGCTCCAGTGGAGGTAGATGAGACCGGCAGTGACAAATCCGTTGATCCAGGCGCCGGGGTAAGTGTACCTGAACCTGTTAGCATTTTCTTTTTATACCAAGACTTTGGAACATACAAGTTGACGATGAAGTTGTAAGCCGGTCCTGCAGGAGGCGCAAGAAGTACGACGACAGTGACAAGCCAATGAAGAAACAACTACACTCATTAGCCACGTCCTCAATACTTCACAGACTGACTTACAGATGGAGCAGGCGAGTTAAACGGCTTGTTCGACGCCCAGAACCGACTAAAAGGGAGCATACCCTCCTTGGCCAACTCCTGGTTCACTCTCGCGTGGGCAAACGAAACAGCCAAGACATTACCCAAATTGCTCAGCGCCACAAACGCAGGCAGACTCCTCGCCGCAGCACCCTGGCCAAAGACGTTTCTGAAAAACAGCCCAGCGACAATGACTTCAGACTTGGCAAGGTCGGATTTTGGAATCGCTGCAAAGTACGCAACGTTTGCGAGAACGTAGAGGATCGTCACTCCACCAATGGCGATGGGTGCTGCGACGGCAAGTGTTTTTCTGGGGTTCTTCAACTCGCCAAGGACGTAGTTTGCGTTTTCCCAGCCTTTGTAACTGTAGATGATGTTGAGAAGGGCGTTGGAGTAAGCGTATGCTCCGCCGCCACCGTAGCCGTCGCCGTCTTCTATGCGGAACGCATTGTCAAAGTTGTGAGGATCTGGAACGCGGCGGTGTCCTGCCAATGCAGCGAAACCTGAAAAGACGATGAACAAGAGGATGACGACTTTGAATACGCCCAAGACGTTGAAGAGACGTATACCCCATTTTGGAAGCGTGCTGTGAAGGAGGACGGAAAAGGTGACGCATGCGACGGCGATACCGCGAGCCTCCCATCCATCGGGTATTTCTCTCCCCGATGCGAACAGGATGTATCGTCCAAAGGCGAGGGAGTTACCCGAAGAGAAGCCAAGAAGAATCATTTGACTGGCCAAAACACATGTAGCCAAGTATTTCGGGTGTCGATAGACTCTTTCAAGGTAGTTTTTCTCGCCACCAGATCTTGGAATTGCCAGTCCAAATTCGAGGAACACGCTCAGACCGCAAAAGGTCAAGAAGCCACCTATGATCCATAGCATAAGACATATACCCACGGAACCAGTAGCTGCAAAGATACTTGAGGGTGTAGAAAAGACTAATGATCAGCTTGATTCCCATGTACGTGGTGGTGGTTAACATACTTCCTGTTCCAATCATCTTGTTGAGAATCAAAAAGACGGCACCGGTAACACCAATTTTGCGATCTTCAGTAAAGGCAAAATTCTGTGCATCAATGGTACTCGCGTTGTCAGCGACGGGCCTCTCATCGCTGTTGAAACCATCGTAAGGCTGACCGCGCAAGCCATCAACGGCCTGGGTTTTCTTTGTATCGGCCATGTCTGCCTCTAAACAAGAGAAATTCAAACCATGATACAACAAGACATGAGCCTTTATAAAGATGCATCACACGCAATAAAGTGTTGCAATGACGATGGAGTACAAGACAAAAGTTCCCCTCAATTCTGCAAATGATATGCCTTTGCGATGTCGACATCGGATCCTAGCATCGCCAAGATGCGCAGATCTACCCCAAGGGGAAGGTAAAGACCCTTCGGCGGGCGTTTTGACCCGGCCACAAAATAAGCTCTTAAGCATCAGTCCAAGGTTATCGAGTGGCTGCTGATCATTTTTGCAGGGGTACAATAGAATAGGCTATTTATGAGATGAAAAGTAATGTCTAATTGGTTCATTATTAAAAATACAAATATGTTCTAACTAGAAACAAAAGATGTGATCAGTCATCTTGGCAGACGCTCCAGGCTGCTCGAATCCCAAGTTGCCAAGGGATGTCTTGGCCGCTTTGATCATACCAGGTGGTCCGCACAGCATAATCTTGGAGTCAGGCCCAGGCGTGGGGAACTTCTCCTCCATAAGCGCCTGTGTAGCGTAACCAGTTCCGTAGGCCCAGTTCTCGGGCGCCTTTTCAACAACATAGTAAAGTCTGAAGTTTTGGGGGTATCGTCGGGCAAAGGTCTCGAGCTGCTCGCGTAGCAGAATATCTTGCTCTGAGCGGTTGGCGTACACGAGGCTGACTTGTGTAAGATCACGATCATCTTCGCAGATGGCACGGATGATCTGGAACATGGGTGTTATGCCTGTTCCGCCTGCGAGCATGCCTATTCTCTTGCAAAGACCACGCTGGTAACGCATGGCACCCTTGGGTCCCCGGAACTGCACCTCGTCGCCAAGTTCGAGGTTGGCAAGGTACTTGCCGGTGAGAAGACCGTCGGGGTAGCACTTGATGACAAGCTCGAGCTTTCCGAGATCGCTGTTATTTGAGATGGGTGTGTATGATCTGTTGACCGATTTGCCGTCGATTTCGGCCTTGATGGCGAGATGTTGACCGGTTGGTAGACCAAGGACTGTTGTAGGTGTGGGAAGAGTGAAAACCAGACGATAGACATTAGGAGCAATCTCCTCCTTCTCGGCTAAGGGAAGAGCGTGGTATGCTGCAGGGTCGAGCCATCCTCTTTGGAGTAGAGGGTTAAGCTTTGTGACCTTGGGCATCTTCTTGTGAGGAGCATAGCTCATGAAACCACCCTCTTCAAAGTGAAGGTGCTTAGATAGCTTCTTAGCAGTGACTGTACCGGCGACAGTGAATAGCGCAGAAGCAATGATGAAACCTTCCAGGAAGCCGGGTCCGGATCCAGATCCATATCCAGGCTTAATCTTGGGCAGGGAAGCCAGGATTTCTGGGTTCAATCGGTATGCTTGGTGAAGAGCCACAGCTCCAACTGTAATGGCAGCAGTAGCAGTAAGAGCGGTTGTGGCCAAGCTGCTTCCAGCAACAGCGACGGGAGCCGCCTTTTTGAGACTAACAGCCTTGGGAGCGTTTCGCACGGGTGCACCCTTGTACTCTCCAATGCGATACTCCTCCATAATCTCAAAGGCATCCTCAGAGTGACCAGCACTGTCAAACTCTACTGTTGAGTCCTTTCCTGCTGATTCAATGAGAACGTCTGCACCACCAGGGTGGTCTTCCATGTATTTTGTAACATCATAAACTGGGCGGTCAAAGTCAGTGAGTTTCTTTGGTCCAGTCAGGTTAGAGTTTTTCTTACCCTGTCCCTTAATAATTGTCCAACAGTCACCGCGGGTGTTGTGAGCTGCCACTTCCTTTGCAGTAAACGAAGCCATTTTGTGTGTACAACTTTTGTCTGATAGATAGATAGATAGACAAATATGGTATTAGAACGGGGTTCAAGAGGAGACAGCGGATTATATTAGTCGCTATCAAATACAGTCGCATTGACTGGACTGGTCTGTTTGGACCAAGCTAGCCACAGAAGGTTTTGCCCCTTTTAGGCGCGAGCCGAGGCTTGTGGCCCTATCTCGGCCGACTGTGGGTCCGGAGCGGCCGAGTCTCCGTGGCCTGTCTCCGTTTCGTCATGTTTGAACGATAGAATGGGCATGAATCCCGTCGGTCAAAGCTTTTTATCGTGGTCCACTTATGGATCGTCAATCCGAGGCACGGAATTCGGTAGCGAGATATACGCCGTCGGTCTTGATCATGGAAGAAAGATACGAGTAAACACGGTAACATGCTTGCTCAGAAGCATGTCTGGAAATTATTGTTTCTGTAATTGGACTGCGATTCAAATTAATTGCTCACCAAGCTACCCTGACTCGTTAGTCAAGCACAATATCCGGCACTAATAACGAGTACATAGTCTTACACCCAAGTTAACCGCTACTACCTGTACCTCGTTAACAGGGCTGCGGAGAATATCTGGTGGATCCAAAAGCGCCACCTCATCATGTCAATGCCGTCTGCAGACGCAAACTCTTCATGCCCCTATCCCAATGTACCGGCAGGTTACAAGGTTCATATCTTTGACCCACTCGAATCCGCTGCAGCTCAACCTGGGCCTCGGCACGTTCAATGTCATCGTTTGCTTTATATAGACCAGTAGACCAGCCAGCGACTAGCCATTTGTAAACTTGTTCGTCTCATTATACCGTATTGATTCATTATCGTCATGGCTACTAAACGTTTCCATCTTATGGGCGAGGACCCTTCAACGGCACAAGAAATTGAGCTACCTGCGTCCCTGGACGAGCAAGGTCTCCAACACTTGATAGCGTCGCATTTTGCAATTGTTGACCCTAGTGGTACGTCAATTAGAGAAGGGGAAAAAAAGTCCAACAACCACTGACCTTTTTTTTATTAGGAATCGCTTTTGTCACCGACTCTGAGGCTCTGCCAACGGTTGCTGATGTTCTCGCTGCTGATGACATTTCCATCACCATCGATGGCAAGGCAGTCCGCGAGATTCCAGGCCCTAACGGTCTGCCTTTTGTAGGCAACTATTTCGAGGTTTATCCCGACCATCTCGGCAACCACCAACGGTTGTTTGAGAAGTATGGCCCCCTCTTCAAGACAACAAACATGGGCAACACCATCTACCACACAAACGACCCCAAGCTGGCCACCATTGTCTTTGGAGAGACAGACTTCTTCTCCAAGCGAATCATTGAGGGCCACCCTCTGTTCCCCATCAAGAACAAGGAGGCTGGTGTCTTTCTCGGTGATACTGATACTGAAGAGTGGAAGGAGGTGCACAAGTTTTTGCCCCCTGCTCTCGGCCCCAAGGCTGTGCGACATTACGCACCCACCATGCAACGAACTGTCGAGGATGCCTTCAAGGTCTTTGATGAGCTTGATGAGCGTGATGAGGCCTGGAACGTCTACCCTTATATGCTGAAGCTTGGAGCCCAGGCTGTTGGAAAGCTGGTCCTTGGAATGGATTTCCAGCACTTTTCTTCTCCTGATGCCCGGCCTCATGCCATGGTCCTGAGAATTGCTCAGTCTCTCGAACTCAACAAGAAGCTCACCTCCATGCCCAGCTGGTATAAGAGCCTTCCTTTCGGCGATCCTCAGCGTATGCGCGAGGCTCGTGCTCACATGGAGGCTATGATGACAGAATCTGTCGCCAATGCCGCCAAGGGTGAAGGAGACTTGGAACTCCAAGATGCCGCTGTTGAGGCCGAGAACATGGTCGACTATGTCCTCCGTGCTAGCGATAGCAAGGGCAACAAGCTTCCCCGAGAGCGCATCATGGAACCGCTTGTCGTTGCCACTGGTGCCGGTTTCACCACAACCAGTTCTCTTCTGTCATGGCTTTTGTACGGTCTCGTTGCCTACCCTGGCATGCAAGAGAGACTTTTGCAAGAGTTGGTTGACAACGGCTTTGATGAAAACACCCAGATCACCGCTGATCTAACCAACAAGCTCACATTCCTTGACCACTACATCAAGGAGACTCAACGCCGCCACAACCCGTCTTACCAACCGGCCAGAACATCAGCCGTCGATATGATTCTTCCTGGTGGATACAAGCTCCCCAAGGACTCCATCGTCATCCCCGCCCTCCACCACATTCACAACAACACCAAGATCTGGGACAACCCCGCTCTGTTCGATCCCGACCGCTGGGACACTGACCGAGTCAAAAACCGCCCCAAGGATTCTTATATCCCGTTTGCAACTGGACCTCGCATGTGTGTCGGCTTCAACTTTGCTTTACAAGAGGTCAAAGTCTTTTTGCCCAAGCTGGTGTACCGATACAAGTTTAGTCTCGCTCAAGATGGACCTGTCGAGTACGATCCCATGTTCCAGTTGATCAGGCCGAACAACCTGTATGTCCGGGCTGAAAAGAGAATAAAGTGGCCATCAAAGAGTGATTAGACGCGAATTAGACATAGATTAGATTTGGATGGATAGACAAAAGTATATAATAGCATATAATGTACAATAATATTAAATGAGCTGCGATTGGCTGAGTGAAGATGCATTTAAGATCGTTTGTACATGTGGAGTGGAGTATTCTTGAACGTCTATCCACATAACGCTTTCAAGGCAGAATCCCGAGTCAGGAGATCTCTCGGATTACCAGTTTCGACTATTCTGCCTTCATTCATCACCACTACGATGTCGTAGTCTGTGACATGATCAAGTCGATGCGCAACTTCGATGACTGTCCAGCCGTGCATAACTTCCTGAATGATTTGGCGAACTTCCTTGGCAGTGGCGTCATCCATACTGCTTGATGGCTCATCAAGAAGAACAATGTTTGAGTGGGAGAGCAACGCTCGTGCAAGACAGAAGAGCTGGCGCTGTCCAACTGAGAAGCCAAGTGTCGAGATATCGGCATCCAGCCCTCCACGGGTTTCAATGACTGACCATAGAGTCGTCTTTTTCAAAGCTGCGGTAAGTATCTCATCCGCCTGAACGACCCCTTCAGGGTCCATATTTTGCCGCACGGTTCCTGAAACACTGACGGGATCTTGAGGTATAGTTGTGATTTGTGATCTGATGTATTGACGTGGTATCGTTGTCAGGTCTTTGCCATCGATACGAATAGTTCCGGCCTGGAGTTCGAGAAGTCGTAAGATTGAGAGGATGAGGGAAGATTTGCCACTAAGATGTCAGCTTTTTCGATAGGAAGGGGAGGAGGCTTTACCTTCCAGAACGGCCGCAAAGACAAACTTTCTGTCCTGGCTCTACAACTAAAGACACGTCGCGGAGGACCGGCTGTGATGATTGATCGCTTATCGAATCATTAGGCAAGTCTCAAAGTCGCAGTAAGTAGTAGCATACCTGTATGAAGCTGAGATTCCCTCAATCTCGATTTTTCCTGCAGGCCAGTTGTCTGGCATATCTCTTTCGGTGTCCTTGTTTTCGTTGGGGGTGCTGGTAATAAACGCTTTGAGTCTAGCTATGGCCCCCAGGGACGTCTCCAAGCTCGTCCATTGATCGATCACAGTCGTTAGAGTCAGGTTGAGACCGAGCAAGTTGACCATGGCGAGTGCTATTGCTCCTTCGCTTGTAGTTCCTGGGATCCGGAGCGCAATGGTAACCAGCAGCATCGCCATGCCAGCAACGAAAAGATCGAGTACCAACTCTAACCATCTTTGTATGCAGAACATTAGATAAAATGGTTTTTGCGATGTGTTGAGTAGTTTGAAACTCTCGTCCAAAAGTTCTTTCGTCCACCCAAACGAACGGACAGTGACTAATCCCGCCGTGATTTCGGTGAATTGCGTGTAGAGTGGCGTCTTTGCTTCAAGATCGAGAAGACGCATTTGTCTCGAGGTTCGTAAATAGTACTTCTGAATGAGGTATAAAGCAAGGAAGGAGAGTGGGAGAAAAGCCCCGAAATAACTTGCGCCTGATGCAACAACTCCTGTCTGAACCAACCCCCGCAGGGTCAGGTCCAGCGTAAGATAGAATGCCAGAGGTAACGACGTGTCAATGAGCGTCATGTCTTGGCTGAAGCGGTTCAGAATACTGCCATTTTCGGTTGTTGTAAAGAAATACAATGGTGCCCTGCAGACAGCTTTCAAGAGCTGCTCGTGGAGATTGTTGGAAGATCTTTCGACGCCCTCTATGAGGAAGTAGCCGATGTTGAGAAGGGCCAGAAGCATGGAGATGACAACGAAACCCACGTAGCCGCCTGCGTACTTGGCATCCTTGGATCCCTCGCCTTTCTCTGTCCAGATTCGTAGCCAGATCTGAGGCATGACTTCCAGGACCGCACCCACTACAGCGGCGGGAAACACAATACTTATGACTTTCCAACCCATTGATCGAACATAAATCTTATAGCATTCTGTGTCGCCTGTCTTTCGTGACAGATCAATTTCTTTAGTTGGGCTAGCCGTAGGAATATCCTTCTGAACGATTTCAGGGACCTGGGTAGGCGCAATAGCTTTGAGCGTTTCCGTAAGTTCAAGTTCGAAGTATGTGGTTTGGTTGCGAGTAATGTGGCCCTCTTGGATGACTGTGATATAATCGGCGGAGGGAAGAAAACGGGCTGATTGTTAGAATGCGTTTACCCGTTGGTGAAAGGAAATACTTACCGTTACTAGTTACCAGAATGACAGTGCTTGTCCGTAACAATCCATTCGCTCCTAAAAGTCGATCAAATACTATGTCAGATGTGGTTTGGTCAAGGCTGCCGAAGACGTCGTCAAGAATTATCAGCTTGCTTCTGGAGTAGACAGCACGAGCGAGCGCAACTCGCTGCTTCTGCCCACCACTCAAAGCCACTCCTCTGGATCCAACAATAGTCTCTTGACCTTGAGGCAACTGCGCCAGGTCCTCTTCAAGTGCACATGATCGTATGACTGTTGCAAGCCACTTCTCATCAACCTGTGACTGTCCAATGATGTTTTTGCTGACTGTTGTGTTGCGAAGCCATGGCAACTGATCGCAATAGGCAACTGAAGCTTCTCTCTTAATGTTTCCTTGCGATGGAGTGTTCTCGCCGATGATGGCTTTTAGGAGAGACGACTTGCCGCTTCCCACCTTTCCCACAATCATATTCACAGTTCCTTGAACGACACGCATGCTGATATCGGAGAGAAGTGTGTTTCCGTCGTCGGTGGAAAAGGTTGCATTCTCGATGAGCACGGCCAGTCCGTTTTCTGGTACCTCTGTTGTCATCTCATCTTGGTCCTCCAGCAACAGAAACGCCTGGATCCTGCCACATCCTGCAAGAACTCCAGCAATCTGCATGAGCGAAACAAGGGCCGAGACGAGAGGTTGAGTGACCAGTGACACTAATGATAATGACGTAAAGGCCTCAGCAACACTCAGTCCTTCGTCCGATTTAGACCAGTAGATTGCTGAGAGTATCACGACAATTGGTGTTACCTGCGCAGAAACCGTGGCTGAAATGTTAGTACTTCTCAGTGAAAAGGGAGACATAACTTACCAAGCGTGACAAAGTGCACAAGCAACCATCGGAATTTTGCAGATATTTTTAATTCACTCACTCTCAGGCTCTGCACCGTTTGGAAAAAGAAATCTGTCAAGCCCATCATTTTGATGCCTTTGATCTGGTCCAGCATACTTGATGTTTCGCCCACACGCCTTTGGACCATTTCGTTCCAGCGCACTGTCGCTGGCTCCATGGCTACGGAGACGATTCCGCTCAGAATGGTGGTAACTTGACTGTTAGCTTTGTTACGACTTTCGAGCCACGATTTACTTACTAATCGTTGGAACGAGCACAAGAAGGCTTGGTTTACCTATCTGACGGTATAGTAGATAGATACCAATAGGAAGCTCGAGCATGTTGGCCCACATATCATGGACTGACGCTCCAGCACCCACAATCGTTTCGACGTCCGTCGTCATAAGTGTGACTTGCGCGGAATCTTTGATGGACGATGTTTTGAGCTTTAAGGTCTTCTTGAATATCAGCGAGACCAGTCCACCTCTGTACATAGTGACCATCTGAAATGATAGGTGCTTGTGCCATGCTCCAGATATTGCGAGGCCCAGATAGATAAGCACAGTCGCACCAATAATGCCACTGGAAATTTGTACAGACATTTCCTTTCGACCGACAAAGGTGATTACGGATTGTATAAGAAATGGTTGTGCAAAGTTGAAGCCACTGTGGAGAAGTCGAGGGAAAATACCCGCTGCAAACTGCCATTTGTATGCGAGAAAGGTGCACTTTAAGAGGCTGAACTGGCCGTTCTTTGGGTCTGCAAAGGTCAGTATAAACGCGGAAGATGCCTTGGACTAAACTTACCTCGCAACCATCTCTCTTCCAACGGTCCCGACACATGATCTGTAGCGAACTTTGGGTCGATGTTCTGCAAATCTTCAGTCTCGAGAATGCCACGATACCCTTGAAGGAAGAGGCTGTTCAGCCACCAGAAGACACTTCTGTTGATCACACCTGAAGACGTCTCCCGGATCTTGTCGTGCTCTGGTAACAGCAGTTTGGGCCATTCCTCTAAGATCAGAAGAGTTGCTTTGAGGGCGAGGGAGCAAGTGAATACGGTCGCAATGGCCCACATCGACCTGATCCAAAAGGTGCGCACTAAAGCAATGTCAAGAATGACGGTGACGACAAGATATCCTCCAATGATCTTGGAAGGTTTTCTCGAGTTTCTGTGTTCAACAATGATCAAAGCAATGAGTGCTATCGATTCAATCAATCCCAATACTGGTTCCGCGATGGCCATCTTTGTAGAGCTCTCTTGAGACCACAACACGATCAGGACAACCTGCAGGCAGACATAACAAGCAGCCATAGCCTAAGCTGTTAGCAAAGTCAGATACGCCTTCAGAGTGCTTACCAATTTCAGCCATAATAAAGCCCCAAGTTCGACAGCCCTCTCATTATTCCGCAGCACAAACAGTCTAAGTGGGACGAGAAGCAGAAACAATGCTGTAGGGAGAAGCGACAAGATGCTCTGCTCAAAAAGGATGGTAAAATCAAAAACACCTGCTCGGTGAGGCCCGAAGTTATTATCAGAATCCATGGCTTGTTATGAAGAAACAAAATTCCCATAATCAACTGCTGCTATTCATGTTATTTATATAAGTTCTTTCCGCCCATTATACAGGGAGCGCTTCAAGGGACCTGAAGGGGTTTAGCGGCGAGTCACGGTGGTGGGGTTGTACGGAATACGACACGTACGAGATACGGTTGTTGTAAGACGGACGAAAGCGGGATATTCTTCCGTCTTACACTGTTACCTCTTTTATGTGTGAGAGAGAGATACACGCATAAACAGACGGTTGGATCAGAGACCACTGCACATTTTCGTGACTCCACTGTCTCAAAGAGTTCAAAGAACCAACTTATACACAGGTACCGTCAACTTCACCGCCATGCTTTGCCAAAGGTGCCAAGAGCTCTTGACTTCTTCAGTGGAAGTATCAGATTCTGATACCCTTCCTCACCAAACGTCCCTTGAGGACTTGAAGGACTCCGTTGAAGCAAGATGCATGATTTGCGCAACGGTTTGGTTCCAATATACACTGGAAGAACGACAAAAACTTAACCAGCTTGAGGGATACGAGTTCAAAACACATGGGCTCACGAATTCCTATGTCAGTATGTTCGATAACTCAAACTTCAATGTGGAATTTGAATTGGGCCCGGATGCAGCCGCAATCATAAATATTCCACGCCGCTCTATTAACTTCAGTATTCGCAAAGGTATTATTTTTGACGCAGTCCCAGAAGTATAAGAGATGCTGACGAGAAGTAGAGACGGATAAAGAAAAGAGTCTTGGACACAATCGCCTCGTTCTTGATCGCCTGCAGTTCTCGGCCAGCACAAACTCATCTGACATCTTCTCGTTAGCTAAGAAATGGATAAATCAATGTCTGGGGCAACATCCGTCATGCAACGAATCGAACGATACAAGATGGTATCCCACACGACTGCTTAGCTTCACGTCCTCTGATGAAGCAAAAGACCCTGTCGTGTGCCTTGTAGAAACAAACACGGTCACTCCTTCGGGACCATACATGACTCTCAGCCATTCCTGGGGTAAAGGACATACCATCACCCTAAACAAGCAGACCTACCAAAACCTTCTTCGTGGGATACCCCTATCGTCCTTACCGCCAACATTTCGCGATGCTTGTATTATTACTCGACAAATCGGTGTGAACTATATATGGATCGATGCTTTGTGCATATTTCAAGACAAGGATGGCCTTTCCGACTGGGTTAAAGAGGCATCGCTGATGCACAGGGTTTACTCCTTCTCGCACTGTAACATAGTTGCTGCGGAAAACAAAGATAGCTCTGAGCCCATCTTCAGAAACCGAAATCCAGAAATTCTAACCCCGCCGACTACGGAGACTCTAGTTCGAAAGAGACACTCTAGCTCCGAATTCAAAGAAGGCCTTTCATCAGATAGATATATTCTATATTACTCAGAATACTTTACACCATTCAAAAAGGCGCATATCAACACTCGAGGCTGGGTCATGCAAGAGCGTTTCCTGTCCCCAAGGGCCCTACACTTTGGTGCCGATCGAGTTTACTGGGAGTGCCGTGAGCTCATGACTTCAGAGACAAACCCGGACGGATTCGAAATGTTGCATTATGGAGAACCCTATAAAGGACTGATGAATGCTCCGTATGGGCACTTTTCCTGGGCAAGGGTGGTTAATGAGTATTCGGGGTGCGCTCTAAGCTTTCCTAGTGACAAACTAGTCGCATTCTCTGCCATTGCAAGATCATACGAACGTTATCTGTCAGATGACTATGTTGCCGGGATGTGGCGCAGCCATCTTCAGAGCGATCTGCTATGGTCGGCATACTCCAACGACATAGATGGACCATCGCGCTATGAGGTATACACAGCACCTACTTGGTCATGGGCATCAATCAAGGGCAATGTGCTCACTATGACATTCGACTCCGACGATGTTGATTATCTATATGAAGTGGATGATTACAAGCTGGAATATGCCACAGAGGACAAAATGGGCGCGATTCGATCAGGATGGATTCGCCTTAGCGGACAGTTGAGACAACTTGAGCTGTGGAGCAAAGGAACGGAAGGTAACAAAGTGTGTTCTCTGGTCATCGATAAGATTATACATGATCCGGAACAATCCAATGAAGGAGAGACAGAGTATCTATGGTCATCAATATCGATTGACGAGCCGCAGACGGACTTTGACAAGGAAAGTAAAAGCGGTACCTTGTACTGCATGCTGGCGAGACACCATCCGCCCGGTGATTTTGCTAACACTTTTCACGTGTGGGAGTTTCTTCTGTTCCAGTTAGTAGATCCTTCTCGGGGTATATTTCGTCGGATTGGCGTGGCGCACACAAGGACAGGGAATATCACGAATCCATACCCCACGAGTAGTCTCGTTCAAGGAGCCTCATCAGAGTCGGCTCAACAAGACGGGTTTAGTATCACAGCGCTGCCTTGTGCGGCATATGAAGGCGGTGTCCATTCTATATACATCATATAGCGAGTCTGAACATGAACGGCAATACAATGTCTGTTGTAAGGATGGGAAGCCACAGGGATGAAAAGTTCGGTCAAAGACTCAATTGCAACTATACTACTCCGCCTCCTCCTTCTAACATCTGTCACGGAATCCGTTACCTGTTCAATTGACTATCACTGTTGACACCGCTGTTATCCATAGTAACTCGCTAGACTTGCTTGTTTACAAACAAGGTTTTAAGCGTTAGTCGAGCGCCAGGGTATCAGAAAAGTTGGCCGCTAGGAGCATAAGAGACGAAATAAATAGGTCATTTTATGCTACCTAAGTCGTATCTTTAGGCTGTTTATTTTTTATATCTTAAATCTTAGAGGTCAACCTTTCCTGTACCTAGTTGTCGAGTATTGGTGATAGCTGCTCAGCCCTATGATTGACGTTGAACTTTGAAGAACAAGCTTATCGATAAGCCTGCTCCTCTCTTTTTGAACGGCTACAACATGCCGTTAGCGCGTAAGCACTAAGCTTCAAACAAGATATCCCTGGCTTAACAAGGAGTCTAGCTTGTCAATCCTCTGCATATTCAGCTCTCCGATCGTCGACACAGCCAGCTCAACTGGTCCAGTTAGCCGGTTCAGTGGCCACTGAGCTTGCGACGCCCCCAAATTTCGATGGTAGCTTAGACCCGTTTTTGAAGGAATCAACTGCGCCATGCTCAAACGAAATAAGGATTTAGCAAGGGTTCCCTAGCTTATGCATTTCCGTCGGACTCACGAATGCGAGCTATTCAAAATACCTTTTGCCCAGACTTATTCTTCTTCTTCACAGCCTCACATACCATTCTTCAGAAAAATATTTCTACATCCAGCCCGCGGTTCCAAGATGTCGCAGCAAGCAACCTCTTCGACACCCGTCGACGCAGACGTCATCGCGCCTCCTTCATACACAGTTCAATCAAGCGCTGAACCTCCTACGGATGAGAAGATCGCCATTGAGTTTGTCTTTCCACCCCGTCTGTTCAATCGCGCGACTTACTAACGTTTCCTTACAGACAGCGACGCATCAACGACGATAACCTTCCCGAAGTCGTCATCGAACCGACACACCAATATCCTCCTGCGCAAACGAGCCCCCAAAAGAGTCCGCCGCCGCCTGTGTCTACTGTTTCGCCTGCGCCGACAAGCGTGATGAATTGGGACGGAACACAATCGCCTCCAATCTTGCAGCACCCTGGTCTTGCGCAACAGCAGTATGCAGGACAAGAGGGCATGTCTATTCCGATGCAGCAGCAACCTCCCATGCAGCGCAGCGGTCCTACAGTCACTCCATTGCATTTACTGGCCGACCAAGCGGATTCCGTTGACTGCCCGTTCTGTCAACACCAGACCGAGACAAAGGTCAAGAAGTCAGCGTCTGGAATGACACAGTATGTTCCTTCCCAATCTTGCAAAAAGGCTTGTCTAACTAGTAGTACAGCGTTTACGCCGCCGCACTCTTCTTCGGAACCCTTTTCGGCGTCATGTGCCCTTACATCTGCCATTGCGCACCAAACATCAGCCATTACTGCAAGAACTGCGGTCGCAAAGTCGCGATGCGCGAATACAGAGGCGAGATGAAGGCTTTGGGCACACCAGATCATTTGAGGGAGGCTTCCAAGTATCCTGCTGCACCACCGCCTGCAACGAAGAAATAGAGTACTCTACGTGGCAGGTCAGGGTGTACGGGAGGATCAGGCGTTGGGATGTGTACGAGCGATAATATTTTCTGTGTATCTACTGCTCCGGGAGCTCTTCTTCCGCGAGCAACGGCGCTCTCTCGGGTGTCTTTTTTTCCTTCTTCATTCCATATGATGCAACAGTGTAAATGCCGAATATACCCACCAATGTGCTGAATGCGAATGCAACGATGCCTTTGAGTGTGAAGCTATGAATGTCAGTGGGCGTCTTGGAATAGCGATATTGAAACGTACCCTTCAGGGAGACGCGGCGGAGGGACATTTTCGCCGGAGAGATCAAGAAGGTTGGTGTTTCCAGCGGCGTTGCCGACAGTAGGGACACCGCCAGCTTTGCACGCATCGAGGTGGTTTTGGGGAAGCTCGAGAGAAGCCTGCAAAGCGAGGGGATCTTCGACGAATGTTGCGATCAACCCAGAAGTGACGTGCCATTCGATATGGCAGTGAAACAACCAGACACCTAACAATTAGCTACGTTTGATACTCAGTTGGCAAACATACCTGGGTTATCGGCCTTGAATCGGAGCACCGCATTTCCATTTCCTCTCACGACAACCGTATCTCGTCGCATCGGTATCTCGGCAAACTCTTCCGATCCAGTGAAATCGCCAACGTCATCGTCGCTTCGGTGGAGGACTTGAAAGTGATGACCATGCAGATGGAACGGATGCCGTCCATCATCCCTATTGTTTACAACAATCTGAACAATCTCATCCTTTTCCAGAACAAAGCTATGCGTGTAGGTTCCGTAGATCTGCGGGTTCGTCGCCTCTTTTCCGCTTGTCAATGCAGTATACAGAGTTGGCACCTTGGGAGCTCTGTACGTGATGTTGTTGAAGAAAGCATAGTTGGCCCCATCACGCAGGTTATCCATAATGACGTCGAGTTCGATATGTTTGCTGGGCTCAGGAAGCCTGGTCATCTCATCATATGGTACGAGGTCCATGTCGTCATAAGGATCGAATTCGTACACGATTGACGGTTCAGGGAGGTCCTTTTCATTATCATATACCAGCCATCCTGTGACATTCCAGTTCAAATCTTCGGGGAGTACGTCGAACAGATCCTGGATGGTCAGCTAAGTAAATCAAAGACCAGGAAACTCACTGTATCCATGCTTGACACGATGGGAAAGTTGTCCAAAGTATTTTGTTTCGTGGTAACCAAAACACTGCATCGTTGACCAGCAGATAGGTAAACCATGTTGGCTGAAGCTGGCTTTGTGTAAGCACCGTCCACCTCAACAATAGTCAGGTCATGTCCCTCGATCCAGAAGAAATGTCCTGCGAACGCAGCAATGTTGGCCAGTCGAAGAAGATACGTCTTTCCGGGCTGTACAGAGATTTGCAGATCCTGAGTGTCATTCATAAGAGCAGCTTGCGGAACTGGTTCAGCACCAGTTGGGTTTCCCTTTCTCATAAACTCTGGAATCAAAGTCTGCATCTGGTCGTGATACCAATCCGAGACAGTCATGATGATTTCCTCGTCATATTGGTCTTTGAAAGGTGACTCTGGGTCATGAATAATGAGAGGACCGCGAAGGCCATCAGGGTATTGACTTTCGGTATGTGAGTGATACCAATATGTTCCAGGTTGAGTAATCTAATTGATCAGCTTCATCTTCATCTCAGTGTATCATAACAACCACGTACCGTAAAATTATAAAGAAAAGACTCGCCAGGTCGAATGGCGCACTGAGTAACCTGAGAAGGTCCGTCCATATGATTGGATCCGTTCATGAACAATCCATGGAAATGAAGTGACGTGCTCTGATTGCCCAGATTATTCCTCGCGTTGACCAAAACGGTATCTCCAACATTAGCCTCAATTCTCGGAATTGGCCACTTCCCGTTTATTCCAATCGTCGGCCTCTCAAATGCGCCGTCAGGATCCGCCCTGACCCATTCAATGGTGAAATCATAAGAAACCGTCGCAGCCAAAACGGCCGGTGTGAAAACCGCAGCCAATCCGAATCTCATTGTGTCGTTGAACTGAGCAAAATGAGATGAGACAGTCCCAGGACCTTGAACTCGGACTAAGCGTGGAGAAAGCAGGGATCTTATCAATCAGATAATCCGACGTCGGTCGCACTGCGCGCACCCTTTATTTTTTTTTGTCCTGCACGGTTATTTCCCTCTCTTTATTAAGACACGCACCAAGGGCTTCAGAGTTTTCGGTCCCGTTCCAAAGGCCCCAAGCGAACAGTTGATTTCAGCTAAAACAACGCGTGATTCGACCTCACAGGGTCCAAGTGGGCATCGTGTGACTCGTTAGTCCTGAACAGGCCGAGGCAATTTCGAGGGCGAAAAAGCCATTGGCTTGGCGTGCGGTGGGTGGTTCGGAATAAACTCATTTGACTATTTCTTATCTGATCCGATCTTTTCGATAGCATAGCAAATCTCTCAAGTCAACATCGCCCCCCAAGATGCTCGAATTGTTCTCGGTGCCTGTCTTTGTCGTCGTGTTTCGAGAGACTCTCGAAACGGCCATCATTGTCTCTGTTTTGCTGGCTTTTCTCAAGCAGACCCTTGATGGCTCACAGCGCGATGCCAACCTTTATAAAACTCTGCGCACACAGGTGAGTTTTACTCTCGCTATGTGCATGTAGTTATTCATCCTTGCTAATTGACATGACAGGTCTGGGCTGGAACTGCGACTGGCTTCGCAGTCTGCGCCATTGCGTCTGGCATCATCATTGGCACATTCTATATCCTAGGTAGCGACACCTGGGCAGACCATGAGTACTACTATGAAGGAGTGTTTTCGCTCATTTCGGCCATCATCATCACCATCATGGGCGGCGCTTTGCTGCGCGTCGGAAAGATGGAGGATAAATGGCGAGCCAAGCTGTCCAAGGCTATCGAGGAGCCTGTAGTAGCTGCCCACGGAAAGAGGGCTTGGCTGATCAACCTGTTTGAGAAGTATGCCATGTTTGTATTGCCTTGCATCACTGTTCTTCGCGAGGGCATTGAGGGTATCGTTTTTGTTGCGGGCGTGTCATTCTCTGCGCCCGCTTCAGCTGTGCCTCTGCCCGTCATTTTAGGTTTGACACTGGGCGGTCTTGTTGGATATGCTCTCTACCGGTAAGTTCTAAGTCTAGTTGAGCTTGTCAAAGTCTTATCTAACTTGTACAGGGGCGGTTCATCTGCAAAATTGCAGTATTTCCTCGTCGCTTCGACCTGTCTTCTGTATCTTGTCGCCGCAGGCCTGTTCTCCCGCGCCATTTGGCTTTTTGAGCAGCAGCAGTGGAACAAGGTTGTCGGCGGTGATGCCGCGGAACTCGGTGATGGTCCTGGATCGTACGACATTGACCGCAGCATCTGGCACGTCAACGTGAGTAGCTCATATCCTCCCCCATAAACCCAGCTAACAATCCAGTGCTGCAACCCCCAACTTAACGGCGGAGGAGGCTGGGCTATCCTGAATGCCGTTGTCGGATGGAACAATTCCGCCACGTATGGATCTGTACTCGCATACAACTTGTACTGGGTGTTTGTCATTGCGCAGTTTACCGCCATGGCATACAAGGAGGATCACGGCCACTGGCCTCTTGTCAAGGTCAAGGAAGAGCACGCCAGGACAGACTAGATTAGTTAAAATGTATTGAACCCTTGCAAACAACAAATCCCATTAGCAATCGTGTTCGTTCATACGGCCATTAGTCTACATGCGCGCCATCCGAAATCACCCTAGAATCCTGAACAAAAAAATCACTTAATCCTCCTCAACACGGGTCTTCTTGCGAGGTCGACCAGGACCACGGGCAACACCTTTGCGCTTATCGTTGGAAGCTCCGCTGGCCAGCTCTTTGGCTTGGAACTTTTCCAGCTCAGCCGGAGCGATGCCGCGCAGAAACTCCTCCTTCTCCACGGTCGAATCCGCACGCTTGTAACCGACCCATTGAACTTCATACTTCTTAGCTCTGCTGCTGGTGTCGCGTCTGAGAATCTTGAAGACGTGGTAGACTTCTAGTTTGGTAGCAGCATCGCGGCCGCCGAGCTTGTCCCAGTACTGAAAGACGAGCGAAGGGACCTGTTCTTGTAGACTCCATTCCGTCTCCCATGTTGTTTCTCCGCCTTCCCACAGAACCCGGATGTCGACGGTGGAGTTAGCCTCGTCGACGCGATGACTGATGAAGGAGTCGATCTCTACGTCTTCCTTATAGCCGGGATCGGCTCGTTCGTTTGTACCACCGTTAGGCTGCGCCTTATCGCCGTTCTGCTCGGGCTCATCTGGTTTCGCAAGGCCAACTTCATTCGGGGCGGCCTCGGTGGCGGCTTCGGTGACGGCTCTCTTCCCAGCGGGAGTAGTAGTCTTTGGTGTGCTGACCTTTGGAGTTCCGCGCGGAGTGCCTGTTTTAGGGGTTCCGGCTTTCGGGGTTCCGATGCGAGGAGTGCCGGTGCGAGGAGTACCAGGTCTCATAGCAGGAGAAGCATTTGTAATGTCAGGCTTTTCGCGATGAGCGAGGCCATCTTCTTTGGTGGGAGTAGCTGGGCGCATGGCATCTCGGGTCATCAGGGGAGAAGCCGGGAAGTCGTAGGGATCTGATAGTCAGCGACAGCAGGATAAGACGAGAAGGAAAATTAATACCTTTTTTCGGCGAAGCCATAATGAAGAGCACAAAACCGCAAAGCGCCGATTGACCTTTGTCGTGGCTTTGTGCGTTGAGCTTTGGTTCCTATTCCAGGTCCAGTTGCAGTGGGTGCGCTATTGCGTCACTGTGTAGATGTCGGTCGCAAATTGAAGCGTGGGCGCGTTGGCTAGCAACGCGTTGGATAAGGAAGGTGAAGGAAGGATTGGGGGCTGCAGCGCCACAACCAGCCCAAGCCAGCCACTGTGTGTAATCTAAACTTCTGACTGCTTCCTAGTTTTATTTGATTACATAGTTAGCTATTTACTTGTGCTACCTCGGTTGCTAGCTACTCTTCGTGTATATCTGCGGGACTTTACTTTGGAGCCGTTGATGTTGGTGTTGCCAACGCATTGACCTCTATCTAGTTTGTAGCCAGTGGTGTAATAGCAATTCGGCGCATGATAGAACAATACACAATTCAGCAGGGCAGGCGTTATCGCTCAACTTTAATACGCGCTTCAATTATTTAGAATCTCTCACAGTCAATCAATTGAATTAGCCTTGTCTGTGGCTGAGGCAATTGATGTCGTATAAAGTGCACCAACGGGTGGAGTCTCAATCAACGTCGCTTGTGTCATGATACGAAGAAACATCCAAAACCCTTGCGGCCCTTTATCAATAATCTACAAGAGAAAAGATTCGTCGATTGTCTACAGAGGGATTATCCCGCGATGCGAATCTCTAATTTCCCTGTAGTGGTAGAGTTGTTTAGTACCAATACTGTGCTTTTAAACGGGCTAGTCCATGATAAGACCATTTTAGTTATGATGAGTGTTGTTGAAAGAACTAGAATTCCAGTGAAAGTCAACCGACCAGGAATGATATTATTTCTTTTGACTTCCTAAAAGCCTTTACGGAATATACTGATAATCAATCAAGACCCGAAGTAAAAACTCTTGTGGTTCTTTTTTGACACCGTCTGATTCACATCATGACCAATGTTATTACATTATAGTCACATTTATATGGTATGAGAACGGCTACCCTTCACCAACATTTCTCTACATGGGCAACACACACTTGGACACCTTTAAACCAAAAGCACCATAATCATACTCACGATGGTAGTTCTGTCTTGATGTCAGACGCGACCAGTCAGATGGCAATTGTCCTCACTGGAATGAACATACCCTATACACGATGGATCACACATTCAGACGACCCTTAGCGGACAAGCCTCAGATGGCAAACACGAAGTAAACAAATATCCCAAATTCTCTCTTTCAAGGTACCTCTTGTGGTCAAAGCTCAACCAAATCACCTCTTGAGCAAGCTTCTTGAGCCATAACGGGCCGAAATCGGGGCCCCGGGAACGTCGCCTGGATGACAGTCACTAGCCCGCCGCTCCAACCGGATGGTAAGAGTCCAGACAAATCTCGAAGTGGATCGCAAGAACAACTTGTTCCTGGTACATAAAAGTCTAGACGCACTTACACAGGACACCTTTTTAGCCGCGGTGGACCTGGAGTTCCCGCGCGGCTTTCCACGGTAAAGGCCAACCAAGGGTTCAAGAACGATGTCTACATTCTGCCGTGGGTTGAAAGATATCCTACGGTGTGCACACGAGATTGCTTTTGCCAGCCATCAGCAATTAAGTGATTTGATATCAGAATGAGCAAGAGACAGCACAAATGGAAGCGAGAACATTGGACGGACTCTAACGAACGGGGGGGTAAATAACACGGCATAGACAATTCATTACAGCTCACTCAGAGATTAACAACTGCGGTAATATCACTCAGTCTCAGTGAAAGAAACATGGAGAGAAAATTCTTTTGCTCGAAAATGACGCCTTTGACGCCAGTGGCTTTAGTGGCCGGTAGATCATGCTTGGGGCTGGCTGTTTAGCTGGTGTCTCCAAGTTAGCGCCACTGAGATAGGTAGTCAACTGTACAGTAGCGTCGAGCTGTGAAATTGACATAGCTCCTTTTGCTCATGAGAACTACAATTAACTAGATAGATGTTGTAATTGTGAATGCGCTTTGTTTCTCGTGCTAGTTCATGGACCGAGCTCCAGCTATCTTTGCCACAACACTTACTTCTGGCTTTTACAACACCATTCATTGATGATCACATACAGTGGCTTAATGGCGAATTATGATGACCGTTGTGATCCGTATTCCAGTTCAGCTTGGCAACCACATTCACGGACTTGTGTATACAGAATAGGCAGCTAGAACTGGATGCCAAGTACTCAAACTATGAGAAAGTCTAGGGAAAGAATCCTGCCGCGACCTGGACTCACTAGACTCATGACAACTCAACCATGGTTATTGTCACGCTGACTTGTGCTGAGCACCTCATCGATGCGTTCAACAAATCCTGTCTCACAAGTAGACCAAGTGATCATGACATTAGGTAAAGTTTATGACCCAACAGGTCGGGAAAAGGGCCACTAAGTATGATCAGGCAGGTGAATCCATTGACAAGACGTGCCACGGCTGGCGTGGTTCAAGGCGAGTATGGCGATGTTCTCCCACACCTTGTCCCACTCGCCATCCCGCGGTCTGTATGCAGCAGTCGGCGCAAGCGAAGAAATCTCGATCATGACCAGGGGCTCTCGGGGAGTACAGCCCTATGGAGAGAGGCAACCTCGTGTCGAGTGTGGTGAGATTGGTGATCAAGGTGTGCTGAGCCGTAGTTCATCCCTGTTGTCCGTCATACGCCTAAATACCGTTGGGACGTTTGAATGAGCAACCATTTTACAATATCACACCATTTATCATGGCATTCAGTGGCCTAATCATATGCTGTCGAAACACCAGTTGAGGAAGTTGTGTTTGACATTGATTGGTATTGTGATTAACATCGTCAAGCTCAGCTCATGCAACTCCTTCTCACCCCAGTTAACCCACTCAGCCGGACAACCGAAGAGGAGGATCCACGGGGAGTTTGACAAAAAACAACATGTCAGATCAATTAACCCCCCAAGAATAGAAGATAGTTAAAACAATGGAACCTGTCCAAGTTAAAGGTGAATAGGGAACCCATAAGGCCGGGTCTGTTCACCAAACCGGTCGATTGCCCGGCAAGACTCAAAAGATCCATGCCATAAGAATGTCCAGAGTGGGTAAGACTTTGTGTTTTTAGAGGCTTTTATTGGTCCCAAGGAAATAAGCGTGCGATCACCTCAGATCGCGTCATCGTCCTAGTCAATTTAGAAAGTCGAAAAGCTTCAACTGCAGAGATTTTCATGACACATTAGCTCGCCTACCAAGTCCCAAGACCGTACACAAAACCTTTCAAGAAGCAAATGTCGCATTCCTATTCGCTGCTTCACCGCCAAATGGCACGATTCAGGCCCGAACCGTTTCTTACTCTAATTTGATCCCTCGTCTTGGCTTTGCCTTTTTCTGCATCGCCTTCTAGACTCTTGAGGCTCCGCCGGTTGGTGGATACTACGAGTTTTCCTAATTTTGCCTTGCCTTCCCATGGGGATGGATGGTTAGGATCGGGGTACTCCGTACTGGTCCTCAAGATGGGCTCCTCTCTTTATTAAAGGAGGCGCGCCCCCTTCCTGGCGCTGCTTCTCTCCTCCTGTCAATCGAGTTCTGTATCCTTTCTTAGACTGCCAGATTTACAGTCTTGTCATCATGAGCAACGACGATCTCAAGGGTCTTGAACCCGAAGCCAACAAGACCAACTATGTTGGCTCTGGCTCTGACACAGAAGAGGGTACGCCGAGAACTACAGTCTGTAACACTGAACTCTGCTAACCTTGACCAGGTCGCCTTCAGCATGCTGCGGATGCCAAGCGCCAGATTGGCGTTCTGAGCGCATCTATGCTCATCTTCAACCGAGTCATCGGTACCGGTATTTTTGCGACTCCCGGCTCCATCCTCGCCCTCCTCGGAAGTCCTGGTCTGGCCCTCATCATTTGGGTCGTGGGTTCTCTCATCGCCGCCGCTGGTACCGCCGTCTACCTTGAATGGGGAACCGGCATCCCTAAGAACGGTGGTGAGAAGAACTACCTCGAGTTTATCTACCGCAAGCCCAAGTTCCTCGTCACTGGTATCTACGCTTCGTACATTCTGCTCATGGGTTGGGCCTCCGGTAACTCTGTCGTCTTTGGAGAGTACATCCTCCACGCTGCCAACAAGGAGGTCGATCGATGGAACCAGCGCGCTATTGGTCTGGCTTGCATCACAACTGCTTTCCTCATCCACGGCTGCGCTCTCAAGTGGGGTCTTCGTCTTCAAAACGCCCTCGGCTTCATCAAGCTGTTCATCGTCTTCATCATGATCATCTGCGGTTTCGTCGCTCTCGGCGGTCACCTCAAGATTGATGAGAAGCCCGACAACCTGAGCCGCGCTTTCGAGGGCACCACTGGCAGCGCCTACGGTGTTGTTACTGCTCTGTACAACGTTATTTGGAGTTTCGTCGGTTACAGCAACGCCAACTATGCTCTTAGCGAGACTCGCAACCCTGTGCGCACTCTCAAGATCGCTGCCCCTACCGCCATCATCTCTGTGTCCATCATTTACATCCTCGTCAACATCGCCTACTTCGCCGCTGTTCCCAAGGCCGAGATCATTGCCTCGGAGCGTCTTGTCGCTGCTTCTCTCTTCCGCAACGTCATGGGTCCTGCTGCCGAGCGCGCCATGTCCGTCTTTGTCGCGCTGTCTGCTTTCGGCAACGTCTTGAGTGTCATCTTCTCTCAGGGTCGTCTTGTTCAGGAGCTTGGTCGCGAGGGTATTCTGCCCTTCTCCCGTCTCTGGGCTAGCAACCGACCTTTCAACGCTCCTCTGGCTGGTCTTTTTGAGCACTGGGTTATTTGCGTCATCGTCATCCTTGCTCCTCCTCCTGGCGATGCCTACAACTTCATCCTCAACCTCATCTCCTACCCTCTCGCCATTGTCAACACTTTTGTGGCTGGTGGTCTCGTCCACCTATACCTCCACCGGGAGAAGTACAACTGGAACGCTCCCATCAAGGCTACTCTGCCTGTCACCGTCTTCTTCCTTCTCAGCAACATGTACCTCGTGATTGCACCTTTCATCGCTCCTGATGACCCCAGCCAGAACCAGTACAAGAGCATGCCTTACTACATCCACTGTGTTGTCGGTATTGGCATTCTTGTCGCTGGTGCTTTCTACTGGCTCGTCTGGGCTGTCATTCTTCCCAAGATTGGTGGCTACAAGCTTGTTCGCGAGACTCATGTTGATGAGATTGATGGATGGGAGTCCAACCGCTTCCGCCGTGTTCCTCTTAATTAATAAATTAGACTGGAAAGCAAATTTGAGTTTTAACAGCGTCATTTCCTAGATACCCAATATTAACATTCAACATTGTTATCAATAATCTATTTCCGTTGACTTGATTGAATCTCTGATGGTGATGTTTGTGAGCCTTGTATGCTCAACGACTGTCGTCGATTGATGCACATCATAGATACGTTTGACGTGGGGGAAAAGGTTCGACAGTTCCACATCTATTGTCGTCAATGACCCAGCTGCCCGGGTCTTATACGTGTGTGTCAAGGCCCACCGAGTATTGTTAATGACCTCATTCTCAATTTTAAGGCGGTTCGTGATTCTGGTCTATCTACCCAGGCTACCCTATGCTGTTGGATCAACCAGGATCAATTATACTCCGATGGCTTGTCATCACGCGTTCAATCGCAACAGCTCGTAGACTTGACACGAGCTGATGCAGGTACAAGCTGCAATAGCCGCGGCATGAATTAATGTCGCACGTTGTTGAACTGCAGCTTACAGCTACTGCTTCTACAATTCAGAGTCCGATCACCGAGGGTCGGTGCCAGTTCTCCCACCGAGAATGACGTCCTCTCGGATCCAGTTCTGTTGCCGATGACCACGCTCTCGGTCCTACTATTACGACCGAATATCTCTTTAAACTATCATGAGCCGTTCATCATGACAGCGGCAATACACCACAGCACACTGCAATAATGTCGAAGCTACTAAGACTCCAACGGGCTCGGCCCATGACCTGGGGAAGCAGCTTCACAAGCCGCCAATTCAGTACAACGAGGGTGGCGCTGTCGGTACGAGGACAATCCAAGCTGTTCAAGGACGCGGATGCTGCGGTTGCGGACATCAAGAGTGGCTCAACGTTGTTGAGTTCTGGGTTCGGACTCTGCGGTGTGGCCGACACACTGATCAATGCGATTAACCGCAGAGGTTGCGATTCCCTTCACTCGCTGACAGCTGTGTCGAACAACGCTGGAGTGGAAGGCAAGGGTGGTTTGGCAGTCCTCACCAGCGCTGGCCAGGTCGATCGCTTGATTCTGTCATACCTTGGAAACAACAAGGTCTTGGAGAAGAAGTACCTGACTGGCGAATTGGCAATTGAGCTATGTCCCCAAGGCACACTGGCTGAGCGCATTCGAGCCGGTGGCGCTGGCATTCCTGCATTCTTTACGCCAACAGCAGCTCGTAAGTCGGTCGCTCAGACTCTGTGACCAAGCTAACAAGTTAGACACCCTCTTGCAAGATGGCGAGATCCCCGTGCGACTGGACAAGTCTGGCGCCGTTGTCGAAAAAGGTCGAAAGCGAGAAACCCGCGAGTTCAACGGCCGAACGTTCCTCATGGAGCATGCAATTGAAGGCGACGTCGCCATCATGCGGGCTTGGAAGGCAGACAAGGATGGCAACTGTGTCTTCCGGTATGTCCGACACCTTTTAGCATGTCTCCCCACTAACAGATCAGATATGCGACAAAGTCATTCGGACCCCTCATGGCCAAGGCCGCAAAGCTCACCATCGTCGAAGCCGAGAATATTGTCGAAGTTGGCGAAATCGACCCCAACGACGTCAACCTCCCCGGCATTTTCGTCGACCGAATCGTCCCCGCCACTGCCGAGAAGAATATCGAGGTCCTCAAGTTGAGAGAGGAGGGTCAGGACGGACCGCCAAAGGCTACAAATGAAGCTCAAGAGCGACGAAACCGTATCGCCAGACGAGCCTCAAAAGAGCTCAAGGCTGGATACTATGTCAATTTGGGAGTGGGAATTCCAACGCTGGCCGTTTCCTTCCTACCTCCCGACTCGACTGTGCATATTCAGTCTGAGAATGGCATCCTTGGAATGGGTGCTTATCCAACAAAGGATGAAGTTGATGCGTATGTCTTTTGTCCCTTTTTTGTGAATCCTGCTAATCAATTAGTGATATCATCAACGCTGGAAAGGAAACAGTCACACTCGTGCCTGGTGCATCAGTATTTGACTCGGCCGAATCTTTCGGTATGATTCGGGGTGGACACGTCGATGTGTCAATCCTTGGTGTAAGTTGCGCCATTCCTCTTGAATTGTTTTCATTGCTGACAACCACAGGCCCTGCAAGTCAGCGCAACCGGTGATTTGGCCAACTACATGATTCCCGGAAAGGTGTTCAAGGGCATGGGCGGAGCGATGGATTTGGTAGCTAACCCCGACAACACCAAGATTGTCGTTGCAACCGAGCACTGCGCCAAGGATGGGTCGTCCAAGATCTTGCAGCAATGCACGTTGCCTCTAACGGGCGCAGGTGTAGTCAGCACCATCATTACCGATCTTGTAAGTTTTGTGCCGTTAGAGTTACTTGTGACTTGACTAACGAATTCAGTGTGTGTTCGAGGTAGATCGAGAGCAGGGCACCCTTACTCTTACTGAGCTTGCGCCAGGCGTGAGCGTTGAAGAAGTTAGAAGCAAGACGGATGCAGACTTCGTGGAAGCGAGGGAATTAAAACAAATGGAGTAGGTAGTTGATACCAAGCCAGATAGACGGCACAGCATACCCAGCATAGCATAATATCTCACGATACCCTAGTACTTTTGCATCATTCGTCATTGAATCCTGCCATGTCGTGTCGTGTTGGTCAGGTCCCCGCAGCGGGGGATGATGGAATAGAGTTAGGCTTTAATTAAGGTAGAGGGCAGATCGACAGGGCGCGTCACCACCGTTGAGCTTGGCTTGTAAATGCACGAATGGTACAATTCCCGCCAGAACACATAAGGAAGGTAGAAGATCTCAATTCTGGGCGTGGTTTGATTGGAAATGATCGTCTACATACAGTTGTCAAAAGTTCCCGCCAAGAATATCCGCCAAGTGATGGTCTATCTGCCTATCTACTATATAACAGCTTGCTACCAGCAGTACACAGTTAATTGATCTCCAACTCATCCATTGCAATGAGGTACTCCGTCGTTTCCCTCTTCACCCTCGCCTTGGGAGCAATTGCTGTTCCCAAGGCTGACATCAAGTCGTACGATGGTTACAAAGTATTTCGAGTAAACACTCACGGAAAAGCAGACGTTAAAGAGAAGCTTGCCCCCGTCACCTTTGACGACTGGGAGCATGGCGACCAATACGCCGACATTGTCGTTGCTCCCAACGACGTAGACGCCTTTGAGAGCCTCAAGCTTGACTTTACCACCTTGCATGAGAACCTGGGTGATTCCATCGTCAGCGAAAGCCCATCTCACAAGAAGTGGAAGCGTCAGGCGGATGATGAGTCTTGGTACGATGAGTTTCACAATTATGAGGATCACATTGATTACTTCCGAGACTTGCATGCGCAGTTTCCCAACAATTCGAAGCTCATTTCTTCGGGCAAGTCGTACCAGAACAGGAACATCTATGGACTTCATCTGTGGGGTGAGGCTGGACCTGGAAAGCCTGCTGTGCTTTACCACGGTACTGTCCATGCTCGCGAATGGATCTCTGCGCCGACCGTTGAATACATCACCCTTCAGCTTATCAAGGGCTTTAAAGGTGGTGATGAAGACGTTCAAACCATCTTGAACAAATACGACTTTTACATCTTTCCCTTTGTCAACCCCGACGGCTTCGTAAGTTCTTTGTACCCCGTAGTGTCAATTGCCCAGCTAATTAGATCAGGTTTACTCTACAACAGCTGATCGTCTCTGGCGAAAGAACCGTCAACCTCCCCCCACCTCATCGCCAAACCAGACATGCTTTGGTCGCGACATCAATCGCAACTGGGAGTTTGGCTGGGATTCCAACAAGAGAGGTGCTTCGACAAACCCATGCTCTCAGACCTACCGTGGCGAGAAGCCAGCTGACAGCCCTGAGAATGCTGGATTGGACAAGTTTGTTCGTCAGTTGAGAGATACCGTTGGCATTGCTCTCTACATCGACTGGCACAGCGTGAGTCTTACTAGTTGCAATTAATGGCATATCGCTAACATCTTTAGTACGGCCAATACATCCTTTCTCCATTCGGCTACAAGGAGGATCTCTATGCGCCCGAGCTTGGAAAATGGACAAAGGCAGCTGCTCTTGTGAGCGAGGCTATCCGTGAGAGCTCCGATGACAAGACAACCTATACGTTTGGTCCCAGTGGCGCAGTGCTGTACGTCACCACTGGCGCCGCGCCTGATCACGTCTACAGTGTAGGACAAGCCAAGTTCTCGTACACCATTGAGTTGAGGGACAATGGCGAGACGGGTTTTGTGCTCCCGCCGGCTCAGATTAGGCCCAATGTTGAGGAGCAGTGGGCTGGGCAGAAGGTGTTGCTCTCACTTCTGGATGAGACCTTTTTTGATGGCTCGGGTCCTGCTCTCTACCAGGGACAGACCTAGGATGCCTGGTTACAAGGCATTGCAGGGGATGGGGTAGGGGGTTGGAATGGAGGTTTGTGTAATGTCCAAAGTTGCGAGACGATTCAACTACGAAGAACCTTTTCGTGTATATATATTCTGATTTATGGATTACCATATAAATTATCACAGTTTAGACTCACTGCCCGGCGCAAAGCTACTTCCGCCGATCGCTTGAACAATCTTATCGACTGTGTTCAAGATCCAATGGCCACCCTCGTCACTGGCCAAGTATTGCACGCTCTCCTCTGTCTCGCCATTCTGATCATTCTTATATGTCCCGTCCTCAAGCCCCTTGCGCAGACCGAACACATGCGACAACACTTGAGGCCCGACGCCAGTTTGCGCGCGTAGACAAGAGATGGCAATCATGGAGGTATGGATTCGGCCGAGACTGGCTAGTGTGTCGCGGTCGGAAGGCGCAGGATCGGACAGGAGAGCAGAGTAGTGACTGCTAAGGATATAGACAGGTAGATCGGGGTGCGCGAGGGCGAGCTTCTCGAATAGCTTGTCTTCATATGGTCTGTAGATGGAATCCCACAGTCCTCGACCGCGGGCCAATGTTTGGTCAATATTTTGCGACGTCGGTTGTCGACTTGCTTTTGTGCTAAGCTTGGATGTAATGCTCTCGGGTAGCGATGCGTGAAATGCGTTGAGGGAGTTGATTGTTCGAGGAATGCCGTTGAAGCTGATGCACTTTAGACCAACCTCTCGGATGAATTCGGCATTCTGGACGGCAGAATTGGGATCTTTGGACGATGCGACACGATGAAGGACGGGGAGAGAATCAGGAGAATTAAGAGTAAATGTAGCAGCAGCCTACAATAGTCGTCAGCACAGGTAGACGGAATACAATTGATTAACAAAACATACCGAAACGGTCAACCAAGACTTTGGGCCGAGGTTCCTGATAGCAGCATCATTTGCGATGGCTTCAAACAATTCTTGGACTTGAGCTGGTGCAGGTCTTGGACCAGGACGCGCAAAAGGCGCATTTATAAGCGCTTTTAGTGGTGCAGAAAGTTTAGACATTTCGGAGTTGTTCTTGTTGTCTGACATTTGTTACTGTCGCATCGCATCTTTTTGGAGAGAAGCCGAGGATCTGTCGCGGTTTTGAGACGATGACGATGAATGCGTCGGCGGTGGATCTGAAGGCCGAGGGATGTCCCCACTATATCCGGGGTTCAGAATGAGAGACGACATCGGAGGTAGATTTAGAAGCCGATGGTTTTGGATGTGTACAAAACAATGAGTGTGTAAGTGAGGAGGAAGGAGAACAAGAAGCAGAGGTAGAGGACAGTCAAGTTAATTATTGTTAATATGGGATCTCAGAAGAAAACAAAAGAGCCTTTTTGGCTTGGGTACGTCCCCATGTGTTTCGTACCTTAGTAGTAGTACAGTGAGTGTGACTGACAAGTTATAGTGGTGCTGCCGCCTGTATGGCTGTTTGCTTCAGTGGGTTCAGCACTCAACTCCATCTCCACAAGATGCCCATCAACTAACTTGTAACAGCACACCCTTTGGATCAAACGAAATATCGAATGCAGGTGTTAAAGTCAAACTCATCCATGCTCAACGTTTTATACCGATTTGCAGCTCGAGATGGTAGGCTGACTTCCCAATTATCTTTACACAACAACACTAACAAACACAATCAGGCATCCCATCTCTATGGACAGGTCTATCAGCATCTATCCTTCGTCAAGGAACATACTCAACTGCTCGATTCGGCTTCCATACATACTTCTCAGATAAGCTCAGAGGATATACCGGCAAGCAACTGTCAGTCACACAAAACATCGCCTGTGCAGGTGTCGCAGGCAGTGTTGCAGGACTAGTTGGCAATCCAGCCGAGGTTGTCCTCGTTCGTATGTGTGCAGATGGTGCAAAGGCCCCTGGGCAACAATTTGGATATAATAATGCCCTGGATGCTTTGGCTAGGGTCTACAGTGAAGAAGGCATGATGGCATTTTGGAAAGGCCTCGTTCCTAATATTGCCAGGAGTGCTTTAATGAGTGAGTTACATGTATGGGCTTCTAGCTAAAAGAGTCGCTAACAATTGTAGATGTCTCTCAAATTGCTACCTATGCATCTGCCAAACAGTATCTTCTTGCCAACGGCTTCGGAGACGACACAAAAACTCATGCTGTTTCATCACTAGCAGCTGGAACAATGGCGACAACCATCTGCGCCCCGGCCGACGTCCTTAAAAGTCGAATGCAGTCAAACGCCGGCAAAGAAAGTCTAGCACAAGTTCTCAGAGCCGGTCTCCGTGAAGAAGGTCCTCGGTTCCTCATGAGAGGCTGGACGCCTGCTTGGCTAAGACTCACGTATGTTGATCACTCTTCATGTCTTATATGAGATGAGGCTAACTTTTACAGACCGCATACTGTTCTGACATTTGTGTTTATGGAGAAATTGCGACAGCTTACTTCTTTTGACTGGCTGGGTGGATTGCAAGAGAAGGAAACTCTTGGTTAATGTTTTGCTATCTTTTATGTTATATACCAACTTCAGGCCAACAAAGCCAGTCGAAATTCGTCATATCGTCCCATGAAAGTCCACCGAATCCAGGTTCGAAGTCGTTACCTGGTTGATTCAGAGCTTGTACGATTTGATCATCTGACATGGCGGAGAAATGTATCGGTTCTTGCCACAGAGCTTGCTGGTCTAAGAAGCTAGGCGTTGTCATAGGTGCTTGGTTGACAATTGGCATTCTCGAGTCGGATATTCCGTCTCCTGTAGCTGCTCTTCTGACGATCTGTTTTAGGTATTTTCCATATTTGATGGAAAGACCGTTTCGATGTCTCGTTACCTTTCCGATTCTTTCGAGAACGGTGGCTGTTTCATCGATCAGGTTCCTGACACTCGGGGCCAAAGCCGAACCGCCCGTCGCGTAGGAACTCAATGTTAAAGCGAAACAAGCTGCAAAGGAAATCATGATGGCGGTGTTGTTTGGCATGGACTGTAGTTGCGATTCTCCTTGTATCGCGGCGCGCATCACGTTGAGAGCTGAGGATAGACCGGCCGTGTGGAAGAAGCGACGAACTTCGAGCGGGGCCGTGGGATGGTTTATCACGCCGCCGTAGATGGATAGGCGTGTGTGAGTGACTAGGATTTCAACGTAAGGTGGTAGTCGACGGTCTGATGGTCAGCGTGGTCTGGAGAAAGGACGAGCGTCTTACCTGGGCCTTGGCCAATTGAAATCCCCCATTCTGTGTACCATTGATCAAAGAATCGTTCAATTGACCCTTGGATACTGAAATGGTTAGCGGAGTATCGCACCTAAGAGCAACAGGATACATACGATTGGGCGATTAATGAACCGTCACTAGAAGCCATCTGCGATCCATCACAGAGAGCTCTCACAGTAGCAAACAAGCCATCCAGGTCTCTTCTTAAAACAGCCATGGAGACAAGATGTCCATCGAGAGGATCTGCATATTCAGACCGATGCCAACTGTCGCAGTCCTTCAATGACTTAGTCATGGGCACAGAAAATGGGCGCCCTCTAGCAAGAGACATTCCACGTTCCAGAACAAACAGAGAAAGCCAGCATCGTTCTCGATTTCGGAGGAATAAACGGCCTTTCTCAGACCATGGATCAAGGTCATAAAATCCATCCATAGCTAGAGCTGCTCTTGGATCAAGACAATCACCCCTGGCAAGGCCGATTTCTGATCCTGAGCCTAGCATTTCTGGAGAAATGAGGGTTTTATGGAGGGACAAATCGGTGGCGACTGTGTTCGCGATGGAGATGTACGTGCAGGTTTCGTCGTCGGTGGAATGTTGACCTGGAAACATCCATGGAATATTCACCATAAATGCGAGAACAATTTCAACTGATCTGTAGCGTTTGACTACGACTTTGTGGGCGAGAGTCTTAACATGATTTGAGAGACGTTTTGAAAGTGCTGCTGCTGATGGCATGAAGAGGGCTGATGCGGCCATGATGGACGTGTATAGGAAAGCTGATCTCGAGCGAGTGAATTCCACAGTGTATATCCTTGGATCGAGACCCCATCGAGTATGTGCGAGATTGCGATGAAAACTGATGGTCAGCAGATATCAAAGTAAAGTCAGGTAAACTCACAAGTGGAACAGCCTGTCAGCTTCATCTTCAGAGACAAGTCCTAACGTGACAGGGTCAAGGTCAGACCCAACGTCTAGATGAACCTGGGCCGGGGCAAAGAATGCTTGAATCTCATCCTCGGTTTGTCCAGTTGTACTCGCTGTATGTGCCTGCTGAGGGGAATTCCCATGTCTCGACTCTGGTGAAGGTTGAATGTACGATGCCCTTGCAAGGAGTTGCAATGGATTCTCGGCATCGTCGATTGCAAGGCTTTGCTGTGTTCTCTGGATGAATTCGGGCATTACGACAGGATCCTGTTCCTGCTCTTGCTCCCGCTCCTCCTCTTCTTCCTCAGAATACGCATCGTCTTCACCATCGCCACTGGCACTGTATCTTGTCTGCGGGGCATCAGCAGGTGAATTCGCGCCACTGAGTAGATCCTGCAGATGGTTCAGGATCCTATCATCTTCAGGATTCTTTTGAGCAGCTGAACGAGCGCGCTTGACGGCTTGATCAATTTGGTACAAGGCTTTGTCAAGACCTGTACGTTTACTAACAAATTGTTAGTTTTGTTATTGGGAATAATTGAAGTGAAGAATGTTCACTTTTTAATGCCCTTTTGACGACCGGGATGATATGCAGGCCGCACGCATTCCGTGTCCAGCTGGATACATCTCCTGCATCGTTCCTGATGGGGTTTCCAATCGCACTTGATCTTTGATCGACGACAGACAAGACAAGCTGCTTGTCTTGGACGCGGCGAATCACCTCCTTGTTGAAGCGGGGACGTCGTCAACGTCGGGAGGTCCGAGTTTGAATTCCCCGCCATTTATTGGAGTTGTTGAACGGATATAAATCAAAATCAAACTGGTATCGGCGGTTGATTTGTGCACCGAGGAATCGATTGTGGATAAGAGTCACAAAAAAAAAGCACGCGATGCTAAAGAGGAGAAACGTGATGAGATGGAATAGACGAGACAAGAGGAAGGGAAGGGGGAACTTTGACAGCGGAAAACTGCCCGATTCCTCCTTGTATCGAGTCAGGGATGAGAGCGTCGGAAACAGTCATGATTGGCCAGTATTTAAGCTTCCGACGAGAAATCGGAGAGAGGCGGAGAAGTGACTTTGAAGCAATTACATATTTCAACGAGGATATTGAACATGGATAAGGTCTGTATACGTTTACAAGTAAGCACGTAATCTATTACAGAAACAAACTAATATCGATATCTACACTTTAGACCCTTTGAATTAGCTGCTTACATGTCGCCATCGACCCTGTCAAGCACGAAATGAGAGGTTAAGTGGTAAAAGTGGGAAGAACCATCAAAAACACCATCGGCCAACTTGCGATCCTAGCCTTATTCGGAAGATTTGGGTTGTTGATCTCTCCACATTTGATACACCCTTACACAAATGCATTGAGGCAAATAGATAATACAGACATATATATAACACACTCGAATCTACATTTTCGTATGAAATGAATGATACATTGGAAGAATAACCGTCAAAATGTCTGCCGTAATAGACAACGGTAGCGATAAAGACCAGCCGGTCAAGGATGCCGCCCAAGAAGTTCCAGAGCAGTCAAAGCCCGTGTCTCGCTTCACACGTTGGTATCGAAGTCCTTTATTCAACGTTATCATCGTTGGATTGATTTCATTCACGCAACCAGGAATCTGGAATGCTCTCAACAGTATGTGAATCTCCAGCATCTTTGACACGCCACTGACATTTGCAGACACTGGTGCTGGAGGCCAGCAAGAGCCATATCTCGTCAATGGAGCCAACTCACTCACGTTTGGAATCATGGTCTTTGGGTGTTCACTTTTCAGTATCCTCGCCAACAAAATTGGTCTGAAATGGGTTCTGGTCATCGGTACTCTTGGCTATGCGCCTTATTCCGCTGCGCTTTACACAAACAACCGATATGGAGTCGAATGGTTCGTTTTGCTGGGCGGTGTTACTTGCGGTATTGGAGCTTCTGCTTTGTGGGCTTCTGAAGGTGCCATCGCCTTGGGATACGGCGACGTCAAGGATCGTGGGAAATTCAGTATGTCAGCCCTCGTCTTTACAATCACAGAAACTAATTATTGTAGCTGGAATTTGGCTTGGTCTGCGAGAACTCGGCCAACTCATTGGTTCGTCCATCCAACTCTCTCTCAACGTCGACTCTGGAAAGCGTGGTCGAGTCGGATACACCACATACCTTGTCCTCATCGCCCTCCAATGTCTCGGTCTTCCTCTTGCGTTTCTTATCTCGCCTCCTCACAAGGTCATCCGATCCGACGGCTCCAAGCTTCCCCCCACAAGGACGAACAAGAGCATCGCAGAGCAATTCCGTAAATGGGGTGCTCTTATCCAACGCAAGCAGTTCTTCCTCCTCATTCCCATGCTGGTCGGATTCAACTGGAACAGCACTTATCTCGGCATTTACCTCGTCAACTACTTTTCTGTTCGATCTCGTGCTTTGGCGTCCTTGACATCTGGTGTCGCTGCCACTGCTGCCAATATCTTTTGGGGATGGTTCTTTGATCTCAAGTATTTCAGTCGACCTCAGCTTGCGCGGTTCACCTGGGCTTTCCTAGCCATCACAATGACTGCACTCTTCGGATGGCAGTTTGCCATGGAGATGGAATATCGCAGTGCTAACCCTCCAGTTACTCTGGACTGGGCTCTTCCTGGGTTCGGACGCGGATTCGCAGTTCAGGTCCTGCTACGGTACGTTTTTCAAGTCTACATACACTTCAAAAAAGAAAAGGCTAACTGATCAGGTTTATGAACGAATCTCACTACATGTTTGTGTACTGGATTATTGGGACTTTCTTTCAGGATGTCGAGACCTTGACTTTGGCTGTTGGTCTTGTTCGATCTTTCGAGTCTCTTGGCTCATGCTTGGCTTTCGGAGTTGGTGCTGCCAAGGTACCGTCTCTTACCAACCTTATTGTTGCTTTTGCCATGTTCTGCATTTCACTGCCTTCGACGTCGTTTGCCGTGTTCCTGGTGCCTGAGCGCCCCCTAGAACATGCGTTGGACAAGCCAGAGGAGGAATGAGAGTGGTCATAATAGTGTCTGTTACAACAATAATATTCGTTCAACACGAGTCAAATACTCTGACTTTTAACCCGTGATCGGAGTTGCTCGGTTCAATAATTGCCTGAACTGTGGTACCGATCAGATAGGATGGTTTATGCAAGATGCACGAGAGGGCCACCACGGATGTTCCTGTGCCACGTGTCGCAGTCGAAACAGGGAATTTACCAGAACAGGGAGTCCCTGGAAGCCAAGAAAGTATATTGAAGTTGGCGATCAGATGTAACTGCACCGCTGGAGAACAGATCCAGGGGTTGCAGGCCAGGATCTGCAATTGTTGTTTCGATGTGGATACGATAGTAGATCTCGATATGCAGGAAACTGTCACCAGGGTATCAGGAAAATTGGCCGCCAGGAACATAAGAGACGAAATTAGTAGGTCAGTTTATAATACTTAGATCGCACTTCTTAGGTCATTTCCTTTTAAATCCTAAAGCCTAGAGGCCAACCTTCCTAGTACCTACTAGACTGTTGAAGTATGGAACCCTCAATTGCACTAGAATGGTAATCTTTTTTGCTTTTAACAGGAACCATACTTTATACAACTGGTATATCCTCTCAAATTCTACCTAATCTAGGCAACGGATTAAAATCTCATCCGGGTCTCTGTACCGAATTGTTCCATTCTTGAACGCCCGGATAAGTCCGTGGACCTTGTGCTTCAAGGGTACAAGCTGCCTTCGCTGCAGAAACTTTCGGACCAAACGAACAGTCAGGAATACAGCACCGGCGAACGCGCCTATCTTGAAACCCAGTGAAAGTAGTGAATGTGGCATAGCATAGGCAAAACTCAGGCATGGTACCGTACTAAAGGTGTCAGCAAGGAAAAGTTAACAACGAAGGGCTTACCTTGAAAGTAGGCTTAGAGGCACAGATCTCGCGAGAGATTTCTCCTGCTTGATAACTTCCTCTAGAATATCCCCGAGAACTCCAAGCTCTTGGATGGCGCTGTCAGATATTTCTTTCAACAGCGACACCTTTGAGTTCTTTCTTGTGTTTCTGTCTGTGATTTCTAAGTTAGTCGGTGATCGGGTTCAAGCCGCAGTCAAGAAATGTCTGGGAATACCTAAGAGACCAGGAAAGCCATCTCTGCTTGAGGATTGATCGAGACATTCGAAGTAGCTTCGAAGATGGTTGTTTGTACAGCGCCTATGAATCTCGAATTCTTCAAAGACATTGCGATCATTTCGAGCTGACATGGTCATTCTGGACAATATTTCCTGGGTTGTCAGGTTGTAATCGAGAAAAAGAAATCTTCCTCAGGCGACAGTACAAAGGATCCAAGCAACGGCCACTTGCGAAAACATGTCTGTTGGTTCGAAGTGAGAATGCATCCCCCCTCACGTTCGAATTTCACTGGCCCTTCCAGAGACAATGCAAAGTGGCGTTCCTAGATCGGTTGGACCAACAGACACATCTTAAGAACATGAATCCGCTTTCAGCAAAATTGATCTAATCAAGAATCGGTCTGATTATCTAGATATATAAATGTATATTTAAACTTGTAATTATCAACTGGAAGTTTCCTAGCATCATGTCATATCAGCATGACCTGATATGACCTCTGGAGCCAAGTTGAAATAACCACCACATCTACTCTGAAGGACGACAATCAAAGCATCCTGGTTGGAAAACTCCTGGACCATTCGTCGCAGTATAAAAGCCGAGCTCCTGAGGCGTCGCCGAGTACAGCTTGCAACGAGCGTTGCGCCCAATCACATCCCCACTACCAAAAACTCCAGCGACGGTCTTGCATTCGGAATTTTCAGCACACATTTGGGCACAATTTTCAAAAGGGCCCAGGAGAATCTCAGAACCGATAAGGAAGGAGTTCGCGGAACTAGGGAATGACCCAATTTGGCCACAGACCAGATCCCGAGGAGGCGGCTCAACCAGAGCGCACGGGGGATCGTACTCGACGATACTAACGTCGTCCATACGTATCTCAGCACCGATCCATGGAACGCTTGGGACTGAGTTGGAACATTGCCAGTAGAATACCAAATCGACGCTGTCTGACGAGCCTGATACTCTTAACAGATATTGTCGTTTGAAATATTCATTGATTGGCATGTCCGCAGCTTTGAATTTATAGAGCTCAATAGCAGGGCCAAAATAGGTCCAGAACTCACACCCTGTGTTCTCGAGTGTACCGAAGTCGGTGAAAGCCCAGTGGAAAGTCAACAGATACTTTTTCGAGTCGTCGAGTCCAGTGATGGTTTGCCGTAAAGGATATATGGGACGACCGGTTCCCGTAATGGGAAATTTCACAAGACTAGTATTCGAGAGTTAGATGGTCACAATCACGTGGGCGCTGGATAATACATACGCATAACGGCTGCCTGAATGGGCGTTGCCGGGGTCGTTTGGGATAGTGACACTCCTTCCTATGACCCAAGGGCGTGCATCTGGCGATGAGTCATCTTCGAAATCACCATTGTAGAAACCTATGGGAGTCTGAGCCTCGGCTGTGGTGGTTGTGGTTGTGATGGAGGAGGTTATCGATGGGACGGAAGACCATGAAGTCACGACTGTACTGTCTGCGGCAGTAGATCCTTCGATGGTCGAGTCGTTGGTTTCAGACGAGGTTGGAATTGTTGAAGCAGATGATCCATTCCAGGTTATCTCAGAAGTTGGAGTCTCTGAAGGTGGAATATCGGAGGATGATAACTCGATGGTTAGAGCAGAGGTGGAATGAGTTGTAGGTAATGCCTCATGTGTTGTCAGAGTCGAAGCCAGGGCAGTAGAAGTGAAATCGTAAACCGAACTTTGACTCAAAGGTTCGGGCCCAGTACTTAGTTCGGCGGTGGCAGTTGTAAATGCAGCATCAGAAGTAACTGTTGTAGAAATAGGCACCATAGAAGAGTCTGGCTTACACGGGCTGCCGTTGACTCTGAATGCAGCAACAAAAGCTGCAAAAAATAGCTTTGCTGCCATGTTGTTGACCATGATCGGGAAAAAAGAGAAAGCCATCGAGTAATTTTGGGGGATGTTTTGTGAGACAAGTATTAATGGAAAACAGAAGTGTGGGGACGACACGTATTAGCGATAGGCACTATTGAAACGCCTTGCTTGTTTGGGTGTTTTATTGAATAAACTATTAAAACAAGATGAGCTGATAGGTCTTGGCATTCTGTGTTGGTCGACTTGCTGCAAAACCGTCTGTGCTAATTTGAGACACGCCGAACGGTTGCTCACCTCGCTTTAAACATATATCCTAAAATTGATGATAAATCTTGAAAATAAGTAGGAAGAATCGTAGTGAATATCTACTGATCGGCGCTGTCCCGAAGACCTGTATTACTATGATGCCATCACCAGATGCTGACGCTCTCGCCCTTTTCACATATACATCTCCCTAGCAATGTCCCAGCGCCCACTCGCTCATAAATTTGTTCCTGGCCTAACAGTGGATTCAGCTGGACTAGGAGCACATAGTGAATCTTTTCTCGCTCCGGTTGAGTTCCCTTCTGTTTCCCAAGTACCACACATTTCGTCAGACCTTGCTTCAAACGCGACTCGGAATCGAACACGAGTGAGGAGTTCTCGTCATTGGCAGTGTAGTCCATCGCTTCGGCAATCAAGACACTATCGTCCGTTTTGTTCGGACCAGAATCCCACTGAGTGCGCACAGTCTCCCAATCCGTACCGCCAAACTCAGCAGAGACATACTCGATAGCGCCAGTATACGCCATCCATGACCAGGACGGAACTCTGGCACCGCTACGGCTCGAACAGAATTTAATCTTGGTCAGTTCCCCTGTCCCATCAGCACGGCGCCAAAGTAAGCTTCGACGAAGCAGACCACGTCGACGGCCAGTGTTGCTGTCCTCAAAGAAGACGCCGGAGCCTCCTTGAACTTGAAGAGCAGCGATGATGCGCTCTTGCAAACCGTTGATAGCCCATGGTCTATCAGTAGCGAAGGTTAGATCAAGTCTGGAATATCGTTCATAAAGATCTTGGTAGCCAAGTATCTTGGCTCCCTTGTCCGCTTTCATCATGAGACGAGGGAAGTTAGGATCGGCCAGAAATGCCGCGCGTTGGCTGTAAAGAGTTAGAGATACCAATGTGTTTTGGGAGAAGAAAATGAAACCACTCACTTGGTCATCTTCGTTAGAGTTTCGCAGCGTACGCCATCGCCGCACTCGAAATAACATTGGTAATCAGTGTAGTAAACAGTGCGGCGGGCAAGGGCGTGTTCCTGTAATACCCAGCCTCTGCCGCTCAAAGGCCCATCCAAAACATGGCTCTGGAAGTCATCGATGATCTCACGGATAAGAAGTGGTTCAGAGTCTTTTGTTGCTCGGAGACATAGACAACGACCCCCAATTCGCGCCCCAAGGAAACCAGCATCGTGACCGGGGCGTCGACTTGCTGCAAGCACGCAATAGGCACCACTATAGACCTTTTCCATTCGCTTGGCCTCGTGCCGGAAGTCTCCGTCAGGTCCTTGGACAATGCAGATAGAGTCGACCCAAAGATATGGGCAACCGATGGCACGAGTAAAATCAACTGCATCTCTAAAAGTGCGCGGGAGATGGGCTAGTTTGATGCCAGCTATATGCTTTGCGAGATTGGTTCTGAGAGTGCAAAATTTCTGACGTGATCCCCATTGGTGGGACAGTGCTACCCAGGTACCCCTGTGAGTTGAAGTGGTTTCGACGAGATTGACCTCGTCGTCATGGATACGATTCACGGCAATGACTCTTGTTGGTAGCCTCTTGTTCTCTCCCAGGCTAATGGAGCTGCCCCAAGTTGGCTCTCTTTTGCAAGTCTGGTGGTGTTGATCACAGTGCTGTAACCAATTTCTAACAAGCTCGAAGTGTATGGGACTCCCAGCATCAGGAAGACTGGGAAAACTGAGTTGAGTAGTCTTATCTAGAGCAGTACCGAGACCTGTAACTATTCATGAGCAATATAATTACCAAACCGCCCACATGGGACTCACTAGAGCTTCGGAATATCGACGCAACAGGGGTGTAACAGTTCATGAGAATAGTTGATCCATTCCTCTCAAAGCGGACTTGGGTATTCGAAGGAATACCAATTTTTTGGCACAATAACCACAGTAGGCCGCAAAGATCGCAGGTTTCAGCACTTGGATTGGACTCTAAGGTGCTTGAGTTGTATAAGATGCTGAAGGCTGGTTTCCAAAAAGTATCGCTGAGCTCAAAACAGCTCCCACAGAGCTTCGAAGACTCGGGGACCTTTGGGATGTCGAAACTTTTGGCCTTAACAGAGGATATAACTGTATCCGCAAATTCGTTGTCGATGACTAGGTTCCAATCATCTTCCAGCTATAAAGTGTTAGATAGAGATCTCCGTTTAGGAGATCGGAGTGGTGCTTACGTTCTATTTTGTCTCTCGTTTAGTGCATAGACTTTGAATTAGTAAATTGTTTTGATGACTTACTATCTGCGGCGCGGATATTAGAGGTCCTATTCCAGTAACACCGAATTCAAAGCTGGTGGAGTATGTTATCTTACTTTCTAGATAGGAAGTCAATATCAAGTGTTCAGAGTAGGGTCAAGCAGCTTGCAACTTACACCCTATATGTTCACAACAAACATATTTATCAGCGTGGGAAACGGGCAAGTGTTAGCAAGAGCCTCAACATACATACTAGAATAATGTCAGGAAAACGCTCGGGAGGTAAGGATTCGATGAGGCAGCTTACATCCTACGTTCCGGAGGTTTAGTGATGAGTAACTTCATCTTAGCCAATATCAACAGCTGAAATACTCACAGTCTATTCTCACAAAAGAAAGTCAGTCTGTGTTATGTATGAAGCAAACGCAGACTAACCCTTTCTGTCAGAGCCAGGTTCGTGCCTTGGGAAGCTGATAACCCTGTGTTTGAAACGCTTGAAGTTTGCGCTCCAACAACTTTAGCAGAAGATCCCGGAGGAGGAATGGGAGTACCTGAAAGCCAGAAATCAGCTGTATCCACGTCCGTCATGATTTCTTCCATTCGGTTATAGAGTTCGTCTGCTCTAGCGCGGCAGTCCTTGTCCGACTGAAGTGGCTCTATTGGGCGTGGCTCCGAGGGAGGAGAGATAACAACAGGTATATCTGTGCTCTCTGGCGTCGCCCTCTCACCAGAGTCAAGTCCCTCCACTGTGATCGTTGGAATGGTCATTGATGGATTGTTGTTTCTCGGTGGTGTGTCAACGATGGAAGTGCCATTTCTTGAAGACCTGAGACTTCGCGCTCGAGGTGTGTTCGACATGTCAGTACTTGTCCCAAAGTTCTTGGGCAGCTTGACTACCAGTAGCCGATCTCTAACAAGCTCGAGCAGACAACCTAACGCAGTCTGTCCGACCTCACAAATTGGATCCTGGGCCATGTGCTCCATCCATCGTAAGGCAACATGGTGAACCTTGGCTGCACCGCGTTTATCGACCTCGTAATAAGAAGGATTGTCGGATTTCTGGGAGTTAAAACTCGCGTTGAATCTCTTCAGTCCTTCTGAGCCGTACATCAGCCAGATGAGAAACTCCAGCCAGATGCATCCCATGGCCCAAACGTCATAGAGACGCGATCGTTTCCTAACAACCATGCCTCTATCGTTCTCCACGATCAAGTTATTGTCATGCACGGTAATCTCTTCGGGTGGCTCGTATCGGCGTGTTCCAAACCCGGTTGATGTTTGGACAGTACGAAGTTGCGTGATGTCCTGGTGTTGCTTTGCCAGACCCCAATCGCCAATCTTCAGCGTACCTAACTTTGTACTACCACTTTTGTCTTTGAACCAAAGGATATTCTCTGGTTTCAAGTCTCCGTGGCGGTAATGGCGGAAATGATTGTCCGAGGTTTCATTATCTGGGTTGTGGACTTTGTCAAGAGCTCGGGAAAGGCCGAACAACTGCCCAAATACGTCTTTCACTAGTCCAGCTGTCAAGGTCCGAGGGAACCGCTCCCAGAGGTTCCTCAGATTCCCACCATCTGCCCACTCGAGCATAAGGTAGTGTTCATCCTGACCCAACAAACGAAAGGCAGTAATGAAATTGACGATGTGTTCTTCGCCAAGAGACCTCATCTTCCACAGTGCGGCTACTTCTTTCTCCCACCCATCCATTTTGATGCGCTGTGGCTGATCACTCTCGAGCTTGATCTTCTTGAGAGCTACTAGTTTAGTGCAGGGAAGAATCTTGGCTGTTCAGTCTTGGATCTGATAATTGGATCTTGATAAAACATTTATTTACTTACCAGTCCATTTACGTCAAGATGGGAGTCAAGTATCTTGTACTTCATGACTTGTCCAAAGGCTCCCTCGTCAGCGGAAGCCGGATACTTCTCCACGAACGGCAGGATGGCGTCTGGTTTGATATCGTGGTTGATTATGTTGGCTGAAAAGACTGTTGCGCAAAACTTCCATTGAGTATCAATGAAATCACTAATGTCGTCTACAGTCCATATTATCTCCTCTTGGTTTGGCCACATCAACTTTGTGTCCTTCTCGGGCTGTGGTGCAAGAGAGAACCTGAGTTGTTCTTCTTTGAAGGGCAGCTTGACGTCGGAAATTCGATTGTTCATGAGAAACACCATAAGCGCGTATAGTTTAGTACCCCTGATTCTTATGAGAACAGAAATTGAAAATATCTTTTTGGCTTTGTCCAAAATGAAACGTATAACTTTGCCCACAGGATCTGGAACGGGCCCAGATGGCTTGCCGCACTTGTATAGAGTTGAGTGTATAGAGGACGCTGTGATGATCTGTTGATCAAGTTTCCCTTTTGGCATGAATTTGTGCGAGCGCCGGTGGAAAACACTATCCACCATGGCATTGTTTATGACAGTCTTGAGTGAGTAAGCCTGCATGGTGTGGTTATTCTCTGGCACGGTGACTTGGTGAATGAATGGAATTGGGTGAGACGAATTTTCCGGGCATAAAATGCATGGTACTTGTCCTGAATCTTCGTCTTTTCACATCAGGGTGCAGAGAAATGCCTGGCTACAACCTTTTCAAGGATTTTATATCAAGACTTCCGACCTCATTTCAACCCATGCCTGTCATATCATACCCATTTTCATGCGCTGTCACATCCGGTCATCTATTCCTTCTTAGGTGGTATTGGCAGCAGGCCAGAGCCTGGTTGTTTCTTAAGGCTACATAGCACGCCTTTGAACAAGGTAGTCTCGATATTTTAAATCAGTCAACTTAGAACTACGGGATAACTACAGCCATAAAGAGAGTGCTATGAGTTCAATCTGTTATTGTTTTTGTCTTGAAAAGCATCTTATGCCAATACAAACTTCTCCTGTTAACAAAAGACACACTTTGGGCCTCGAGGTCTAAAAGAGAACGGTTACGTGATATCGTCGCAATAGTTGAGAAGCCTTGCATGCAACTTATTTTCAAAGAGCCTCTGTCCTGGCTGTTCAGCTACTACTGTACGGTGTGCAGCCTTGGGGGCCATGTGCTTCGGTGATGCCACCACTCCTTGGCTACCTTGTTGCGATTGGTTCACGATATGCTCGTGGGTGGTAATAAAAGTAGGCTGAGCCATGAGCCAGAAACCATTTCACTTTCGCGCTGTGGCGTAAGCGGTCTGCAGACAGATGGTTGAATCACAATTGAGTGTCGTATCGACTATTAACATGGGGCAGCCCATGAGTGTCATCGATAATGATCAAGTAGCCGCTTGCCTCCCCCAAGGTATCGCATCTACCTTCAACTTTATCTATGTTTAGCTTTGCAACAAAGCATCATGACTCCGATGATTATCGCAGCTACGATCCAACAGCTTATATGGCATGTACTATTGTCACTCTGAGATTGGGCTTGTCTCACTTTCAGCTGCAATACTGTAACGCGAGTGAATGTTTGCATACATAAAGGAAGCAATACCGGGAAACTCCGCATCTTGGCAATGTGTAACCCGAGATAACAAATGACTAAATGACCTAGCTAAAATTGGTAAAAGGGACCGACCAGCATGTAATATTGGCACACTACCCATCCTTCCTCTCCGCACTATATACCATCAGCGGCATCTTTCAATTTCCTGCTGACATGGTGTGAGCAAGAGGCATCATATCATGTCAATCAGTCATCGGCCATCAGCTTACTTGTGAAAGAGGTCTTGGTGCACGAATGTTGTAGTTATTGTGAACCAACTAATTATAGATAAGTCAACGTTCCTTGTCAGGCTTTGAGGCCGTTCCTTTACATACATCAACCTGGAATTCGTTTGGCTCAAACTTTGATATCAAGCATGCGGCTAGCTTCTTTGGGTCGACATGCATCGCTGGAATGTCCTGTGATCGTTGCGAGTCTTGGGATCTTTGGGACCCGAACGAGTCCCTCCGTGTCTTGCGAGTAGAGCGTAGAATCCTTTTGATAGTACTCAAGATCTCATTGAACAAGTCAAACCGAACCATAGTTATAAGCTTCTTCGAGAGCAGCGAGGTCTGAGTCTTTGGAAATGGAAAGAAGGTCAATTCATCGTAAAGATGAATTTCTGCGGAAAACAGGATGCTTTGTACAGCGGAGGAAATAGCCTTGGGATATACCCTGTGTACACTTTCGCCCAGTTTGAGCACGCACATGTATCTACACACAATTGCGAAGACTGCAATAGCCGCCAAAAAGAGCAATATTTCCACCAGTTAACCCACCACTTGATTTGGTGACCAATAAGAAAGGTACTCACCACACCAACTACTGTCTGAATTGCACCTGTCAAGCAGTCACCTATGCATGTCATGCTGACCGCAAGACCAACCGAAGTCTGGCTAATAGTTCTACAGTGCCTAATTTTAGCGAATGCGAAAAAGCCTTCCATCCAGTGGTTGTGATTTTAAAAACACAAACACGGTCTCACAGTTTAACGCTCCAGTATTGCTGCTACGAATAGGACTTTTGTTGCTACTTATTTGAACAATGGACTCGGAAGCTGATGGTGCCCTGGATCATGCCGGTAGACTTCCGGCAAATAGGGAGGCAGATCCATCATGCAGTGACAAGCCGGCCAGAAACACACATCAGACTCACCCAGGGGCCTTGAAGGCCATATCAAGATCTTTTATTCGCACACGGACAGAATATGGCAATACGTTTCGCAATCAAAACAATACACGTACACCCAAAGGACTCGAGTATCCACCCTCTCCAGTAGCAAAGAGAGAGCCAAGAAGGCAGCCTCCAACACGTTCTCTAGTCCAAGCAAGTTTGACCTTTTTGTTCTCAGCACGGACTGTGCTAACCCGCCAACAGAGCAAGGTCAAGGAATTTGGCGACAGAGTACTAGAGCCTATTATTGTCACTTTGGGCATAGAACCAAGCTTGCGGACACGTATCCGCAGTGCAACCGTCCGCAGTTGCTATCCTGGCTATGATAGAGACAGATTCTTGCCGAAAGACGAGCTGAACAAACTTCTTACATACCAATCAGTCGAGAAAGCGTTGATTAAATGCCAAAAATATCGAAAGTACCCTAGTATCAGAAGTTTGCGAGATTCGAAGCCGGGTCTTGAGCTTGAAATCCAAAGCATTTGCAACTCACCAATAGGAAATGAGGGTGAGAATTCGACTACTAAGTCCTATCGGAAGATATTCATAATCCTTGTCCTGCTCAAAAAGGCTTCACTTATCAGTTGCTTTATCAACGGAAGGGTGTGCGACGATGATCTTCCCATTCGTTTTCATTGTGAGTCAGTCCCATTCAAATGGATATGTCTACGGAAAGGCGGTCAAGAATTACCACCTCAAGGCTTTCAAGACTTGAGTCAGAATTTCTTTGTCAACTTCATAGAGAAACAGTGGATAGTTCTTGCTCCATATTTTAGCCCATACGATGAGTTGAGAGACAGCCCTCAGAACTTATTGGAAGAACAGATTCCGCCTTTCATTTTCTGGAAGCCACTGCCAAAGGAAAGTCAGGGTGGCGGTGGCGAGGTGTACAAAGCTCGTATTCATCCTAGTCAACACGGATTCAGCCATCCTTCCGTAAGTGACTCCTATCCTCTCTCGCCAATGTCTTTGTCACAGAGCACCTGATTTCTAGTGATACAGATATCGGAGACATCGCAAATGGTTTTCGCTGTCAAATGCGTTGAAGCGTCTCGAGGGAAGCGAGAACACTCAATTCTAAAGCGATTTAAGAACAACAGACATAAACATATGGTTTCAATCCTTGCAGCATATATACAAAATGGGAAATATCACCACATATTTCCGTTCGCACAGGGCGATCTACACGGCTACTGGAAAAACATACACAGAGAACCTTCAAGTGCTGAATCAGAAGTGAACCTGGCATGGCTGGCAGAACAATGCCAGGGTCTTGCAGAAGGCCTTGCTCTTATCCATCGTTACCAAACCGCGTCCTTTAAGTCTCTACTCCACCCCGACTCGTATTCGACATCGACAATTGAGGGTGGCCAAAGTAAACTTCGTCTCTTTGGTCGGCATGGCGACATCAAACCTGAGAACATACTATATTTCCCGAGATCCGACAGAGATTTGAGGGGGCTACTGGTGATCACTGATTTTGGATGCACTGAGTTCAGTACAAGAGAGGAGCTGGATAATAACAGGCGGAAGTCTCTCCCCAACTCGCCAACATATCGAGCCCCTGAGACTGACCTTGCTCCCGAGGATAGTTCAATCACATCTTCCTACGATATCTGGACGCTCGGTTGTGTCTTCCTGGAATTTTTAACATGGTGGCTCGGTGGGTGGACTTTTGTAGAACATCTTGTGGCACGACGCATGGAACAGGATCTCTATTGGTATGGAGCATCAGGGGGACTGTTAAGAACTGACTTCTTCTTTACCATCGTCGAAGATAGAGAAGGGAAGAAAACTGCCGAAGTCCGAAAAGGTGTCAGAGATGTCAGTATATCTCCATGATTTTTGGTGGACATCTAGCAATACTGACCATTCTTTTTTTATTATTTAGTTTATGCACGATCTTGATTCCCATGACAACGTCAAGTCAAATGCATTTGTCCGCGAGTTTCTAGATATGATCCGGACAAAGATGTTGATCGTTGAGTCTCCAAAGGCCAATGGTACGAAGAACGGTAGGGCGAGTGCTAAGAACATAGCAGGGGATTTAGACAACATGCGGAAGAATTTAGAGAAGTTATAAATATAGTTAGGTCGGTATATAATTCTGTTCAGGTTTCTTCCTTCCTTCTTCTTTAACTTTTTAAATAAACCTAATGTAAAAGCATCATGATGGTACTGTAATCCCCTGGTAGGAACTAGTAGAGGGTTATAGAATAAAGTACTAAGTAGTTCCAATTCAAATCGCATATCAGCCAGCATTAACGAAGCACAATGCGCCATATCCCCAAGCGATCCTACTGGCAGGACAAAGAGATTGGTTCTTGGTCTTACAAAAGACACTTGGCACCGATGTATATGAGAGGTTGGTATTGGCTATTGTCAATATTCAACAGGAAGGAGTTGGCGTTATTTCATCCCGCTAACATATGTCACATCTCACTTGTTCAGTGAGATCAAAATTATCCTAGGGTGAATTGCTTACTATTGTAGAACAATATAGTGCGCAATGATATGGATCCATTTTTATCACTGATCGCTAGTGGCTTTTTCAAGCGATAAGTTAGTTCAATTAAGTTATCTCTGCGTTGTTATTGTGTGCTGATCTTGTAAGAATGCACGCGAAGAAGAAACGAGACAGGAAACTTGAAAGTAGGCAATGCCGAGTTTGCCCTTATCAGGCCCTATCCTAGTCGACCGTTGAGTCATTGACTAACTAGTCTAATCTATCTACAGGGTTCATCATGTTCTAGACTTGGTCCGTGAGGGTTCACAGTTGCAATCAAGAAAACTTGAGATGGAGTCCACTCCGCTTTTGAAGGGTTACCCGACGACTAAATCCATAGGATAAAACTTTATTGAATGCACCACTCACGAATGGTTTGCTTATTTTGGATAACCTGCAGTTCCAGGAACCTGGGTTGATACTCTTCTTACTTCAAAACTTAATGTTTCCTTCCTGTGGCGTTTCGGTCCATTTGCCAAGTCTGTCTGTTTTGACAGCGTAGCAACTTTCGGAGACGCCAAACTCTTTTCGCTCACTCCAATCCGAACTGTGTGCGGCACAGGGGAAAAAAAGGGGGAAGCCATCAATTTATGCATGCAAGAGCTGAAGAAAAACAGTAATATTACTCCGGGAATTAAGTGCTTACTTACTCTGAACTGCCACTCGTCTTGACAGAGTCGGAGATGATCAATTCCTCCCAATCCATGCCTTGGGCTGGACAGGGATGGGCCGTTGACACATGCCAAGAGAAGAAAGGAACTCCCCTTGACAGAACAGTCATGATCCTCGGTTTTATCTAGCGCAGGGGCTGACTTCTTTTCATGACCTTCCAGAAAGAGCACCTAAACCTATAGTGAAACACGGGGTGTTCAACAAAAAGAGATTTCCTCGTTAAATATCCTTGCCATACCCTATAAGATTGCCGTAAACGACCCCAGCTCTTGGCGAATAGGACTCAAAACCTAGGCAGATTTGACCCTCGTGGCAAGGACAAATGACGCTATTCTAAGGTCCTGCCTTGCACAGTTAACCCCCAATGCTACTCTGTAGCGTGGAAGCATATCCGGGCGTTCCATAACGACCGTAACCCCAGAAGACAAGATGAGACCGGCGGGGGATGAAGACACGATGAACGTCAGGGTCTGATCTGTCAAGACTTTATATGGCGGTTCCCCGGGATCCGCTGCTTCTCTCACTATACAAGTTTTGTCGATCATAATGAAGTGGGCTTTGTCTTTGTTGCTGGCCTTTGTGCCTTGGACTGTGGCAGATTTTGGTAACACAACCGAGTTACTCAAAGCTCTGCCTAGTTGTTCAGTAAGTTTGTTGCGGCAATTTTTGCCTTTGCTTGCTAATAATTGTAGTCTCCTTGTTACGAAGATGCTTTTGGGAGCTCAGGATGCAAGACCACCGATGTAGCTTGCTTGTGTGGAGGAGGGCAAAAGACTATCAAGACGGCTGAAGGATGTGCGGCCCAAATCTGCCATGTCAAAGACAGTTTGAGTAAGTTAACCCAGAGATACAACAGTTAGATAGACCCCTGGCTAACATCTACAGCGACTCTAAACATGACCTACACCTACTGCGATTATCCCGTCCGCGACAAGACGTCCCTCTTTATAAACGTTACAATCGTCCTCGGCGTCATATCCGGTGTTTCAATTATGCTCCGTCTCGGCACAAAATACTATCTCAGCAATGCCGATTTTGGTCTCGACGATCTTTTTATTTGTCTCACACTTCTTATCGGAATGCCTTCGACCGCGATGAATATCCACGGCACAGCAGGACACGGGGAGGGTCGTGATATCTGGACGCTCGAGTTTGACCAGATCACCAAATTCGGCTTTTATTTCTGGCTTCTCGAGGTTTTCTACTTTGCTCAAGTTTCATTCCTGAAAACGTCGTTGTTGTTCTTTTATCTTCGCATTTTTCCCGGCAAAGCACAAAAGCTTCTCTGGGGCACAATCATTTTCAACACTGTTTATGGTGTAGTGTTTGTTTTCCTGGCTGCTTTTCAGTGTACGCCTGTCAACTATTTCTGGCTTAACTGGGATGGTGAGCATGAAGGAAAATGGTATGTGTACCGAATCCACATGAGCGACGGTTTAATAAGCTAACTATTTAGTTTCAACATTGCATCCATCGGCTGGGCAAATGCCGCTATTAGTATCATCCTGGACTTTTGGATGCTGGGCATCCCAATGTGGCACATCCGTAAACTCAAGTTACACTGGAAGAAGAAGATTGGTGTTGCCGCCATGTTTGTTGTTGGAACTTTGTGAGTACTCTTCGTCCCATACTAAGAATGTGGTGAGCTAACTTTTCAGTATCACCATCGTGAGTATCATTCGCTTGCAATACATCGTCCACCTCGGATCTTCAACAAATCCAACCTACGACCAAACAGATGTGTCGATCTGGTCAACAGTGGAGATCAACATTGGCATTATCTGCGCATCCATGCCAGCTCTGCGAGTCCTTCTCGTTCGTATCTTCCCAGCCCTCGGCGGCTCCTCCCACGACTCAAGCAAATACAACAACTATGGCGAAAACTACGGCCGCAAGTCACATGTTCTAAGTCGTAGTCGAGCTGCGCGTGTAGAACTCCCCTCTGAGACAGGGGACTCGGACCACTCGCCTGAGCATGGAGGAATTGAAATGCATAGGACATTCCAGGTGCAATACAGTGAGAATGATGAGCAGAGTTTGGTTGATGGGCCGAGCAAGTACAATAAGACGCAGGTTATATCGGAGACAAGGAGATCCCGCGATACTGGGGACAACTCTATATAGATGGATGGAATGATAACATGACACATATACACAGACTCTTATCTATAATCAATGGCTGGACTTGGGGGAAATTCGTTTTATGTTGGAGAGTTTTATGATCTATACACTATTGCAGAAATAATCTCATGTCATCACAGATTTACATTCAAGGTTCGCGTTAAGAAAGGACTTTGTATTCATGCCATGTGGCGCCATAATTCTTGAAAGGGAAGAATACCTAGATGTAAACCTCTCTCTGGTCCAATCAAACTGTTCCGTCATATCTTGCTGTCTCTACGGACTTTCAGATAAAAGCTTCCAAATGTTCATACAGGGTTACACATTTGTTCTGGCTGATCAAATGGACCCATCCAAGTACGTGTTCCCAAATGACAAGATGCCTCTGGCCAGCTTCATCCTCGGGTGCAACCGTCTCAGGAACCGAAACTACCACTCTTCGTTGAGTCATATTCGCCTTGATGATGGCATGCCCTTCAGACAACGCATTGATTGCCACCAGATCTTGTGCGATGAGCGTCTCGATGGGTGCAATCGATGGTAGCTCTACTTCGAACGGCCCGACAATACCGGGCTCGGCGGCGACAACCCCGTATTTCTCCCAAGCACCCTCTCGCTTTTTCAAATCAAGATCTGGTTCTGGTTTATCGTGTCCAGACTTTGTGAATACAGCTTGTGATCGGATGATGTACTGTGAGTTGGGATCGATGGAAGAATCCGGGTCGGACTCGGCATGTGATACAGAACGAGTAGCGCTCGCGGCTGTGACAGCTTGCTCTTCACGATCTTCACAATATTTGGCAAATATGCTACTCGGTTTCTCACCTGGTCTTAGTTTCGGTGAGATCTTTGGAGGTCCCCATGGCCACTTGGGACCATCAGAGCCAAAGGGCTTGACTATTAAGCGTCAGCAGCGCCTACAGCTGAGAGACGGCCAAACTCACACCATATGCTCCAAAAGATATAGTCGGCGAGGGCCTCGAAAAACGGTATAGAAACAGCACGCAGCTTTCCTTCGTCGTAGAGCGCCTTGCAGGTCTTCTTGCCGGCTTGTTCCGCATAATGATTGAAGAGACCGTCGATTTCGGGGCGCATGAATTTGAAATAGGCCGCTAGATGCTGGCGACGAGATTTGGTATTGTTGACATCGTAAGGAGTGTAGTTGAGGTCTCGGAAGCATGGACCTGGTCGATTTCGCGACGTGAAGTCGAGATGACTCTTTCGTGGATTCATCGTTAACGATGCATGATAGGGCGCATATTTATTCGAGGGTGGTGAACAGAAGTTGAATTTGTGGCTTTGACAAAATTAAGGACTCTGAAAAGTAGACTTCGACAATGGCAAAGTTAGTCTATCGCAGTGTTTACCTGTTCTGTCACCGGCAACCGTCCGACAGTCATCTGCCTACATTTCCACTCATAATCCTACTTCGTCGTTTACTCCATCATCCATATTCCCTATAGTGCGGACGTGATTCAGGCCCACAAGCTCAAAATTGTAAACATCGTGTAACTATCCTGTCATAAAATTATTCTTATCGTTTAGTATATCTTTTCCAATAATCTCTGGTACTTCTTGACCATTCTCTCATGTTCTTTCTCCAAGAATTTAGAGTCAAGATCCTCAAACGCCATGCTCCATATCGATTGCGCCTCATCTTTTGTTGTTTTCCTCGCCGAATCGATACCTGGAAACGTTAGCATAATACCACCCCAAATCCACGACAAGACTTACCAATGTGTTGTGCCTGGACTGGATACAGCGCATATCTATCCAGTTGATTCCCAATGGCAATATCATCGAGTATCAAGTCCACCTGCCCACTCTTCCTTTTCTGAAGCTCGGATATCATCAGCGGCACCTGACGGCGTGGGAAAATCATGGCCTGCGAGCAACATCCAAAAGGCTCGTTGAAGACTCCTGGCGAAGGTGGAAACAAACTCGCCTTGCCGGATTGATAAATCAATATCACCAAGCCTGGGACCAAGATGAACACGACAACAAAGATTATCTCTCGGTCCAGATATTTCTGAGTTACTCTCCAGCGACGACGTGCGAACAGGGCAGGCGCCAAAATTCCCAGACCAACGCCCAGAATAATCCAGAATTCATTGTTCCCGCCAATTTCGTGAGAAGCCCAGCCTATTGATCTTTCCTGGTTAAATAATCTCATAAACAGCCAGTGTTGCTCTGAGTCTATGGTGGCAATATCTGCTATACCTTGGAGAGTCCGCATAAACCACCCTTGCGCAAGCAGGATGTCGTCTTCAAATACAGCGACATATGAAGCGCCCGCATCGTAGCATCGTTCAAGAGCAAGGGTATAGTCAAACACACCCTTTTCACGGTAGTTTTGGGTTCTTTGTAACTCTTCTAGATACTTAATGCTTACAGCATCATCGTTATAAGTGTAGACTTTATCAACTGCTCGTCTGAGCCATAGTTCGTTCCAGTTAGGATGTCGTTTCGGGTCGGTCTCGGCAATGAGGACGGATATGTCAAGGTCTTGTCGCTCTTGATCGGAGAGGCCGTGTAGGATGCTTCCTATGGTGATCTGGGGGGTCGATCAGTATCAGTACGTGACAAGGACAATCGCCGCAATGTATTTATTTACCGGAAGATATTGTGTCTGTCGTGCCACCGAGTTGAGCGCTAGGCAAAGCGTCTTGTTTCTCGACATTACATTTTTGGGGTGCGGACTTCCTTCGGTGGAAAGCGACTCGATCGTCTGTTCGGCTTCGGCTGATCGGATTGCTGAGTAGCTGGCCTCGTATGCCCGTGTCTTGTCGAAGAAGACGCTGCCAGGGTCACGGTAGAAGTGGGACTGGCCATACCAGACCAGGCAGAGCAGGAAAGCTATACAGACGGTAGTTTTGTACAGCAAGCTAAACATGATGCTGTTTTCAGAAGCTGAGTATTGTCATGTTTGGGAACGGGATGTAATAAACAAAGGTCCAACAACCATTGTTTGCTCAGGAAGAAAGGGTCAGGTCAGTAATAAGCGAGACGACTCCCGGGATGACAATGCGACGCCCCCATCTTTTCTACTGTGACATGTTTTCCAAGACAATTATTTTGGAGCAGTAACCAATTCTGTCACTTTCAGTGCCTTGCTACGTCCTGTACCAAGAACTGGGGCATAAGGAATTCCATGCGTTTTGGCCAATGAAGTAGCTGTGCTACCGTGATGGTAATGCATATTCGCAAACGACCCGCATCGCCAAGGGTCCTCAGCCTCATAGACGCGAGCCCATGGGCAGATCAAAACAGGAAATGGCCGACTTGCCGATTGGGCGTCCAGGTTGTGTCGGCCGCTGGGACAAATCCTTCGAGACGTGTGCAATCTCTTCAAGTAAGACCTACTCTGAAGAAGCGGGCCGTGCTGCTGTAGCGTCGTCTACATACAGTCTTTAAAGGCGGAACATCCAACTGTTGGACTTCTGTAGTATCTGTTAAGACGTCAAGTGTACATTATACGTATAGGAGGCATACTGCTCAAAATGGCACGTTCTATTGTGCTACAAATGTTTCTATGTGTCTTCTTGCTGGTTGGTTGGTAGGTAGAGAGAGATATTGACTTTACGCTAAACAGGTACGCTAAAAAAGCCGCTTCTGAATTCTAAAGAGATTATTCTTTTTAAAAATGGAATTCGAGTTTAGGATAGACTACTAAGCTTATGATGGCATGTCATCTTGAAACGGCCTGCATGAGAGGGAAACGTCATCAATTCCGCGTCCTTTTTAACGTTTCGAATCAAATGTCCACAAGGTCTAGTTTGTTTCGCTGAAGCTATTTTGATCGACAGGGGTGGATACAGTCTAGGCGGCTGAGCGGCTAAGACGGCTCCCTGGCCCTCAGGGTATCAGAAAGGTTGGCTGCTACAAGCATCGGAGACGAAATTAGGAGATCACTTTATGGTATTAGGGATCACACCTTTCAGGCGGTTTATTTTTGTACTCTGAAAGGGGATATCAGCTTTTCTGTCACCTGCAGCCTAGTGAGCCCAAGTGGGTACGGATGACGATGCCAATTGTTTTGGTTTGACAGGCATGTCTCGTGGATTCAGATGACGGCTCTTGACGAGCTAACAGGGAACAACTGACTGACTCTCGAGGCGCATCAAATAAGTCTAAAGCACCCGCCGGTGAACGATCTTGATCTTGGAGCTTTATATGCCAATTGTCTTTATCTAATTCGATATTATAATAAGAGACAGCGTACTGTCTACTTCCGGAGCTTCTCTACAACTTGAATTCTGATGTAAAGAGGAGTTTAGCCATGTACCATTACTTCATAATCATTCTATCACGTCACTCATAGCATCTATAAATCAATCTATGCCATATGCATCTTCTCCAGAAAAATCAACCAAGGTAGCTTCGTTCGCTACAAAATCTCCTTCCCAATCCTGTTTTTCCGAAACCCGTCTCTGCAAGCCCCGTTTCGAAATTGGAAGTCTATCCCGCAGCGCATCTGGTTTTGACGGCGGTGGCGGCGGCGGGGATCGCTTTGCGGGATCTTCCTTGCTGTACGGTGGCTCGCCGTTCGAGTAGGCTCGTTCTGTTCGAGTGGTGTATGATGGTTCGCCCTTGCTGTAGGCGGGTCGTTCGTCTCTGCTGTATGAGGGGCCGGCTTGGCTGTATGCTGGAGCGGGGGTGGAATCTGAGTCGTCGATGATCTTGGAGGGCGCAAACTGGTCTGCTTTGGATGTGGTGATTGTCGCATCTGGTTGTCGTTCACTAAATGGTCAGCCATGTTCTCCAACACGTTAAGGCGTACTGCTCACCTATTCACTCGCCAATATGGCGATGCCTGCAACAGCTCCAGATCGACTATCCCCTCGGCATCGAGGATTCTCGATATCACATGCTCGCGAGCATTTGAAACATTGATGATACTTCTCACCAAGCTCACCGCCTGCTCAGGCACATCCTGCACAACATTCGTCTCGGGGTCTGTCATTATCCATTCAAGCAGTCGACGTGGGAGCAATGTCTGTTTGAAAATTTCCCAATTCTCATCGTCCGAGTAAACAGTAAGTCCGACTGTATCCTTGATGTCGAGACCACCCATGGGATTTACGGCAACAATTTCAGCACTGCCGGAGCGGTATACAAGTTGTGATTGGAAACCGGATGCTAGTCGGACTTCGCAGTGATCGAGGGTTTCGCGAAGCCAAGATGTTGCTTTTGGTGTAGTCGTTCTAGGACTTTTGAAATGGACAGCAATACTATAGGGGTTAGATGTGAAGTAACAAGGGTGGTACAGACGTACCGTAAAATGTGATCAGCCTTAGCCGAGAGTTCGTCGGGTAGCTCGATGGATTTGAAGTTCTCGTCCTCTGGCCCTTGATCCACAACGTGACGCGACAGATACCGCTGATCAAGACCAGCCCAGACCAACAAATTATCCAACATCCAAACAGTCTTTGGATCAAAATCCAACAAATTCAACCTTCCTTCAAACGCTTCTTTCAAATTTTGACGATCGGCAATAACAAACTCCATACTGGGCGCACACAGCAAAACTCCGTCCGACGTTGACACAGGAAAAACATTACTCTGCATAAATCTCTCCTTATCAAAAACATGTCCGTATTCTGGTATCCTTTGACTGACGGCGACCAAAAGACCTCTTGCGGTGTCGTCGCGTGAGCAATCCGGACTTAGTGAAGAGACTTGCATTAGTGTGTCGAAAATGAGACCCGAATCGTTTTGTTTGATGTCGAGGAAGTCGACGAAGAACTCATGGAGCTCAGGGTAGTGCTTGCTAAGGTCGTTCACTTCGGGACTGTCAAGCTTGGGGCACCAGGAGACATCGGTTGCATTGAGCCATGTCACTGTTTCTCCGGGAGCCACGGCGATGATGGGCTTTTCAATAAATGCTATTCTGTAAAATGTTAGTTGTATGACTGGACGAGTTTATAAAAACTCACTTGAGATCAGCAGCATCATTGGGTGAAAGATCCATTCTCATCTTGTCCAAAGCGCGATAGAGCTCATCCGTCAACCAGAGATCGGCTGGGTCGAGTACTGCATCGAAGTCACGCTTTTCCAACACATCCACTATGGTCCGGTAGCTGGCCTTTTCAAGCTTCAGCGTTTGGGTGTAGAATTCTCTTAGTGACGCAAGCTCAGACTTGCTGGCGTCCCAATCTTCTGGTACCGGAAACACGGGTGATTTGGATAACGTGCTGGATATCTCGCATGAGTCATCCAACAGGCATTCGCTAAGGGGTCTCCATATTGGATGGATGTAGACTAGCTGTTCCTTCTCGAATGCATATCTGATTATGTGAGTATCATGATGTTTTGATGGCAGGATGTCCGTACCTGACTTTGTGAGCACTGGCTTCTGGATCTTTTGAGTCTTCACACTCTGCTTGTATCCGAAGGTATAGCTCCAATATCCGACGCGGGAACTCGACAGTTGATGCTTTTGATCGTCGTACTCGTATCAACATCTCGAGAAAGAAATCTAAATCGTCATGATACTTGGCAAAGGCTCTGAGACACCTCCACTGACCGAAGCCTCCTTCAGAGCGTATCGGGGGATCTAGTCTGAGGAAAGGGAATGGTTCTCCTTCAAGCATATATCGATTCCGGAGGTAATGCAGCTTGGGCAGCGGGATATACGAGTTGCCGAGAGGTCTGAATTTCCCGTCTTGACAAAGGACTCTGATGGCCTTTATGTCAAACATGGACTCTGGATTCTCCTTGATGTAAATCTTGTCACGTTTCCATGCCTGCTGGAGGTAGTTGAGGAAGTCCTCCGGGTGTTGCTTGGACATCTCAATACATTTGGGCGCTACAGAGCGACCCCGCTCGTTGAACTCGAAGAGCCGGGGCTCTGAAGGTCCAAAGCCTCCATAGCTCCTGGAAGAAGTGCTGCTGGTATCTCCACGATCGCCACGCAGTAATTGCATCGGAATGGTGTTTAGTTAGGGGTTGGGATTGGGATTCCCCAGATTGAGGTCTTGGTCGGGTTGCAAGACTCTCTCACTCACCGACTACAGCCTTTGACGTGGCCAGAGTGGAGCATGTGGGAGCAGGGGGTTGGGCGGAAAAAAGCGTACTCCGATGAGTCAGCAGCCAATCGACACGCGACTTTGGCAATCTTATCATGCTTGACTGTTTCTGCCAAATCACACAGAAGCCGAGATGGAAGGGGGGGTCAAGTCACGATGTTGATATACGTCATAGTACAAAATCATGATAGGACCCTGACTTACCCTATGCCTGCCCAAACATGATGCGTTCACGTGGTGCCCATGAGACACTACCAATATTGTTTCTAGATACACTTGGTTTTTCTTGTCGAATTGACCGTACTATTCCCTTGTTTCCATTACTACAAAGGCTTAGTGCCTGAACTAAGGGCCGATCCTGAGCTGAAGTGCATCACTAACGTGGAGGTTAAACTAGCTAGAATAACTGACTGAGTATGATTTTAATCTCTCATCATCAAACAACCGTCCGTGATGCTGTACTTGATAAAAGCTGGATGATCGCGTCTCATAACCCCAGTGTAGATCTTGAAGAAGAGATTCCATTTTTCTCAATTTACTCTCTCTTTCTAGACAATTCCACACTTTCTGCATCTCACTTCGCCATGCAATGAACTGATTTATCCTCCGGTGTTTAGCCAAGACGGTCCGTCGACGCGAGATCACCCTGACGATCCAACCTCCATAAGTTTAAGGTGTCAAAAAATAAATGATCAAGTCACTCACATAAATTAGTCAAAAACAGCCATTTTATTTTGTCTCTTATGCTGTGTCACCACATTTATGCGACACTATAACAAAACCGGTAACACTTCCAACTTGAATGTGAAGACTGGTATAAGTACATCAGCTTGTCCCTTCGTCGAGATTCAATCATCCATCGTTTATTATCTCCATTATGGCTACAATCACGCAAACTGACACCGCTACGTCGGAACCTATCTTTGAGCTTCGCGATACAGCCAATCCAACAGCTGACTCACTCAACGATGCTCCCCCGCCGACATCATCCAACAAACAAAATACCGCAGAGCTTCTCAAAATCTTCAGTGCGGGTTTTTCGTTCTTCGTCGCAGGCGTCAATGACGGGAGCATCGGCGCGTTGGTGCCTCACATCATTCGTGACTACGACGTCACTACAGCCATCGTCTCATCAGTGTAAGCCCAAAATTCCGACTTAATCAACGCAAGCTTAAAATCCTAGATATGGCGCCAATTTTATGGGCTGGTTCTTTGGCGCCTTTTCCAACACCCATCTCTGTCAAATCTTTGACCTTGGCTCCATGCTTGCCCTCGGTGCTGTCTTGCAAGTCATAGCGCATGCTCTTCGGGCCTGGAAACCGCCGTTTGCTCTCTTTGCCGTCACGTTCTGGCTGGCAAGCTTAGGGCAGGCATACCAGGATACACATGGAAACACCTTTGTTGCTGGAACAAAAGGTTCGCATCGATGGCTAGCATTTATCCACGCCATGTACATGGCTGGGTGTCTCGTTGGACCCTTCGTGGCGACAGGTATAGCGTCAGTGGGGAGCACTTCGAGGTGGTACCTCTTTTACACTTTCCCGCTCGCCATAGGCGTCCTCAACGTCGCGTTCGTGATGTACGCGTTTTGGGATACCCTTAAACTCAGGAGAAAACAGAAGCCGACAGAGAGGACACTCGAAGCTGACGAGTCGCCTGCATCGAGAAGTGAAGATGCTTTCGGTCTGATCAAGGAGACTCTCAAGAACAAAAACGTCTGGCTTGTTAGCATGTTCTTCTTCTTTTTCCTTGGTGCTACACTTACTGCTAGTGGATGGGTAGTCGAGTATCTTGTTGATGTGCGCAAGGGTGATATCAACCAGATGGGCTTTGTGCCCGCTGGGTTTAGCGGAGGGTCGTTGCTCGGAAGACTTTTTCTCGCTGAGCCTACTCACAGATTTGGGGTCCGAAGGATGATCTTTGGATTCACCATCATCAGTATTGCCTTGCAACTCTTGTTCTGGCTGTAAGTCCCGTGACCTGTCCTGATCTTAGTCGCCGCTAACAATTTCAGTGTTCCAAACATCATCGCTGCATCCATAGCCATCAGTCTTTTAGGTTTCTTTATGGGTCCATACTTTGCTACAGTAAGTCTCTCACCTCGATGGCTGGACTCAATTAACTTTAGTAGGGTATCGACGTCGGCTCTAAATTGTTTAATCCTCGCGTTCAGTCTACAGCTTTGGCATTCGTCTTTGTCTTTGCACAGCTTGGAGGTTGCATGTTCCCTATCATCACTGGTCTTGTAGCAGCTAGTGCTGGGGTGGGAGTTCTGCAGCCTGTTCTTTGTGCGCTTTTGGTGGCCACAGCTGTGTCATGGTTGTTTGTTCCAATGCCCAAAGAGAGTGGCAATCCAACATTGCACCAAGAGTAATCTTTGCCTACACAGAAAACATGACGGGACGCAACCTGTGAGCTGTCTTAGGCGAACACAAGTAGTTTCTTAGGCTATTTAGTCTTGCTACCTAAAGCTCGATGAATAAGAACAAACGGCGATGTAAGACAGAAGGAAAGAAGAAGTGCAAAGAAGAAGGAAAAGAGATATACGAAGTTTATGAAACAGAAACAACGCTTCAATACCTATCGTATTATACCACTATTATGCAATGTTGGCCTCCACCTCGATTTCAACAATCATACCAGGGATACCCAACTCGGTGACGCCTACGCAGGTCCAAGTAGGCTGATGATTAGGCATCCACTTGCGAAACGCTTCTACCATCAAGTCGAAAGAGCCAGAGAGCGAGATATGGTAGCTTCTGACCGAGTGAACATCTTCCCAGCCTCTAGCGCCTGCATCCTTGAGGTTCTTCTCGACGTTCTTGAAAGCGAGATCAATCTGGCCCTTGAGGTCGTCCTTGTCAATGTTGCCTTGGTCATCCCAGCCACCTTGGCCAGAACACTTGATAGTGTTGCCAACGCGCACAGCTTGTGAGTAAGAGTATTCCTTGTTGTTGGTCTTGCCCACGCCTTCGTAGTTGTAGTATGTCAGATGTGACATTGTGATGAGTGAAACCTAGAGATATAGTTTAGTCGCGTTGGTCTTTGAAAACATGTATGGGAAGCTCTACTTTAAGACTAATAAGTTTGGTTGGATTGCAGATAACCAGGGCTTGGCGGACTTGGTCAATATAGCTTTACGTTCTCATACAAGAGGTGGCATCGCCTCTTATGTACTGCACAGCATGGCACACAGAATGACCATACAAGATTTGGCGCAGGCTGTATACCAACACAACTTCCTGAGGACCGGTTATAGGGCGTCATTCATGACATGTCGTGTTTGACTTGCACTGCCAAGCGGTCAACCGAGATTCCTAACCCAGCGGAAGTACACTTTTACCTGATAGCTAATCCAGCTTCCCCGCATAATCGCCCAGAAATATCCCTAATCAAGTATGAGATAAGGCCAAAAGACATCGTCTGGATAAAGGGACGTGTTACACAAAGTGGGTGGCCAGAGGACTAAAAAGTTGCCCAAACAAGAATAGCCGAGATAGCTTTCCTCCAGCTTCCCCGCGTCATATCATGGGGCTGAGATACTCCTCACCCTGGCCTCAAAAATTACCCTTTTTGAACATGATGGAGGGGATTGTTTATCATGAACTTGGACTGCATCCGCACACCCGGTAAATAGTGGCCAACTGACAGGGTTCTTAGGATATGCTGCAGCTGTTCATATTTGACTGAACCCCGCAACACAGTCTTTGACGCTCCAAGTTCAGTGAATGATTGGTCTCAATTGTTGGTTTCGATTGATCCGAAGGGTTCCGGCCTTTTCCACGTCGTACCCATTATAAATGATGATGTCCCCAAATCATTATCAGACGTCCCGGTCCTTCGTTCTCCTTCCCTCATCACATCGTTCGCAATGGCATCAACTACACAAATCTCATTGCCCAATGGCAAGAAGTACGACCAACCAACAGGCCTCTTCATCAACAATGAGTTTGTCGCAGCTACAGGCGACGAGTTTGTCGTGACAAACCCACAGTAAGAACCCGCAGCAGTCACCTTCAGAACGCACGCTTACAAAACTACAGTACAGAAGAAGAAGTTATCAAACTCAAGGGCGCATCAAAAGAAGACGTTGATAAGGCTGTTCAGGCTGCGCGCAAGGCCTTTGAGGGCGAGTGGTCGGAGCTTGCTGCTGTTGACCGCGGCGCTTTTCTCTACAAGCTTGCCGATCTTATCGATCGTGACCGTGAGCTCATTGCCGCTATTGATGCCTTTGACAATGGCAAGGTACGCGTAAAGACTTGATCTATGGCAATCTACCACCTTGCTTACTACCAACTCAGCCTTTTAGCGCCTGTCTCGCTGGTGACCTCGATGAGTCCTACAACGTCTTTCGCTACTACGCTGGTGCCGCCGACAAGATCAGTGGCAAGACCATTGAGACCTCCCCTGCCAAGCTCGCATATGTCCTCCAGGAGCCTCTTGGTGTTTGTGGCCAGATAATTCCCTGGAACTTTCCCTTCATGATGCTCGCCTGGAAGGTTGCGCCCGCTTTAGCCTGCGGTAACACAGTCATCCTTAAGCCCGCTGAGCAGACCCCGCTATCTGCCTTGTATTTCGGTAATCTGGTCAAAGAGGCCGGTCTTCCTGCGGGCGTTGTCAATGTTTTACCTGGCCTGGGTCCATCAACTGGAAAGGCCATTGCTGGACACATGGACATTGACAAGGTTGCCTTTACGGGTAGCACCAACACCGGTCGAGCCATCATGAAGGATGCCGCGAATAACTTGAAGAACATCACCCTCGAGTGTGGTGGTAAGAGCCCCTCCATCGTCTTTGCCGACGCAGAGCTGGAGCAGGCTGTCAAGTGGTGCCACTTTGGAATCATGGACAACAAGGGAGAGGTAAAGTCCCTAACCACACGAACAGCGATACTCTTACTGATTCTACGTCTAGGTCTGCACTTCTACCTCAAGAATTTACGTCCACGAGGACATTTACGACAAGTTCCTTGAGAAGTTTGTCGAGGTGACAAAAGAGAACGACAAGCTCGGCTCCCCCTTCGACGAGTCAACAGTCCAAGGACCCCAGGTATCTAAGACACAATACGAGCGAGTAATCTCTTACATCGAAGAAGGCCGCAAATCTGGTGCTAAGCTTCTATACGGAGGCAGCAAATATGGCGACAAGGGCTACTTCCTTCACCCCACAGTCTTTGCAGATGTAAGTCCACAGTCTCAATGACAGACAGAAACCATACTGACCTGATCAACAGACCACTGAAGACATGAAGATCATGAAGGAGGAGATCTTCGGCCCCGTTGTTTCCATTGCCAAGTTCTCCACCGACGAGGAAGCTATCAAAAAGGCCAATGATACTTCATATGGCCTTGCTGCGGCTCTCTTCACCGAAAAGATTGCTCGTGCGCACAAGGTTGCTCGCAAGCTCCAGGCTGGCATGGTATGGATCAACTCATCTGGAGACTCCCACTTTGGTATACCCTTCGGCGGTTACAAGTCTTCAGGTATTGGCCGCGAGTTGGGACAGTATGCTCTAGATGCGTATACCCAACCCAAGGCTGTCCATGTCAACTTGGGCTTCGAGCTTTAGATGAATTTTAGAGCCAATTTTCTAGACAATAGTTGAATGATACCACTGAGTTACAGAAACACCATCCAAGTGGATATGGTTCGGCTATTGCTGTGATCCGATGATGGCGTGACCTAGTCAATCTTTACCATTGAGCTTGTCATAATGATTTATCAACAAGCATACTATCTAAAACGACTAGATGAAACTTTGAACATATCGAGACTTTGAACCATTCGATACGTACTGCAGTTCAATTCTAATATCTAGCCTTTCCCATGGTTAATATCGGCTTTACGGTAATGTTCCAGTTAACGAGAGATATCTTTACCGCACAGTAGTATTGCTCGGGATCTGTTTTGTCATATAAATATCGGCAAAAAGACATCGCCGCTTTATAGATATTAGCTCAGCTATAGCTCAGGCTTTACTCACCCTAATCACAGGCGACGCACCTAAGCCGCTATAAAGCACCCTACCTATAGAACAGAAGTGCTCAATTTTATTACCTACTAACTTAAAGGCCTAGACTTTTCTATAAAGTAATACTATTACTTATAAATTCGTATAATATCAGTGACCTCTTTAAGGGGCTTTAGAGTTCATAGGTTCACATCAAGTAGGAATTTCTCGTCCTGCATAGCTAATCTTCGTTCATTTACTGTCTGCAATATTTTCCAGGTTAGACAAGGAAGGACATTCAAGTTCCCACAATTATCGTTTCTCTCAGACATAAGCATCAATCGCTTGAACAATGACCTCTGTAAGATTCGCCTGAAATCTTGTTACTCGACAGCTGTCATCAATATCAACCTTACTCCTCATGATAGGCAGAAGTGTATCAACATTGTTCTTTGTGGCCTTGAGGAAAGAAGCCACCCAGTCTTGCTTCCCGATTTCAGTGAACATGGGTTTCTGAAAGGATCAGTCAGCTACCACTCATAATTAATAGCTATATGGAACAACTTACTTTGGAAGCAAATGTGCCCAAAAAGTTATTATCGATATCGAAGTGTGAGATAAGCTCGTCAGCGATAGCTCTGCTGTCAGAGCGGCAGAGCTGGCCGACAGTACTGCAATCTGCAATGAGTCGTTTTGCAGCCTGGAACTGTAAACCTGAAGCACCATAGACGGCATCAAAAGCGTCTAGGCTGCCATCAAAAGCATACAGAGCTTTCCCTAAACTGTGTGCTTGCTCATCGTAGTGGATGAGGTCTTGTAAGATCTCAGGTCCAGTACTACCAGTCTTGAGCTCACATGATGTGGCCAAAGTGCTTGATGCAAGAAGGAATGCTGTCTTAAGAAACTTCATAGTGGTGGGTAAACTTAGAAATCTTACAATGGTGTATGTAAAGGCTTGTGAATGTGAGGGAAGAAAAGATGTAACAACCGGTTCTTGGAACAATCATTGACATGCATTTATATGTTTGTGTTTCCAGGCTGGCGACTGGATTCTCTCTAACTTGTCATTCTTGATAACTCCTTGATGTCATCATAATTGTACATAGATGCCCACGAACACTCTTAGCGTCAGAGACACTTCTCATCAGTCAAGTGCATGAGAAAGACTTGCTGTCTCAGTTACCCACTCTTCCAAGGTGAATGCAGCAATGGAAAGAGGCGAGTCTAGGTCATCATACATTCCGTGGCTCAACCATCCACCAGCCCATGTCGAAATGATACTAGCGATGAGTATGCTCAAGTTGTGCTTGTGAGACATGCTGCACCCTGTATTCCTTTGAATGATAGTGATGAGCATCTGTGAGCGACATGATTGTTTCTTTATCGGCTTTAATACGTGCCGTCCCGCGGTCAGAAGACTAACTTTGTCTCGGAAACAGTGTCGTGTAAAGCCGTGCCGTGCCGTGCCGATCTCGAATTTGCTGATCGGCAGCCCGGATCGTTTCAAATTTCAACTGTTGCATGAACTTGAAATCTTTCTCTTTTACTAGGTATCACACAACTGATTTCTCTTTAAGACCGATATTCGAAAGTGAAAGTTTGACCTTTTACCTGACCCTTGCATATTTCCAAGGTAATTGAGTCTTATGTGATTAGATAGCTTTTTGTTATGTTGAGATGGGGGCGTAAGGTAGGCGCACTACCTTACTTCACTTGTTTGAGCTGAGCAAACCCCCAAGGCGTGACGTAGACGCACCCCACGGCTAGTCAATTTTGCTTAGGGACATAGATATACGTCACAGAGAATATAGGTGCCGGAGTATGAAGTAGTAATACAAAATCTTCATAGATCAAGTTTCATCAATGCATCTACATTTAATTGGGATGAACAAATCAACGGACTAACATTGCCAGCTCCACACATTTCATCCCTGGCCTTGCTAAACCCTCGCTCCCACTAAAATCATCCCTCGGAATATAATCACAAAGCCCTTTCAAAGAAGACACGAGTCACAGTACTATACTCCATGTGCGGAACCGCATGCCAGATGTCGTCTACGACTTCAAAGTTGTTGCGATAGGCCTGCACCACATTCTCAATCGGTGAGACATACTCGGAGTTGATGTGGGTGCCCGATGACCCATCAGCGTTTTTCCGAGGGTACACGGGATGGAGTATAGTGGTGTACTGGCGATTATTGTAGTTCAATCCCATGATTTGCACAGGAAGCTCGGCAAGCGTGTATCTCATGAAGCTCTCAATTCGTTCCTCGGTCAGAGTGGCGACGGCCAAGCGGCGTTTGATGTAGAACTCAGAGCTTGATCGCAGATCCTTTTCGAATGACTCTCGGTACTTGTACATAATGTCCAGAAGCTTGCAATAGTCTTGATCCTCGATATCAGACCAGCGTAGAATAGCCACAGTGGCCGAAAGCTGCCCAGACTCTCTGAACTGGTGGATTGTAGTGCGGAGAATTGCCTCCAATTCATCCCCCTTTCCGGCTGCTGCGCGCTGAGCTTTGCCAATGGTCATGGTCTTTGGAATCATCATCTCGTATTTGTGAATGTCGTCGCAAATGAGGAAGACAATATCGTTGAACCTTTCCTGAAGAGTTATGAGAAGATCACAAATATTATCAGAGACCCGTAAGGGAGTCTCTCCAAGACTGATGGCCACAGCGCAGCGGCTTTCAGCAGTAGGCATTTCCATCTCAAGAGGATACATGATGTTTGGCGTTGTGTTTTGGGAAAGATAGCGGAAAGTATCTTGGTGATTGTTGCTGATAATTTTGTAGAAGTCTACGGCCATGGCTCGAGGAAGGTTTTAAATATTCAACTAGCCCATGGCAGCAGTATTGGAGCTCATCTACATGATGAGTAAAAGAATGATATGAACTTACGTCAGGATCAAATATAAAACGTCATAACACCCAGATAACATGTATTTGTTCTTGAGTTTGACGATTCTAAGGCATGGTATGGTTAGATCCGCACATAAAGACCGATACGTTTTGCAAAGTGATGACAACATCCCATGCCAACACTATGATGCATGGAATATCAGCTCTCTAAGCAGATGCCGAGGATCAGCTATGGTTAAGGTCTCAGATTATCCTGTTTTTTTCCTCCATCTTATGCCCGTAGTGGTTGCAACAAACAGCCAGCTTGCGCACAGTTCCGTATCAGAACGCTGGGAGGATTTCATTGATAGGGAAACAGGCACCGTGATTTATTGTTATTTTACAAGGACTAAATCTTGGATAACCACTCGCGTTGACTAGTAGCTGTGTATGAGGCCCTCATCATCAGATAGACTGCTGTGACCAGCATTGATTCACCTGCGGATTGAAGGGTTGGTGGGCGACCCGAGCAACCTTTTACGTTTTTCCAGTAAAATGGGAACAACTTTGAATTTTTGTATCGATCAACCCAGTCTATATAGTTGACTATCAAATAGTATTATCTAGCACAAAATTGTAATTTTCAGTTATTAAGCGATTACAAACTACCATCTTCTCTTTCTATAAACCTAAGAGCTGTTTTCCTTTGTCATTAAAAAATCAGACTTTCATCGAGTCGTATCCTCAAACCTTTGTGCCAATCTTGGTGCCTGCTTTTACGACCCGTGTAGCTGTAAAGAATATTGCGCTCAGTAGAATTGAGCTGCCAGTGAACATCTGCGCGAGCAAGTAACTCCCGTCGCTGTGCTGGATAAGGGTACCACTAATCGAAGGGCCAGTCAGAAGAGCCACGCTGGTGAGACTCGTCACCATGCCTGCGCGTGTCGCCAATTTCTGAGGGTCAGTCGTCAAAGAGCCGACAAATGCAAACGAAAGAGCCTGCACTGAATGTGCAATGAAGCCATAAAACACGGCGAAGACGTAAAGGCCACTCTCGGTACGGACTTGACTCCAGAGAAATGCAAGCAAGCTAGCCAGTACTGTAAGGGGTATGAGCAGGTTGAGGACACCGGTGTATTGGACAGCGACTATGCCAGGTGCCAGGCGACCGATAAGACCCGCACCATTCAGTACGAGAATCAAATTGACTGTGCCTGCCATACCAACGGAATCCCTAGCAAAAGTGCCGATGTAGAAGAAAACAGTGTAAAGACCCCAAAACATAAAGTACATAGCCACCGTAAAGAACCAGAATTGGATCTCTCTCAGTGCCGGAGGGTCAATCAAAGGACCAGACTTGCGAAGAGGTAGTCGCGATGAATACCAGACCAAACACGGAAGATAGGTCAAAAACATTAAGAAACCTGTGCATCGCATCGCCCAGCCGTATCCGACACCTTGAGTAGCAATCAGACGTTCTGCCAGAACTGGGTACACTAAACCACCAGTCGCTGCACCTGAGGACCCAAAACTGATAGCCATAGCACGCTTTTTGCTGAAGTAAGTTGACGTGACAGCCATGGAGGGAATTAGCACGAGACCATTGCCGATACCGACACAAACACCTTGCGAGAGAAAGATCTGGTAATAAGAAGAACCCAAAGATGCCATGAACGTTCCAAGAAGCTGAAAAAGGACGCCCGAGATGAAGATGGTCTTGAAATACCCCATGTCAGTGGCCCAGCCGGAAAACGTGCCAATAACAAAGAGGCAAAAGACTTGGATGCTTCCGATCCAAGAGATTGTTGACTTTGACTGGCTCGAGAGAAGCTCAGATGTATAGTATTGCTGGAACACACCAAAGCTATTATTCACGCCCCAGGTGTTGAAGCAGACGATGTGCAGGAAGACCACGTGCATCCAAGCCTTCAATCCGCAATCAGGCGGTGCAGATATATCGGTGTAATGAGCAGAATCATCCCCGGTTTTTTTCTTAAATAACGGTACACGGGGCAGCGTGTGATCACCAGTAAAATACGGTTGAAAGCGGTTGTGATGAAAGATCATTGTCATATATTGCTTGATCGTATTGCCAATGCTTGATGTTGTATTAATCTGGATGACCTAGGATATTCTTATGCAGTCCGGTCACCGTCCTATTTAACTCGACTTCGGAGCTGATATACATGCCAGCAATCAGACATAATGATAGAACACCTGTTTCATTTGTCAATGTGTTTAAATTGTAGGTGTCATAGAAAACACAGTTAAGTAGGAAATTTCCAATGTCATTGATATGAAAGCCGATAAACACCGATCTACTCTAGGCAGAGAAACAAAACTTAGGTCTCAGATAAGTGTGATAAGGCGTCATAAGGCGTGAACATATAAAATGTATTTCCTCACACCATATTCAATATTTCTATCAAAACTATTGGGTGCGCACGTGATCTATTTTCAATTTCCCGATCCTGTATGTGCCTAGTACATACACACTGTTCCCAGAGATATATTGAGGTTGATAGTCGTAATTCATAATGTTACGCATTCCGATTGACTACCATGTCAGCGTATAGGTAGGGCTTCTCTTTTGTATATATCATCTGCTCAAGAGGTTTCGTTTTCTTGACAAGGGCAAAAAAAAACAAAAAAAACCCATCGTTTTACTGTAAGTCATCATCAGGTGTTGAATGTTGCAAGGTTCAAGGGATTAAGTCATCAAAATGGACCAAAACGGTGCAAAAGTTGACACTGGCTAGATAGCTACAGAATAAGAAGTCAGAGTCTTCCAATGGAAAATTCCCTGATGTATACGCCAATTTCCTTCAATTCACATCAATTCTGCCTATCTAGGCACCTACTGCTTGTCTGGTGGTTTGTCCGTTGTTTGGACAATCCAGCTTGTGATTTGCTGATTGCTTTCAACATTGAACAGTGACTCTAGAATATTATGAATGCACCTCATGTTATGCCGTAAATAAATTGAAATGCTCTGGACATAACCGAACAAATGAAAGGTAAATTTCTAAATTTCTGCCCAAGCCTGATCTAACGTTTCATGTCATCATCATCCTTGGATTCTGTTGATGATACTGTTTTCGAAATCCGTTTCTGCAACTGTGGCTGCCTAACATTCAGCAAATAGCCGAAGCTGATCAATGATCGACATGAACTGCAATGATCATTGCCCAGTTTGGGGCGTGGGGTATGACCTCAGTTGTCTGTACATACATAGATAGTTAAACCCGTTAACTAAACATATAGGTTGCACGACGTGACCACGGCTCGGCACGCAACCACACGGTAGTCTGCGTCACCGGAGGGGAACATCCACTTAGTCCAGTCATTACTTAACGACGGTAATCACGCCTAAGTACAATGTTAAGTTTTTGACTATCCATTAGAGGGCCTGAGAAACAGTATGGGCGAACGCCGTTGTTATGAGCGTTGGAACAATGCGCAAAGCAATTAGCAAGCTTCTTCAATGCCTACAAATCTGTTCGTTGCATTTCAGTCGAAGATAAGTGGGAAACTATTTAGTTGTATATATGAATACCAGAAGATTGCCGAACACGAACGAGATTTTGTTCATGATTTCAGCATAAATTTAAAAGATATCCATGCGGTAGGGTCAGAAATATCTTGAATCCAAATTTTGAGTCACTTTCATGCCACGATTCCTTCAATCACTCTTTGGTGAGTGCACGATACTCATACATCGTAGAGGTTCTTCAAAGGTTGAGAAAATCCAGATCACATACGACTGGACGGAAAAGTAGAGGGGATCATCTATCCCAATAGATGCTCTATTGCAATGTGATCAAGTGATGGCACGATTCTCCCACACCCTAGATTTGTCCCATCTATGGTTCCGGAATGTGACCAAGATCACGTAAGCGCTTACGGTCTTTGCTGTTAATGATTGTGGGCGTAAGACATCCGAGGACTTTTGGAATGCATGTTTCACCTATATAAAACATCAAACAACGCCTTCTTGATCGTGATATGCAAGAAACTCTAAACTTGGTCTTCATCCGCTTTTTGTCTCTCTCATTCTTGCACATGATCACTAACGTCATAACTACCTTCACATCGTCGATGCAACATGAGCCCAGAACATACCAAGCCATCTCAGTCCTCAAACCTCCATCTGCCATCACTGTGAAACCAGTGCGTGTCCTCACTAACGCCTTGATGGTAGGTGTAATAGCTCCCATTACGTGTGTACCAGCCTCCGGAAATCTCTAAAGGAATAACTCCAATGTAAGAACGTGGCGCGAGTTTTTCTGTTTGCTGAAATGGAGCGAGGTTACCAATGATATAACTGAGATTTCTTTTGTTGCACTAACTTGTTCATCTTCAGCTTTACCTAAGTCCCGCCGTGTGATTATCTTTGGCTTTTCCCTCACAAACTGGGGGGTCACATTTTGTAGCTTCTTATGCCATCCGTCTATCACGAGGGGTGCACCCAGCAAACATGCCCTACTGAGACAAAACCTGACTGTTCTACTCACGTGGAAGGGGAGGAGTAAAAGCATAGAGAGCATAGCAACACCACCATAACCCTTGGTCAATTTCACAGTTGCTTGTCAGGGTCCCGACTTAGACTTTTCGCCTATATACTCGTATACTTTCCTGTCACCAGTCCAATCCCTCGACCGACCCTGGTATCATTTTCGATTTGTTTGTCAGTGCTATTCCTCTTGCCAAGTGAAGTTCTATTTGGCCACATTCATGGATAATATTGACATCGAGACACCTTCCATCATCCTATCTCTGCCATCAGTAACCAAGCCAGAGCTTGGTCCTTCCATTGACTATCGGGGAGAAAGTGAATGGCAACGTCACACCCACACGTCATTCAATAGGGAAACACATCATAAATCGGCCGAATTACTGCCAATAGGCAAGGTTGACAAAGATGAACGCCAAATCACAAGAAAATACTTCTTTCTCTTTTAGAGACGTGGCCATCAGTGGCACAACTGGATTGGACACCAGTGAGTGGCGAAAAGAGAGTCGTGACGCCGATTCGTGTTCGATAACGACATCTTTTTATCCGACGACTATTCCATTATATGCCATCAGAGCAGCAGCACAGCCATTGCAAACAGTCTCAGAGGAATCGAGCAAAAGATGCAAACTGGATTACCGCCGCACTTCAGTAGCTTGCAGTAAGCGATCCCTTTTTTCTTTCTTTTCTTCTTAACCATTACCTGACAGGGACTATAAAGATAGCTGTAGACGTCGGAAAATCAGATGCATTGCATCACAACATAGTGCACAAGCTAGCTGTGTTGCCTGCATTAGCCGGAAGGGAAACTGTAGTTTCTTACTAAAGAGCCATAATTTCACTGATAGCTTCCCTAAGAAGCGAAGAGGGAGGCCATCTACGGGGTCAACAGGAACCCTGACGGCACCGGACGCTTTTCAACCACGAAATGATGCACAGACGTCACTTCCCCGGCAAGAGAAGTATGGCATGACCATGAGAGTTCCTATCAGCAAGGAACCTATTGGGATGGAAAATCTGCTTTGTCATATGCAAATGTCAATCGATATAGAAAGTCAAACACCTACAAGAAATGGCCAGGGCTTGATTGCGTATGGAGCGGAGCATGGCCAACTACAACACGTGGGTCTTACTGGGATGTCAGCAGATGCAGGATTGCCATGTTTGGACATGGGCTCACTACTACCGGGTATACCGATGCCTGTATCCGATATATCTAGCATTGGCTCTTGTCATGGCGAAGAGCTTTTATGGGATTCCCATAAGTACTCGCTGCAGTCCTCAGTGTGCACAAAAGGCCTTCTAACTGCTAGTTCTATCCACGGGTACCCTATGAATTCTTCCGGTACACTGACTGAGAGGGAACCCCCCGATTCATTGGCTACGCATTTACCGTCTGCCAGTGGTAAGATGCCTGGGCTTGACATCAACACGATATTTGACATCAATGAGGCGTTTTCTCCTATTATTCAAACGGGACTTCAACCGTCACACACGGAACAATGTCGGTCAACTTCAAGCTATAATTTGTTAAAAGGCCTGGCTAATTGCACTACTTCCTGGCCATCTGCATATTGTGACTAGTCACACCCGAGCAGTTCACGGCGGCCCAGCGTTTGACTATGCAACACCTTGCTATTCCTGTTATACTAAGAAAGTACGGAAGATCTGTATGGTTGAAAATACGCCTGTACCCCTTTAAACTACAGGAGTTGAGTTCAACATCATCTTGGCGACCTTTGTCAACCTTGAGTGTAACAGTGTCAGTTTTAAGAAGCGATTGCGGGCCATATAGTATACTGGTAGCACCGAAAGCTCCATCTCGTGAAATATGACAATGGTTGATCTTTGTAGTAACATCCGTGGCTGTGATTCTTGAATGATGACTTGCAACAATAGCAAGCTTTGTCGTTACAAGGCGCGAATTGTGTAAAATCAATCTTTTGTTGATTTGTGCCAAGGTCCCTCATAGGCGATCTTAGAATTCGGCTTCCTTGGAACACGAAAGATGATTATCAGGCCGGTCACGTGATGTATACGCACCCAATATGTTCGGAGAAGTTCTTTATGGCTTGGTATCTATTCGCATTGGAATAGCACAATCTCAATGATGTATCAATCAAGATATACAAGCAAAGAACCTAGATAGTTTGATGTCAAAGTGTATACATCCACAACGAAGAGCTAATAGACAAGCCCATGTTAATAAAACCTTCCACAGACATTCCACGTTTTGGGATATATCGATTACATAGCCGAGGACAAGCCACGAGATTATTCAAATTCAAAGACGGCCTACTACGAGAACCTGGTAGGCGAAGGATCAATATATACCAGAATTGGAAACGATGATATAACTAACATATAAAACCTAGCTGATAATGGGTTACGATTGAAACAAACCACCAAATAGTTACTGACATGTATGCAGCACCGCTGAAATGGCACTTACGAAAAACGAGTTTCCAATAAACTTGCAGCAATGTTGGCTTTGTTTCATAATCTTATATACGCTCGTATGATAGTTCCGATTAGACCTTCATGAAATTGTAATGCTGAAAGGCATAATAGTCGTTTGAAGTTTAAAACCGTGTTTGGGGTACCCTTTCGTACTTTATATTTGGTTCGTCACTAATCCTTCTTTGTGGGCCTGAAAATAAATGAATATCGGTACGATACGAGAGCAAGGGCGGGAGCGGGAACGACGCACGGGGCACAAAACACTTTGGAAGGAAATCTTGAATATTTACTGCAATTCAGATCAATCCCCTTAGTTTTCGAGTCGCTTAGGCATCAAGGTGGTGCCTGTTTCTGTACGCTGTATTACTGTCTAAATACTCAACTCTCCCTGTTTCGGTTGTAGGAAAGCCTAGCGAGACCGGTAAATGCCTAAGAGCAAACAGACTCCTCCACGCCGTCCTAATGTCATAATTGGATCAGTATGAGTAATCCCTATGTTTATATTCGTATTCTTGATGCGGAGATGGAAATATAACGATATCATGATGGGAAATGAAGCCGCTCACCAATTCTCCTGTTGGTTCAAAACCTTCATGAAGTCTAGAAGTGTACTTCAGGTTTGGGTTCCCCATGTCCAGGAAGCGTTTATCTTCCATAGACAATCGACTGCGTAGCTCTGCCTTTTGAGCTTCAGTGCCTCTGACATATTCCAGGTATAAGGGTGCTCCTGGGGATATGACGTTGTCTGCCACAACTATGGAACCGAAGCGAACCAGGGAAAGCCTCTCGCAAAGCATCAGGTCGCCAATGTATGCCGACTTTTGATGGTCAAGGAAGAGCAAGTCAATCTGGAGATTTGCGTCTTCTTCCCGAAGCTTTTGTAAAGAAGAAGCACAAGGACCAACACGAATGTCAACAATGTCGTCCAAGCCCGCTATAGAGATCAAAGCCGATGCCACAAAAGCAAATTGTTCATTAATCTCCAGACTGACATATCTTTTTACCTCCCGTCTTGCGAAGTACATCGGCGAACGTGATGGCCGAGTACCCGACGTAGCCTCCTAACTCAACCATGATTTTTGGGGACCGCTTCTTAATGATGCGAGAGACTATGGATCCTTTGTTCTTTCCAACGTTCATGAGAAATTCGTTTTGATGACCAAACTCATCTATAGCAGACAACACTTCGATTGGGTTATTATGCATGGAATTTAATCGAGGATAGGCTCGAACGAAACTCAAGAGCTCTTGCTCACGTCCATCGCCACACTGTTCTTTTCTTAGAAACAGACCTCCTCAAATTCTTTGAGAACATTTCACTCACAAACACTTTGCCCTCGGGCTTGTACGGCTTGCTATTCACGGTCATGATTGAGGGAGGAGGATGCGCGTAAGAGATCCTGACCAGATTTCCTTGTGTTGAGTCAGGTAAATGCGCCCTTGTTTTGAATCTAGCCAAGAAATTTGGAGAGATTACCACGCCTGCTCGAAACCCAAAAATCCGTCACATTATCGAACAGATATGATAGTTATATAAAGTGAAGACAAAAGATGAAGTAGAAGGCTGGTACGATAGGATGTTCACAGTTATCGGAGTCCTTGCCTATGATATGCAGCGGGTTACGCATTGATGAGCAGTACACTTATGTCAAGTACAAGGGTTGTTGTAAACATCAATCACTCTTGTGGAGATTCGTTTGTAAAATTCGAGGAGAGCCTTGGAATATTCATCATAAGCCCTATCAGCATCCATCATCGGATGAAATAGCTATCAAAATTCTTTGCTGCGGACTCTGCCACACAGATTTAGATGTGGCTGGGGGTGCATTGAAGCACATGTTAGTTCCCCAATTACGTATATGTTTTTTTCTGGCTGATCTTTCGATAGGGTTGAATGGCCTGCGACTCTAGGGCACGAGTTCATTGGCGACGTTGTTGAAATAGGCAGTGGAGTTGACAGGTGGAAAGTAGGTGATGGAGTTGGCGGTGCTTGGCATGGCGGACATGATAATGAATGTGATCCGTGTCTGCACGGATTTTTCCAGGGCTGCAAAAACCAAGAGATCAATGATATATCGAGGCCTTGGCCATTTGGGCATCCAATATGCCAGAAAGATGGGATTCCGAGTAGTGGCAATCTCGAGTAGCTCGACAAAACGAGATTATGCTTTTGAACTAGGGGCTCACCATTTTATTGATACCTCTACCGATAGTCCCTCAGACGAACTTTTCAAGCTTGGAGGAGCCAAGCTAATTATGATAACGGCACCTAATCCTCGTATAATTGGAGAGTATACGAATGGGTTGTGTTGGCAGGGGAAACCACTAGTACTGACACGTGAGTATTCAGCAAACTATTGGAATGGAAGATCTCACTGACTTGCCAGCCATCGGCGACATTCCCATCAACTCGTCAACACTCGTTCAAAAGTCCTGTTCTGTTCAGGGCTGGCATGCAGGCCATGCACAAGATTGCGAAGAGGCAGTAGGGTTTGCACATCTTCATGGTATACATTGCGAAGTAGAGACTTTTAAGTTTGAGCAGCTGAAAGAGGCAATCGAAGGGCTGAAAGCAGGGAAAATCCGGTTTCGAGCCGTTCTGACTATGTAGATCCGTGAATCATATGCCGCAAGTGTCCCACATTCTATACCCCTACTACACATCCTTAGAACAGGGTACTCATGCGACTGTAACTTACAGACATGAAGCTATATTAGTAATCTACGCTAATCTTAAGTCTATTCATACAAGGACGGTGATATAACTTACTGTCACATTTGCTTAATGTTTGTAGAGTCTAACGGCCATACCAGACCTCAGCAGGGTAGATTTCAGACACCCCTTCTCCTCTCTCATGTTTTTATCACTTTCAAGATCACAGAAATGGAGAGGCTAATATTTGTGTCTTATTTATGCGGTGTAAAAGTGAATGAAGTAATATTGAGACAATCGAAGCTGTAGCTACTATCTAGAGCGGAATGTGGTTATCTGTCACGGGCCGAATAGACGAGACATCCGAAATTGAAAGAGCTTTGGTACACCATCAGCACATCCAAGATACCGACGGGAACGTCCAACAACAAGAGTCTGACAACTTCAGTGACCTAGGAACAACTATAAAACATGCTATTCAGGTTTATCGGTCATGGGCCGAAGGAACCCCAAAACTATCAGGTTGTATCCGCACCAACACACTCCGCCTGTCTGAATGACAGTTTTTCTCCCATAGTCAGATACATAGTTATTCATCTCCCATCGAAGATAGCGATACCATGGCCCAAAACAAACTCGAGAAGGCCTATGATGTTGTTATAGTTGGTGCTGGGCCGGCTGGGTCAGTATTTGAGTCTCTTTCCAATTAACATCAGCGCATCAACAGAAAGCTAATTCGAGTTTGGTTACAGGCTTGTCACCGCAGCTTGGATGTCAGTTGCTGGTGTCAAAACTTTACTTCTAGACCGAAATTCGGCACCTCCCGCAAGCGGGCATGCAGACGGCCTAGACCGTCGGTCTTTCGAAATTATGGACATGTTCAATCTGGGACATACCATCTGGCAGGAAGCTCATCAAACTATTGAAGTTTCCTATTGGGTACGTCATAACATCACGACCGCAAGTTAGATGTGCTATGAATTTTCTTTTCGACTCCCAAACCGCCTCAACACCTGTCAGCTAATAGGTGCGTTAGTCTGGCTCTGCTGGCACGATTGCACGCAACTTTACGCGACCGAATTCAGCCTCCGGGCCGCCATCCTTTTCATCCTACTCCGAGGCTACGTTGCGGCAAGGCAGAATAGAACAACACATGCTAACTTTTATCGGAAAACAAGGGTCCGTAGACATACGGCGCTGTCATGAACCTAACTCTTTAGAGATACTGCCGAGTGATGATTGCCGAACCGGAAATTTCCCAATTCGAGTTGGGGTTTCTAATTGCTCTTCTGAGCCTAGCTTGATTGATACACGGGAAACCCGCGAGCCTACAGATGAGTCTTTTCGCTGTCGTTATCTCGTGGGATGCGATGGCGCACATAGCTGGGTGCGCAAGCAGTGTGGCTTAAAACTGGAAGGCGAAAGTACTGACCATCATTGGGGGGTCATTGATTGTGTCCCAATCACAGATTTTCGTAAATACTTCCCGGGCGAAACGACATCACCAATCGCAAGCTAACAGACAATAGCTGATATAAGAAAGAGATGCATTATAAAATCGGCCTCGGGTAATGCGATGCTTATACCTCGTGAGCGAAACTTGGTCAGGTTTTATGTGCAACTATCGCCTTCCATGAAAACCAAGAGCCTGCAAGAGCAACGAAAAGCAATTTTATCCAAGATTGAGGAGATACTAAAGCCTTACTTATTTTCTACCAAGATTGTCGAATGGACAAGTTTATACTCGGTAAGATCTATCATGACTGGACGTAATGGGAGTACTAACGGAGTAATAGGTTGGCCAGAGGATTTGTAGCTCCTACTTCATCCAGAAAAGAATTTTCCTCGCGGGGGATGCCGTCCACACACATTCTCCAAAGGCTGGGATGGGAATGAACACAAGCATGCAAGATGCTTTTAACCTCGGTTGGAAGCTTGCTTCTGTTATCAAAGGTTGTCATGCTCCAGAAATATTGGAGACATACCAAGAGGAACGCATGCCGATCGCCCAACTCCTACTCTCCTTTGACAAAGAGATTTACAGCGCTGTATCCGAGAAATTCGGGAAAAATCGAAGCGAAACATTATTAGGGACTCTACGCAAGGAGAACACATCGGCGTCTGGTTGTGCCGCGAGATATCATGCCAATATGCTGATCAATCATACCGATACTTCGCGGAAGGTCCCCCGGCTTCTCGCTGCAGGTTTCAGATTGCCAGACGTACAGATCATGAATCACAGCGATTCTTGCATGTGGCGCCTTCACGAAATACTTAATGGGTCTGGACATTGGACCTTGCTTGTTTTCGGTGGGGATATAAGCACCAAGTCTCAGATGAGGAGTGTGAGAGCGCTCGCGGCTCAGCTATCCAGGAGTTGCTCTATAGTACAACGCGTGAATCAACGGCATAGGCAGCAAATGATTGGTGGAATCGAGGCTCACCTGATTCATTCTGCACCACGGCACGGCATAGACTTGCATTCTCTGCCGTGTCTGTTTGTGTCCAAAAGTGAGACACTCGGCTACGATTACGATAAAGTCTTTGTTGACAATGTATCCTATACCGGTATTGGTGGTACTGTCTATCGAGATCTAGACATACCTACTTGGGGCTGTATTGTCCTTGTTCGGCCCGATCATCATATTGCCTTTTGCGGAGGCCTTGACGAGATATCTGAACTAGAATCTTTCATCGCAAGATTGTGGACGGTAGATGGATGATTGCTCCAGGCAAAACAGGTCCGGATGATGCAACCCATCATTTTCTTGTACGGATAACCGTGACGTGTCATTCATTTTTAGTGAGGGAAAGAAGTTAAATCTCTCTAATCTTCATGATCTTTACAGTATCCTATAATATTGACATTTGCCTGTTTCTGGCTGCATCTGATTTCTATAATCTTACTATGTTTTATGTCTAGGTGCTAGTACTGAGGAAGACTTTCTACTTTGATATTTCATCGCATTAGGTTCACGGAGCCACCGTTACCAATGTTTCTTCACCTGTTCAAACAACAGAAGGTTTGGGCCGTTATCGATGAGCTACTGTCGAAAAAGACAGAGATTCAGCTCAACGGATTTCTCACTCTCCATTACTGAATTGATCGCCATATCTAGGTATGCCGCTCTCATATTCGTGGTTATCCGCATTGTGAGATTAATATTGAGGTTAGGCATGGACTTCCGTTTACTGTTTCTGGATCGGATGACGTCGCAAGACGCATGATTAGAAGTGTCGGGGTACTTGAAAACATCCTCAAAAAACACACAGTAATTTATGGTTCGTTTTAGCAAACTAATCACCAAATACATTCAAGTTAACTCATGATATAGGTGTGAACACAGGTCCCGGTGGAAATGCAGACTCTTGGACGGAAGCCAACAGCAGACTTCAACATTCGTCTTTCCAGCACCAACAGTCAGGTATCCTCCCAAAGACGTTACAAGATACACGTGGAGGGTGTGCTAGCCCGCAAAGCCTTCCGGAGACGGTGGTTCGGGCGTTAGCAGCTGTGCGATGCAATTCCCTCATAAGAGGCCACTCTGCTATCAGACAGCATGTGGTCGAGTCGCTGGCAACCATGATCTCACAGGGAGTTACGCCTCTGATTCCAACACGAGGGAGTATCTCTGCTTCAGGAGACCTTTCTCCTCTGTCATACCTCGGGGGTATGTTGGAAGGTAACCAGAGTATCTTCGTCCGTGTGCCCGATTCGCAGGGACTCTCAAAGATTATTTCCGCTAGACAGGCGCTAGAAAGCAGAGGTCTATCGCCAGTAGTCCTGGAGCCAAAGGAAGATCTTGTTATCATGAACGGTACGTCCGTCAGCACAGGCCATGCTGCCCTTGTGCTTCACGACTGCCATGACCCCGCTATCATTTGCCAGTTGTTAACCTCGATGACTGTCGAGGCTCTGGCCGGCAAACTTAGCAATTTTCATGAATTCATCTCGGACGTCCGGTCTCACAGTGGTCAAAAAGAAGTCTCTAGCAATATCCGCGAGTTCTTGCACGGGTCGAAGCTTTGTAGCGGTGGCGAAATTGACTCGCAGGGTTTGGCCCAGGACCGTTATGCGATTCGAGCAGCACCTCAATGGATCGGTCCGCAACTGGAGGATTTATCTTCGGCCGAGGCTCAAGTTTCCATTGAGCTGAATGCAACCACCGATAATCCCCTGATTGATGTTGACAACAGTTGTGTTCATCATGGTGGCAATTTCCAGGCGGCGTCCTTGACTTCTGCAATGGAGAAAGCACGAACTGCTATCACCATGCTTGCAAGACTATTACTCGCTCAATCTGGAGAGCTCGTGAACCCTGACTTGAACAAAGGATTACCGTCGAATCTGTGTGCCGATGACCCTGCGGTTTCATTCTCTTGTAAGGGCGTAGATATCAACATGACGGCTTACTATTCAGAGCTTGCGTTCCTAGCAAACTCTGTTGCAAGTCATGCTCAGTCAGCTGAACTCAACAATCAATCAGTCAATTCTCTAGCTCTTATATCGTCAAGAATGACCGAAAAGGCAATTGAGATCCTTACCATGATGGCAGCTGCTCATCTGTTTACACTGTGCCAAGGCGTGGATTTGCGCGCTCGCGATGAAGACTTCCTCCGAGAGGCCCGCAAGTCGATGCAAGGTAAATTCGCATATCTCTTCTCCGACACCATCAGCGGCGAAGAGCTCTCAAACACGTTTCCTGATCTTTGGTCAGTCTTTCTGTCATCGTGGCAGGCCAACAACAGACTGGGAGCAAAGGCGAGATGTCGACAGGTTTCTGTCGACATGACATCTTGCCTAATGGAGAAGTTTGACTTTTCTAATGGCAGGTTCCGTCCAATCTCGCAATACCTTCAAGAATGGCAACGAGACCTGTGTGACTGCCTCGTGTCTGGGTATGTTTACGAATTGTCAGGCCTGACCATCCCCATGACCTCTTTTTGGTCCCACATCCCCAGATAACGGCCTATTTCTGTCAACGCTATCCTGGGCTAGATATGCCGTCTCCGCTTAATTACCATAAGCTGTGTAATTGATTCGCTACAGCCCTTGTCAGTGAAATGGATTACATAGAAAAGGGCGTAGAAAGATACGCGTCAAGATATGACGATAAGCCAAGCCTGGCTTCAAAAGAGACAGATATATCACTGATAAGGATCCGTATGAGTTCCGGTTCAATCTTCCCCAGTAATTGATACTCGGTATTACCTCGAAGTCATCTTTCTTACCTAGCGTACTCTACAAACATGACTGCAACAAACTCTGTCAGCCCGGACGCCACCAGGGCCATGTTCGCATCTGCCCTTTCGAGCATGTACCGGCGCGAAGTCCCTCAATATGGCACTCTCCTCAAATTGGTGTCTGACATCAACCACAAGAAACATCAGCAAATTGAACCGCGCATCGAAGTCGAAAGACACGGTGCTATCAGGCTAGGAACACCAGAAGAGCTATGCATGATGCGCCGCTTGTTCTCTGTTATGGGAATGCATCCCGTCGGCTACTACGACCTTACCGTTGCCAGTCTTCCCGTACATGCCACTTGTTTTCGACCCCTCACACAAGAAGCACTTGCTTACAACCCCTTCCGGGTGTTTACTTCGCTCTTAAGGCTGGAACTCATAGAGGATGAAGAGCTCAGGTCTAAAGCTGCTGGAATTTTGAGCAAGCGCAGCATCTTCACTCCTCGTTGCGTTGAACTTATCGAGCTATTTGAGTCACAAGGACTGTTTTCGGAAGCCAAAGCTGAAGAATTCATCAAAGAAGCCTTAGAAACGTTTCGCTGGCACAAGACGTCAACCGTGGATCTCAAGACATACAAAGCCTTACGAAACGCACATCCCCTGATCGCGGATGTCGTATGCTTCAAAGGCCCCCACATCAACCACCTTACACCCCGCGTACTGGATATTGAGACAGCACAGGTGGAAATGCTGCGATATGGCCTACAAGCAAAAGATGCCATCGAAGGACCACCACCACGATCATGTCCCATTTTACTTCGGCAGACGAGCTTTCTAGCTATCGATGAAGCGATTGCGTTCTCAGAAGGTGAAGAAACTGGAGGAAGCCATAAAGCCCGCTTCGGAGAGATTGAACAGCGAGGAATGGCTTTGACGCCCAAAGGACGACAACTGTACGATGATCTCATTAACGAATGGCGAGAGACCGTAAGTAGTCTCACGGGAGCTGAGTCAAAAGAGAAGCATCTGGCCAAGATCTTTGCAAAATTCCCTGACGATATGAATACTCTTCGCAAAGACAAACTGGCCTACTTTGCATACAAGCCTGTTCATAACGCACCAAAAGCACAGGACACTGAAATTGACGCCCTTGTCAGTTCCGGAGCTGTCGTGGTTGAGCCAATTACATACGAGGACTTTCTACCAGTCAGTGCCGCTGGGATCTTCCACTCTAACCTTGGTGATGATGGCGGCATGAGTCACACAGTAGGCGCTGACAAAAGCTTTTTTGAGAAGAGTCTTGGGTGCTGTGTTAAGAAGGAGTTTGAGTTGTATAGTGCGATGCAGGAGGCTTCGATTAGGGAATGCTTTGTCACTTCGTGTTAGCCGGAGTATATGATTAATGATTAACGATTATGGATAGGAATTGTTGAAATTGGTCATGGTTTATTGCTAGTACCGTCACCTATAGTAATATCAGCATATTTAAAGATAGCGATAGCAAGGCATTCACAATTGAAATGAATCAAAACGAGATGATGTCCAATGTTCCAGTTCTTCTGTTAACTGCCCAAGAACAGTAGAGTTGGTGAGATGACGATGCGTGCTTAGGATCTCAAGCAATGGGAAGCTGGGACTTCCGAGATCCTAGCGCTTATAGGTCATCAATCACTCTTGGCTATTTGGAATTATGTGCGGCTGAAGAACCTTGGCGCCTTCGACTTTGATGATTGGGTAAAGAGTTATGCAGATGTCTCGATCGTTCAGTATTTCCCTTTTAGACTTTTGAGCTTATTCAGCTGACACTGGTCGGCTCTGTTTGTATTGACTTGAGAATAAAACATCGCATTGTCCTCATCGTGGAAGGGTTAAAGAATCCTTCAACCTTCTCACCATTAGCTGCAACCCGTCTCTTCCTTTACTACTTATCTAAGCACCATGGCCTCGTTCAAATACATCGCCCCTCCTAACGACTTCCTCAAAGTCATCAGCGACGCCAACCACTACGAGCAAGCCGTCGACCTATGCAACGGCTTTTACAAGATCTCAGGCCAAGGCGGCTTCAACGACAAGGGCGAGATGCCATCCGACGTCAAAGACGAAGTGGAGCAGGCAGTCCAGAATGTCGAGGATGTTCTCAAAGCAGCTGGTCTTCGCGGGTGGGAAGATGTTTACTACCTACGACACTACCATACCGACATTGACGTGACTTTGCCGCTGGTAGCAGAGGCGATCAAGCGGAAGGTTCCCAATAATCGACCTGGTGGTGTTGCGGCGGGGGTTGCAAGGCTAGCCCTTCCGAATATGAGAATAGAGATTGAGGTTGATGCTAAGAAGCATTCCTCATAAGGGGAAAATGGTAGCGGCTCAAAGTTCTACTGGGTTTGTAAAATGTTTATGTTCGAACGCCTCATCACCCGGTAGTCCGATGTCTAGGAGTGATTATTATTAATCCTTACCATCGTGATGACAGATACACGATGTATCATATCTTCAAGCTTGATGACTTCTCCAATAACTGGCCAGGTATCAGCCTTGATTAAAACAATAGTATCTAGGTCATGAATCCTAATATTTACGAAATATTCCTCGAGCAAGTCGCCATTGACAGAGTCAGCAAGCTCCTCACTTGCTACAGTTAGATGTTGTATTGTAATTTACTGAATTTGTGGAAAGAAAAGGCACGAGGTACCAACCGTACTAATGAGAGACCTTGAACGCGTGTGTGACGCGACAGGTCTATGTCACGCTGGCCCATGCGACCCCACTCAAGCAAACGCTTTCAGTTACCCTAGAGATGTTCCTGTAGTTCTCATATCCTTCCTTATTCTACGACAAACAGTACAAGAGGTGCCCAGTAGGATGTGAGATTTAAAAGGCGGCGAGTAATGCTTCGATACCATTGTTACATACACCACTTATTCAGTAGGTCATATACCAAACCAGGAATAAATTTACACCGGAAACAGAGAAATCGACAACGTAAGTCTTTTCATCGTTGAGAATATCTTACCGGGAGGTAGATCCCTAGCAGTACGGGTCGATGGCGCTCTTCGAGCCACTCTTCGAGCCACTCTTGTGATGTGTGTTTCTAGATCTAGTTGACGACTCTTTCGAGTCATCAAGGTCGTCAATTCCAAGATCGTTCTAAACAGAGATAATTGTTCGTAGTTTCCAGTCACACACTGCGTCGACCAAACGGTCCATGGCTTTGATGTCCAATATCTAAAACTGAGCCCTTCAGAAGATCTACAAAGTAAACCTTTGGAAAAGGCATAAAAGAGTAATCTCTCACAGGCTTGGCATAAAACGTAAGGCATATCACTGTGCCGGTATGCCGAGAAAGGTGTGTCGCCCAGCTTCTAGAATGGACGGTGATACTTACATGCCACCCTTGGCCCAGAGGCGAGTGGCATGGGTGTGTCAACATAGGATGCAGGAGATCGAGTGAGAGTGTACCCAGTACATGTCTCGGGGAGCTCGACGTTGCCAGGAGATGTTTCAACTGTGACAGGTCGAGACCTCAGCACCTTATGCATACTCCCCGTCACAAGACACCACTGTCGAATCTAGAAGTAAGGGCAAATCTAGATCCCGCTCTTGGGGATATTGAGAGGGAAAGGATCTTGATAGGAGCTCCCAGGGTGGCGGGATACACGATATGGAAATCGTCGGGTTGTGGGATAGATCGAATGTGCAATGTATAAAGTACGAAGCTACTAAGAAAACTGTCGTATACTTGCCAAAGGGCTTGAAAATGACACCATTACAAGCCAGTAACAGGCTCGTGTGTCCGATACCTTGATCAGGCTTAGAACATTTGAGTCATAAGATTTGCCAAGGCAAACCGTCTGTTATCGAGATGGCCAAGACAGTGAGACACATGGAATTTCGGAAAAGGCGTTTTGAGGCGTTCTTTGACGTGGGGGGAGGGGGGCCAAGACGGAAAGTAAGGCTGCCCGAGTGCTTACCGTGCCGAGGGGGAGAGGAGATGAGGACTTGGCTGCATAAGGGTTTATTGCAAAAGGTATTCCGGATGGACCGTCGGATGAACGCCGATGGCCCGACTGTAGGACGCAAAGGTCGCGCCGAAAGGGGAGACTATGGACTAGGATACTCGTACTTTAGTTGATAACAAGTGGAGGATAGGATACGGCATCTGCCCGAACCAGTGGATTATAAGTTTTAATCTCGTAATATTGGCAGGGTTCGTCTACCATTCGAGAACTGCAATAGCCAGCGAAAAGGGTCGGGGAGATGAAGGTCACTCCGATTTTGTCTTGAGCTTGTATAGCATGGGTGCGGCTGAGGAAGTCATTACTGAGTCCAGGTTGGTGGATAATACCCCTGATTGATCAATAAAGAATAGATTAGAGTTAAGCGTGGATGGAGCAATATGTCAGGGTTTCTTGCGTCAAATCACACCATGCCATGCGTGGCAACCAACTCTGATTCCAGATGAACAGGACACAGGGCTAAAGTCGATCAAACCCGGAAGATCGGCATGAAAAAGGCAAAGCTATGGCTGATGGCTTCGATAGACTGCTGTCTGATTGAGTCTAGACCTGTCGAGTGACAGCAAGACTTCAGCTTTGGTAGATTAGGTGTGTCCAGTGTCTCAGTGTCTAGTCTGTGTGTGTGTGCATGAGGAGATGCAAGGGTGTGGTCTCTTACTGGGAACTGATGCTATTGGCGAGTGGGTAGATAGGTCTATGAGCCAGAATGCTTGCATAGCTGTCGTGTACCGTAGACGAAGGCTGTAAGCTTAGACAACTCTTTGGTGCATGAACAAGGAACTGGTTCGGGGATAGCTTGGGTGTGTGTTTCATAGCGATGAGAAGCGTAGAGGACGTGCACGGGAAAGGTAATTAAGAACGGGAATGAGCATCAACCAATTGCTCTATCGCGGTCGTTGAACCAACAGGCAAAGAAATGGTTTTGGGAAGTCGGTTGATACTGGAGACGTTGATAAACGGTAGCGCATGCAGTCTAGGATGTTGTAGGGGGAAGTGGGGCTGACGGGGAGTTAGGGGTGATGGGTCTTTATGAGGCCATCATGATCAGTTGATGGGTATACGTTGTAGACAGATGTTTAACAGAAAAGATACTTGCATATAATGGTGAATTACTTCCCTGGCAAGACTAAAGTTCATATTTCTTGCGGACGAAGAAGAATTCGGGTGCAATTCGAGCTGTTTTCTCTGCGAAGAGTTGCATTATCATCTCCCCGAGATAAAAAGAAGCATGCATGGAACAAGAGCTCCAGGGCGGGAACGGCAGTAAAAAAGCACTCAACTCCCCGAAGGTCCCTGTAAAAAAAAAAGACAGCTCGATCTGTCTTTTCGCCCACTGTATTTGCAACTCTCCATAAGCACGCTACACAATAAATTAATTACAACCTGTTTCAGTCCGACTTTTCGTCCGTATTGTCCCTGTAATGCGTTCATTAAAGTATTTCTAATCCAATTGATGATCTCACTTCATCATCAATGCTCCGCGCCTTCACAACAAGCTCGCTTTGACTAATCCATAAATAGTATAGCGTTATCCACCTGCCGAGCAGCTCAAGATTTCAATTGGCTTTAAGCCGATGGCGCAATCGGAGACGATATCGTCGCGAGTCGATCTAGCAAGGATTTTCTCTTTCCCCAAACCTTGAATGCATGAATCTGTAAATCTTTGTGCGATGACCAGACACTCTACAATTCTCGCGCGAATTCACAATCGCAGAAACTCGACGGCCAAGCGACTCCCATTCTATCGAATCCAGATATACCCCGCAATAAAGAATCTTCATTCTCATGGAGACGACACGAATGTTGGTGGAGATTCGAGCGGAGCTGTTTTGGGATAGCGACAATGGCATGCTCAGATCCTGGTCAGCACGCAATGGTTCTAATGGGGCTCCTGCACACCAGCTTTTTGCCGCCAACGCCAGCTTCCCCCACGCTTCTGCGCCCTCGCCTCGGTCAGACCAGTTCAGGGCAGCTTGACGCGGGCTGGCAAAAAAGAAAACGAACAAGAGCTTGGGGCGTGGGAAGAACCTTGGGCTGCGATGCGAGAACACAGAACACAGAACACAGCCCGTACGTACCATGTACCTACCTCGGGCGCCCATATTCTGGTGTTCGTCGATCCCTGTACCCTTTGGTCATCGACACACTGAGAGGGTGTACCCATAGCATCATGTCTCCCCGTCAGAAGATGTGAATGTCGCACACAAAGGGCTGAAGGGTCATCAATGGCACGGCATGGCCTGGCATGGTGCAAGACCGCCATGGTCCACATCGGCGTATCCAGCCCAACCCAGTCAAGTCAAGTCAAGTCCAATACGGCAATTCAGCTCATCTTGGCCATTCTTAAATTTATACTCTCATCGTCGCCTCTCTCTTCAATCTCGTTCTTCACCTCATCTCACCTACCTTCTTTACGTCGCATTCCCCAATTCTTACCCAAAAACCGGGGCAAGACTAAACTCCCCATAAGATCGGGTCGATCTGTTCGAGTTTTTACCTCCAATTCACTCCGTACCAAGCATTTGAGTCGTCATACCTACCTCGACTACTTGCCCCAACTAGGACAAAGTCTTGCTAGCGCTGCAGCATACCCCGACGCACCGAGCGACAATCCGAACGGTCCGCTATCGCCTGCCCTGGTCTACACTTCAAGACCCCGTTTTCAGTGGCCGACCACTCTGCAAGACTCAAATACCCACGTTGTGGTCGTTTTGATCTCCCCGTTCTTGCATACTCTTCCTTCCCCCTTCATCTATTGTTATATTATCTTGCTCTTTGTCTTCCTCATTTCCTTCCAGCGTTGTCTTTTTTTACTTCCACACAATCACATCTGAAGCAAACATGTCACAACAAGGGAAACATTCCGCCAAGACGGCTTTGGAAAAATTCATTGGCGCCGATCACACCGAGCCCGAAGAGAGAGCGCCTTCAATCACGAATGCCGACCTGTATATCGAGGAGGAACCAACGGTTGGAGAGTTTCTAAGAGAAATCACCCCTTCTGTTCACCAAGTTGGCGAATACTTCTACAACCTCTTCCCTTTTCTATCATGGGTGGGCAAATACAACTTGGTGTGGTTCCTTGGTGACATGGTCGCTGGTAAGTAACTCCCTGTCCTATCTGTCACATGAATACCTCTGCTGACACCAGCTCCCCGCACAGGAATCACTGTTGGTGCTGTCGTGGTTCCCCAATCCATGGCCTATGCCCAGCTGGCCCAGCTCCCCGTTGAATATGGATTGTACTCATCATTCATGGGTGTCTTGATCTATTGGTTCTTTGCTACATCCAAGGATATCACCATTGGTGTATGTGTACCCAACTCCCCTCACGGACCCCTGCTAATCGTTTTAGCCTGTTGCTGTCATGTCCCAAGTTACAGGTAACATTGTCCTACGAGCCGAAGATACTCTTCCCGATGTCCCTGGTCACGTAATTGCCTCCGCTCTGGCTGTCATTGTCGGCTCCATTGTCACCTTTCTCGGTCTCGCTCGGCTTGGCTGGCTCGTCGAGTTTATCCCTCTGCCTTCGATCTGTGCTTTCATGACGGGTTCCGCTATCAACATTATTTCTGGACAGGTACCCAAGCTTATGGGTATCAAGGGTGTCAACACACGTCAACCTACCTACATGGTCATCATTGACACGCTCAAAAACTTGGGTGGTTCTAAGCTCGATGCTGCCATTGGTATTTCCGCCATGGTCCTGCTCTACTCCATTCGTATCTTTTGTGGTACCATGGCCAAGAAGCAGCCTCATCGCGCCAAGCTTTACTTCTTCATCTCCACCCTTCGAACCGCCTTTGTCATCCTGCTTTACGTTGGTATCAGCGCAGGAATAAACATTAAGCACCGTGACAACCCCCGCATCAGCATTGTCGGCGACGTGCCCAGCGGTACGTAATAGTCTACTTGTTTTTATTAATGTACCTTTTTACTGACCATTCTCAGGCTTCACTCATGCTGCTGTCCCCCAAATTGACAGCTCAATCGTCAGCTCCTTCGTCTCTGAGCTTCCCGCCGCTGTCATTGTTGTCTTAATTGAGCACATCTCCATTTCCAAGTCCTTCGGCCGTGTCAACAACTATGTCATCGACCCTTCTCAAGAACTTGTCGCCATCGGTGTTAGCAACCTTCTCGGTCCCTTCCTGGGTGCCTACCCCGCCACCGGATCCTTCTCTCGAACTGCCATCAAGTCAAAGGCAGGTGTCCGCACTCCATTCGCTGGTGTCATTACCGCCGTCGTTGTCCTGCTGGCTCTTTACGCCCTGACCGCCGTTTTCTTCTATATCCCTAACGCTGGTCTTGCGGGCGTCATCATTCACGCTGTTGGAGATGTCATCACTCCTCCCAAGGTTGTCTACCAATTTTGGCGTGTCTCTCCCATCGAGGTTATCATCTTTTTTGCTGGTGTTCTCGTAACCATCTTCAGTTCTATCGAGAACGGCATCTACACAACAATTGCCATGTCTGCTGCTGTTGTTGTCTTCCGTCTTTTCAAGACCCGCGGTCGCTTCATGGGTGTTGTTCGTGTCCGAACCATGAAGGCTAATGTCAGCGATGGTACCGCCAGCCCGGGTTCTATCGATGAGGGCGAGGGTTCCCTCAGAGCTGGCTTCCTCCCCCTTGACCACGGCAACGGCTCCAACCCCAAGGTCATTGTTCGCACTCCTTACCCTGGTGTCTTTATCTACCGATTCGCCGAGGGTTTCAATTACCCCAATGCTTCTCACTACCTAAACCACCTTACCGAGACCATCTTTGCCGAATGCCGACGAACCAACCCCACCCTTCTGGGTAAGCTTGGTGACCGACCTTGGAACGACCGTGAGCCCCGCCATATCAAGGCTATCGAGAACGACGAGCGGCCCATTCTCAAGTCTGTTATCCTCGACTTTTCCAGTGTCAACAACGTCGATGTCACATCCATCCAGGCTTTGATTGATGTCCGAAATCAGCTTGACAAGTTCGCTGCCCCTGAAGTTGTTGATTGGCACTTTGCAAACATTGAGAACAGATGGACAAAGCGTGCTCTGGCTGCTGCTGGTTTTGGCTTCCGTACTCCCCGCACTGGAAACGAGGCTGCCGGTCACTGGAAGGCTATCTTCTCTATCGCAGACCTCGGTGGTGACGACAGCGCCGCTACTGCCGCTGCTCTCGATGAGAAGGCTAAGAACGCCCCCATGCGCCAGGACATCGAGGCCGTTGAAGGCTCTGTCAACAGCGCATCCATGGAAAAGCTACCAAGAGATCCCACTAGCACCCGCCTCGTCGCCGTTGGTGGCCTTAACCGACCGTACTTCCATCTCGATCTTCAAGAAGCTGTTGATGCGGCTGTGGCAGCGGCTGAGCTCAAGCAGCACTAAATTCATCATGATTTTATGATCTTTTTGACTTTTTGTTATAAAAACAGGCATTGGCGTTTTTTATTGGGAATTGTTTCTTGTCAGAACAAATATTTGTCTTGGGGGGTTTTGTGATCGCCAGTTGGGCGATGTTGTGTCTAGTTATACCCGATTTAGTTTGATGGTTTATATTGGATGTGGTGGATATTGGAAGGTCCTCGCTGTAGACAGCGTGGCATATGAATGACAATAATGAATTTGTTACGTGCAATAGCTTCTGTTGAATTGTTAATGCTGGCTACCGTGAAGCACGAATAGAAATCTGCAGACGGCCTTGAATCTTACAGGCCCCTGCCAGTCATCCCCCGCATGAATCTGTATGTATGTTGGACCAGATCACATGGTTAAATTATGTGTCGTCTACAACGTCAATTCTTTTGACACCCATTTGGGAGCGACATACAGCATCCCCAGTGGTACAAGGCGATATCAGCTGACGTGAGTGAGACTACACCCTCTACATCTGGTGGAACTCTCGTGGGATGCTGCACTGGGCTATGCTTCGGTGACACACCCATGGTTGACCGCAAATTTCCAAACTTTGACCTATCAAGCCTGCATTGAGATAATACATCAGGCTCCGTCGTCAAATCATGTTCCAACATATCCTGCCCAAGTAAGGGCCAAACGAATGAACGTATCAAAACAATTAGACCTCATGAATTAATAATTATGTATGTACTTTTATTTGCCCCATGGATGCTGCTTCGCTATGATATACGTATTAGTCCCGTACGACTGTGCCCTAAATGTCCTATGGGGATCTTCATCAGAGCTCTCCTGAATTTGACCAGCAACCATTGTCACCGTATCCATGTTCAACTCTATCTCGTCGTCGCTACGCTGATGTCTAACAGCAGTAGTTTCGTTGGTCTTTGTGCAGCGGGGTCTCATGGCGTTGAGTCGAACAAGCAGAGGCTTGAAGGTGGGTATACAAGCACATACCAGCGCTGATGTGATTTCTGCGAGGCCCCATAGTTGAGGCCGGACGATATCCCATCCTGAGATCGACCACAGATTCGCCCATCTTATCCTCATGATAGCTAGGGCTATTGAGCTTTGAAAGTGTTAATACGAGATATGTCGGATCTTGGTTGATAACTTACAAACAACCCAGCAGAAAGACTCCGGATAAGGCAATCTTTTGTGAGCGGCGCAGGTTCAGCTTCCAAATGAAGGGTAAAGGTAAGACTGCGACGGCCAAGTCGGTAAATATGCTTATTCCAGCGCATATGTATCCGAGTTCCATCTTATGGCGCACACATCTCCCTTTTACCGTCGTGTCCCAGATGGCCGTCATAGGAATACAGGTCAGGAAGAAGAGCAAGGTCATAGAGATATCCCAAAGGACAAGAAAGATAATGGCGCCGATATAAGTCCATCTCCAGTAGGACATGGAGACGATTCTGTAGTAAAGTAGTACGAAAGACATCTTGGCCCAAAAAAGGGCTTGGCCGTAGAAGAATTGTGAGATATATGTGCACTGAGGACAGGTATTAGTTATGCTCAAAATACTACAGCGAGATAGCATATACCTTGTAGAAAGCAGACATCTTGTTAGCTGGTATCTTGCCCGTGGGGTCGCTGAGGCCGTTGGGTATTACTATCATCGTAAGTCTTTATACGATCGACTCGACAGTTTCGACGTACGCGCAAGCAACCCGGAACCGAATGCCAGTATGTACAACTGCGGACCTGTTAGCACATATCACAATGCCAATAAGGTACTCAACCAAGCTTACCAACGACATTGTTGCAGCAAAGTCATCCCACCCAAACGCTTGCCTTGACCAACGACACCAGATCCTCAAAATGAGCACCAGAAGCGACACAACAATGGCAAAAACAACAACCACCAGAACCGTTATCAGACGATCTCCCGTGATCTCAGCTATCGACTTGGGGCCGTGGCCGACCGGAGTAGCCATGGTGGTTTTTGGGAGAGATTACGAGACAAGGCTGAACCAAAACCTCGGAAGCAAGAATCGACTTTTGGACCAGTCGAATTAATACTGGATTCGTCTGGACGACTAGCGTCGGGGATAAGGGAAGCCACGATTTTGACTTTGTTATGGCTGGAATGCGGACTACGATGGAAAAGAATTGATCGACGGTCTGGACGGGAAGATCTTGCCGCAAATGCAGGAACAGATCGCTCTTGGCCCAGCCCTAAGGTAGCTTCTTGCGGAGACGAATTCCTGATATTTGTAGGATCCAGATATCCGGGTCAAGGTGATGCATGGGATGCTACAAGCGCTCAACGAAAGTAAAACGTCACAAATAAGGAGCAAACAGATGATCAGTTTGGTCGAGCCAGTTATTGCTTGTCGACCCTTTGTCGTTAGTCTTTGATATTATCCGATGTGATGATGAGACCACATTTGCCGGATCGATGACAACATGTCCCTTGATGCAAAAAGCAAGCCTTTTTCGAATCATTTTGTTTGTACCCGATTCTCCTACAACTCTATCGTAACCTACCAAATTGTCGGGTAGTCTTGGCGCGACATGTCAAGCCTAACATGCTCGGGTCCGAGTCAATACCTGACGAATCTAGCCTGTTATAACCAATGGGCCTTGTTATGGAACCCTGGCTACATAGTTTCAGGGCAACTAAATTATTTCCGGCAACACGTATCACCAATAATTTCTTCCCGGGCTGTGTGACTTAGGCCTGGGACATTCTCAAGATGTTGTCGATCTGACGACGTTGCTCGACACGCCACAAAACTTTATCCCGGGCCGCTTTTGGCAACAACATTGGCTTTGGCGTTTTTCACTATTCTTGAGGGCGTTTACCTTGATTTGAGATATGCAGTTAGTAATGCTTGTGTATTGATGATCCAAAATTAGTCTCGTCATTATGGATATGTGCACTTTTCATCGACTGGACGTTGATTCGGTTGAATAATTGACCGAGGTTGTCTTTATGTTCCAGCTCCTAGTCAAACGATGACTGTGGCTGATACTCTGATCATGTCTCATTGGCCATATCTTCCAACACGAAATACGAGCATCAAAATGTGGTACCCCAGGCATCCTTAAATTCAGCCTTTATGATTGGTTGGAGCAGAATTCTTGATGGTCAGACAAAGACTATATAGCCATGAATGTGAGACTATCTAGGGATCATCAAATGCCAACTTCAACCAACTTCAAGATAATGACAACTACTCTCAAGCCAAATCTGCAATCGCCGTTTCGTGATGACCCGACGAGCGACAATAATCGAATGGAACTTTACGATTTGCATGTAAGCTCACGCGAGGATGAGATAACTGCATTCAACACCATTTCATCTACAAACATTGTACCCCTACGAAAGTTGAAACAGTGGCCTCGAGCCGTACTATGTCCTGCTTGTCGAGAACTATCCATTACACGGGTTGAGCGCAAGATCTGCGGGGGAACACAGTGAGTTCAATTTATGATACCATGACTGATACTGACTATATTACAGTGCTATGGCAGCGCTGATGTTCGCTTGTACAATCGTTGGCGGTCCTCTGGCGTACATTGGAAAGCAATGGAAGAATGCGGAGCATTACTGCTGTAGATGCGATCGGAGACTGGCCACCTGGCACTTCAACTCTGGCACAGAGATTCATGTATGGTAGATATAAATCATTATTTGTGTTTTCCACGACCCACAATCATCAAATCAGCACTCTTAGCAGTATTGCTTAAAAATGGTATATTCTATCTATTATCTCTATTTTTCGCTTAACAATCAACAAGCCGCCAACTCCTCAACATTTCCAAACACGTCATGCTTTATTTTATGCATAAGGAATATCTTACTCCTTGACAAGAACGGCTCTGTATCGGACCTTGCCGTCCTTGAGGTCATGCAGAGCTTTCTCGATACCCTCCTCGTTGAGAGGGTATGTCATGGTAGTAGGAGTGATGTTCTTCCTGGCAACAAACTCAAGAAGCTTGCGGACGCTGTCACGAGAGCCAACAAGAGATCCCTGGATGCGGATGCCCTTAAGGGAGAGCTCAGTCAGGGGAACGGCAGTGGCCTCGAGAGAGGCAGTGAGAGGGTAGATGGAGCCGTCGTAGTCGACGATGGAGGCAAGGCTGTGATTTGTTAGTTTTGGTTTTGGTGAAAGCAATGGAAGAGGATACATACCCGCTGTAGTCGATGTTGGCACTGCCGCAGAGAAGAAGGTGCTTGACGGGCTTGAGACCCTCGGGAGCCTTGTCACCAGACTTGTAAACGTGGAACTCGGAAGCACCGTACTCCATAGCCTCCTGTCGCTTGGACTCGGAGCTAGAGAAGACGACAACGTGGTTGCCCATAGCGGCAGCCAGCTTGATGGCAAGATGGCCGAGGCCACCGATACCAACGATACCTACCGACTCAAGAGGTCGAAGGCCGTACTGGGTAAGACATGTCCAGACTGTAGATCCAGCGCAGAGCCTTTTTAATTATTAGTAAATCGTCGTTGAAGCCTCAAGGCGAAGGACTTACAGAGGAGCGGCATCAGCGGAATCGTAACCGTCGGGGATAGGGCAAACAGTCTTGGAATCCCAAACGGCGCCGTAAGAGAAAGAGCCGTTGTTGAAATCGGCGAAGCCGTAGATCTGTCGGTCACGGCAGTACTGGTCCCGGTCGGTGCAGCAGTTGTCGCAGTGGCCGCAGATCTGGTGGGTGTAGCCGAATCCGACTCTGTCGCCCTTCTTGACGTTTGTGACGGCGGATCCAACGGCCTTGACGATACCGACACCCTCGTGGCCCAGGACAACGCCGCTGGTCATGTAGAGCTTATCGGTACCACAGACGCCAGAGTGTGTTGTCTCAATAAAGACCTCGTGGTTCTCGAGCTCGCGCTCAACGTTGTCGGCGACGATCTTGCCCTCTGGGGTACCGCGGAAGACCTTGAAAGAGACCATTTTGAATATATGATTATATATGTATATGTGAGTGGTAGAGTTTGAGTATCAGATTGAGAATGAAGATGAAGCAAATTCGATTCAAGAGGTAAAGAATTGCGGAAAAGGGTTTATATAGAGGTCAGGAAAGATGGCAGATGTTGTTACGCGGTGTCGACGGGGCAGTCTTCCTGATTTAGATGACTCGTACACATGGGTAATGGGTCGATCTATGAAACGTCAACCCCTGACCCTGAACGTCAACGGGGACTGAAGAAACAGTTGAGGAGGGAGTGGAGAGTATTATCTTTTTTTGGTGTATAATGACAAAAGAGTGTCTGATTATGTATATTAGGTATACTGGTTGAAACACGCGGTCTGTAGTCTATCTGGATGATATCGATTTCTTCAACGGTTAATCTTAGAATCCCGTACGCCACGCTTCGTCTTTCCCCATCAAGTTGATGAGAAATAGCCGTTAAATCTCTACTTTTCGAACGGTTTCGGTGGATTCAGGTAGTCTCTCCGTGCTCGCCTAGGGTATAAAAGTGGCTCTATCGATGGATCCCAGAAGACTTGGTCCTCGGTCCGGAAGACACTATCCAATCAAACGAGGATTAAAAGTGGCATGTCGCTTGTACGGCTCTGAAGGACGTTTTAGGAAATGTTTCTAGAACAGAACCCCTGGTAGAACAATCGCGGTGACAGGCAAAAGATGTTGTTGCAAGCATTTATTTTCAGTGATCGGCAGAGCTAATGATATCACATCTCCAATGTCCCATTTCTTTTTCATGCCGATTACTCAGAAATTGTCGGAAACATTTATAACTTGTACCGACGACACAGGGGGGGAAAACGTGGCGACGTCGCATTGAATTGAATTTCAACGTTCAATTTGGCCACGCCTGAAACCTCGGCGAGTAGTGTCCCCTTAGACTCGGCCCATTATCGCCATATCAGTTAGCCTCCGAGGCAGCTTTGTTCAACTCTGACACTGAGTTGAGTCGAATGCGTCGATAAGGCTACGCTATCGCCGTCTTAGCCTGACAAATGATTTCCATGCTAGTCTACGTAGTTTCTATGCTGGTAGCATCAATTATCTTTAGCTTACGAGGCCGTCAGTTACAGCCTCACCTTAGCTGCGGGTTTTGTGGTCCCTTCTTTTACGATTCTGGTACTGAACAGCTCGATGGGTCTTGGTAGAGCACGAAAGGGAATGGTTCAAATTTTCATCTTTTAGTTTGTCTATGGCGGGTCTTGACGAGGGAAGAAATAATGATCTCATCCCGAAACTTTATATCTCAACCTGCCCCGTTTAGAACCCTCTCCGAGACTAAACATTCAACTGGAAAGTACCCATCTCTACTTCTTACCGGCTCGTTCTCCGAGCAGGGGGCTAGATTGCACTCACGGAAGCTGCAAGGGGCCTTGGGGGCTGTCAAAGACTCCTACTCGTACGAGCTTACCTTCAACATTCTCTCCACCAAGCATCGTCTTTATTGATCATCACACACCGAGTATACGCGTTACAATCATGGATGAACCCTCACGACATAGCCCGGACTAGAACGCAGAGCTGGAGGCGAAGTGGCAATCAGACCGTTTCGATCAATATTTGAAAAGAGACAACGGCGGTCGTTGGACATACATGTGCTTTCTGCAGTACGCACCCTCAGGTCGACTCTCTTGCATCAGCCCAATTTGCATGATGGAGAACACGTGTACCAGATATTGCGTCACCATCCGCCCTCCAATGTTTGGCTCATCAACATACAAACCAAGTATGTATCAAACCTTTACAGAGATCAATTCTTCTGATACCCTGAAACGTAAAAAGCGCTCCTATCGAGACTTCAGCTGACCAAAACAGATTACTATCACGTGCCATGCTTTGCAAAGCTTGCCAACCTGGCTTATCTACCACATCTCCATCGACTGTGGCCGCTCAACCGTTTTACATGGCGCCGAGCAGACATGGAACTGAACTCTGCGACCAAGTCCCTATTTCTTGACGGCGGTGTGGAGATCTTATGGCAAGAATTCAAGTGGAGATACTACGGTTGGTGCAGAGACAGGGCGGGAATGAAAATTGCACCCCTTCCTATGGAAGTCCGTTTCCTTTTCCATCGGGGTATCATGCTCCGTTCAGATACACAAGTTCCGGGGATATCCATAGAAGAACAACGACTGTTGACAGAGGATCTATCTCCAGTCGAGACCAGTCACGACGACAGCGGTGCACCTCCTTGGAATATATTCCACTATTACCTCCCTGATACCAGCATTGGCCAAAGAGTTATGACCAAAAAAGACTTTGACTTTCCAGGTATCCTTAAGCACTGGGAGGATGAAACGGTAAGTCTGCTACCAACATGGTGATAGTCAAACCACTGATTCAAATGTGTCTAGAGCCACCTGATCCGAACGGAAATAGACCACTTTCGACATGCTATAGAGCGATTAAGTTATCAACCCGAGTCCGAAAACTTTTACGATGATTTTACCTTTTGGACTCCTGTGAATAGGGTATACAATCCTGAGAAGCCTTTGCCATTGGAAATGGTCGAATGGTCTGCCACTGTTCAATAGGTAGATAGATGAGAAGGAAGGCGACGTCTAGTGTAGACACACTTATCCTGCAGGAAAGGTATATATTATTAAGTTTAACATATGTCGACAAGGCCTGTGACTGTTTTTGATTTCATTTATATGTCTGTAACATCTGGAATCTCTGCCGCTTCTAAGGCAGAGATAATAGAAGAGGTCAGTAGAAGTTGCATAATGCAATAGCGTCTACCATACATCTGCATGCCATTCAGCCCCGACGCTAACAATTGCAAGGTTGTTCATTGGCGCGTTTCCAACAAGGCACTTTCAAGGCACAAATGTGCATCTATCTAGTCACCAAGTGCCTATTTATTTATTCATGTTGTTTCTTGCAACAGCCCAGTGGATCAAGGTCAAGGTGGCGCAAAACCTTGACACAATGGCTTCACTTTGCAACTACACACACCCAGAGCTTCAAATCACCGATGATCTCATTCGCCAAAAGACAGGGATCCTATTCCCTTACAACCCCGAATTCTACGATACTGCCACAGGCTTATACGGTCCAGGTGCACTTTACTGCTGGTATATGCTACTTGCCTCTGTACTCATACATTGGTTCTTCTGCTACGTAAACAATTTGAAGCCCGATCTTTCAAGCGACCTTTTAGGTGCCCTGGCCTATCCTGTGTTTGCTGCGACAGATCTTCTTATCCAGTCGGTACGCATGATGGGAAAGGATGACCGTGCTTTGGCGATTTATTGTCTCGCCTTTCCCGACTCTCCCATCTGGGGGCCCCATTCTTTCAGCGACACACCGTTGGATATGAAGAATATCCCCCCTGATGTTCTCGACTTGGGCCAACGTGTTATTGATATTTTGGGGCCGTACAGGATATCATGGACGGCTGGGTTGTTTCTATACTTTCTACAATTCGGTCTCAGAAAGCCAGGCATACCATCCGAGGGCAAACTCACGAGCACCCGGTCACCTTACCCAGTCATGGGCGCCGCCCTTTGCTACATCGTCCTGTCACTCATTGTCTTTTACTTCAGTATTGCAGATCCAGGGATGGCATGGACTCTGTTCTTTTGGGAAGGCTCACGTCAAGTGATGCTCATCGGGACTTGGACCTTCACAGCGTTATTGATAATGGCGATGCCTCTCTCAGTGGCTCAGCTGGTACGGGCCCTGAGAAGCGGAAGGGATGCTGAAACGAGAAAGCTATTGCACAACATGATGTGGGCGCTTCTTCCTGGAGCGGCGATTCTAGCAGTGGCATTCATTTCTATTGTTCAGTTTGGTATGACCATTATACCGGATGTCGCTATTCACTACACCGAAAGAGATCAACTCGCGGCGTTGATAGTTGGAGTTGTGACTTGGGTGTATGCCATGATGGACATTTTTCATTGCTACTTTGAGCCAAAAAAATAGTGTGGGGGAGGTGACAGATAGGCTTCCATAAGGATATATATGTGATACCTGCTACAATCTCACTAAGGAAGATGTGAATATCAAAGACGTTCATGTTTGGGACCAAACTCGGTGACAAGATTACATCTCCGCAATCGCTTATCAATACTCCGTGGACGTTCCTAATTCGGATTAGCCTACCCCGCCTTTGCGATGCCGGATGATATGGGATAAGATTACCAGGTTCCGATTCCTTGTCGAGATAACATGACGAGATAGGCAAACTTCTCAACAACATCCCTTGCTATCGGATCCCTGATACGCTCCAGATACTCGCACTCTACTTCTCAACCTTCCTGCATCAGGCCTGATCCGTCCCAGGCACAGAGCTTGCAGACACAATCCCCCAATGGCCCCCAGCATATCACCCAACTCGGACAAGACTAAAAAGAGACCCAAAGTAAGAGGTAAGACATGCCTTCACTGCCTGGGTCAAGATATCACATTAACATCGATATAGGCTGTTATCAATGCTCTCGTCGACGCATAGACTGCGATCGCCAAGAACCAGAGTGCGTAAAGTGTATCACCAAAGGTATCAAATGCAGTGGCCTAGGCCTACGATATCGCTTCAATGATGGTATCGCCGCACGAGGAAAGTTTGTCGGCAAGACTTTTCCAGTTGTCGATATACCAATGAACACGTCACCAAAAGTGAAGCAAACAATATCTACCATCAAAAAACATCAGAGAGATGACCCTTTCAGAGAAAGTGGCTACGAGAAGATTGCCAATAGTTTAGTTGTTCAGATGGAGGAGATGGCGGAGGATACTACTGAAGTGAGAGACTTGGTGGTGTCAAAGCAAAAGCCCTTGTCTATCCATTGGGGCTTGGATCACGTTGATTCAAAATCTAGATTCTGCCTTGGATACTGTATGTCACAAGAATCCTGTCATCTGCATTTATCTAACAGACCATAGTCTCCAACCATATAGCCCAGCTCATCGCCGTCATCAACATGGGCTTCAACGGCTATCGAGATCTTGTCCTACCAAAAGCAGAAACAGATCCTCTCGTAAGGAAAGCGGTTCTCCTGGTTGTTGAGCAGCATCTCTCTCTGCAAAACGGCACCTCAATATCACTCGATCCTGCAGCATACAGTAGTCTTGTTCGAGAGCTTATCTCGCGGTCTCATCAATGCGCCCCCCAAGACGATGATTCGGCTCTCACAGCTTTGCTCCTATTACATATTCGCGAGATGATTAGTGGCAGCGACAATTTTAGGTTTATATATGGATCTTTAAGAGTCGTAGTTAACGCTCTTGCCGCACGGTCGGAGGATAGAAGAACTGATCTCAGGACTTTTCTTCAATTGCAAATCCTCAGGTACGCTCTTTGCAGTCCGTAAATACCAGAAAAAACTAACAATCTCGCAGAGTCTGTCTATTTGGAGAATCACTCTTTAACGAAACAAACGGTGTTCACTTCATCCAAGCACAACAAAGGGCCTGTCTCGAGTTTATAACATGGTGTGACCGATTTCACCCTGAACTCAAAGACCTACTCTCCCAACTCGCAAATCTCACCACCCTCGCTTGCGACATTTACGTCCAACGCGCCGTCTTCAACCCTCCAGCAGCAGAAACTGTTCATATGATTGAAGAGTTCAGACAATCACTAGGCGAAGTAGACGCATACGTGGATATCGTGGGACGACACCTCCTCGCCTGGCCATACTTTATTGTTGCTGCTGAGAGTTCGACAGCGGATCATCGAGAGTTCTTCTTGGACAAGTTGGTTTCGCTACACAATACCACTGGATGTTGGAATTTGTTGAGGGCGATTGACCAAGTCAAGGAAATTTGGGCGTCACAGTCCTCAATACGGTGGACGAGTTTGTTGGGTGGACCGACACAGGCTTTTATAATGTGAGATTCGATTGAGGGACCGTTGAGTTAGGGCATACCTATGGGCCGAGTACAGATGTCACCACCTTTTCCACCCTGTCCACAATCATATCGACTTCTTCTTCCGTGATTGTGAATGAGGGCGAAATGATGACCATGTCACCTCTCATGCCATCAATGTTTCCAGTCGCGGGGATCAGTGAAATACCGTGATCAGCACTCAGACCAGTCTTGTGTAACTTTCCGGCGATTTGATCACCCGACGGGAATGGCTCTTTTGTCTCTTTGTCTCGAACAAACTCCAGCTTGTGACTTGTCAGTGAGGACCCGCAAGGAACACGATTCAACTTACACCCCAAAAGAATCCCCTTCCTCTGATATCCCCCACATTCTTGTGTCCCGCGAGTCTCTCTTTCAACTTTTCACCCAAGACCTTCCCAGTCTCCTGTGCATTTTGCAGCATGTTGTCTTCTTTCATGACCATTTGCACAGCATACGCGGCTGCACACGCAACTGGATGACCTTGATACGTCTGGCTGTGCGAGAAAGCACCTGTGCCTCGTTCTAAAGTTTCTGCCACTTTTGTCCCAACAAGCAAAGCGCCCACCGGCATATAGCCGGCTCCGAGACCTTTCGCCACGGTTTGAAGGTCTGGTACTACGCCTTCTTGTTCCCAAGCGTGTAGAGTTCCTGTTCTGCCCATGCCGGACATGACTTCGTCCATGATCAAGAGGGCACCGTGCCTGTCGCAGACTTCTCTCATGGCTTTGAAGTACCCCGGTACAGGTGGCGCACAGCCCAGAGACTTTGACCATCAGTCATGTTCACTCATTTGGTGTTTTAGTTGACTTACAGTTCCAGAGACTGTTTCTGCAATAAATGCACATACGGTACCCGGTCCGACGCGCTTGAACTCGTCGTCAAGCTCTTTAGCGAGGCGTGCAACATACTGCTCTTCCGTCTCGCCCTGTTTCATCTCTCGATAGGGGTAACATGGCGATACATGAGACACGTTGGTAGCGAGAATGGGTTCGTATATACCTCGTCGCCCTTTATGGCCTCCTACTGCCAAAGCGCCGAGTGTATTTCCGTGGTAAGATTGTTTGCGTGCGATGAACTTGGTTCGGTTTGGTTGTGGTGTTGGCAGTTCTGTAAAATATTGACGGGCGATTTTCAAAGCTGCTTCCACAGCCTCGGTTCCTAGATACACCTGTCAATATAGAGCCAAGGATTATAAGACTGATACTTACCTGAGCTGACGATGAACACTTTGGACATGTGCCCATTTGTAGAATCGGTCAGAAATTGCGATATCTTTTCAGCAGCTTCAGTTGTGAAAAAGGGATTGTAGCAATACGCTACTTGATCCAATTGCGCGTTGATGGCTTCTTTGACTCTTGAATCATTATGCCCGATGGATACGACAGCTGCACCCGAAGATGCATCTAGAACCTTGTGGCCTGTATCTGTTTGCAGCCAGCAGCCCTCGCTTTTCACGATCCTTGGTGGTGGGCTGTTGATTTTGGCGTGAAGTGTTGAAACGCTGGCGCGGAAGATATGGTGAGGAGCTGTGCTGTTCCGCAAGACTCCTCTTACAATCGCACACGATGATGGTCGATTCAAAAGTCGCATCTTGGATATTACTTGGATTGTGAGATGTCAAAAGTGCAGTAGGGGGGAGTCAAGGTTGCCATATCGGTTCCTATCTATAATATAACCTCCTCACTTGGTTATCATGTGTACAAGAGATATGTCCAGAACAGGAAGCCAGAGCGAGAAAAGGCGTCCAATTACATGAGAGTTCATGATATGACATTGATAGACTAAGTCAAGATGCATTCGTGTAGCCTTTGTCTCCATCGGCCTACTGTATTTGGAATAGTTTGTCTTTGCATTGACCTTGGGGCAAGTCAAGGTTATCAACGGTTCAACACAAAGCATATGTTGATTCGTATAAGCAGTATCGACCAATAACACACTTTATCTTCCGTGATAACTGAATGGTATATCCAATGCAAGGAATTGTCGCACGGTTGACACGAACATAGTCACCCTGGTTTCACACCCTATCAATGCCTGTCTTTGGAAGGAAATTTTTGAGACCACGCTGATCAGTTAGAAAGCAACATGTCAGGCCATAGAGCATTGTAATCTTGTACTAGATTAAGCGTGAGAGAAGAAATTAATAAGTCAATCATTGATGGTTATACCACACTCGTAATTTATTTATTCTTGTAGCCTAAACGCATTGATCGGCCAACCCCTCGGTTATGAGGCATTGCTCTTTGACACTATCGGGTAAGCCTTATCTTGTCGATCACTGCAGATGCATACCGAGAGGCTACTCTGTCCACATTCCAGTCAACCCAAGATAGTCTCATCAAGACTTTAATTTATACAATGCAGAAGTATGTATATCTTTACATATGATTTATCTTTGGATGACAACGCACGAGCTCTTTATATATGTAGATAATGCCTTCAATATCTGTTCTGCTTTAATATTCAAGGTCGGATATCGGTGTTGTAACCCCGCTCACCAACCTCGACGTTACTTCGCCCCGCCGCTATTAGTATTGGCAGCTTCCTCATCAAGCTACTCTCCCTAATGCCAAGAGCCCAATTCTTGCTTAATATCATGCTTAAACAAAAGACCGACGATGACGATCTCTCGAGATTGAGTAAACATGCAAGGGCGGAGGTAAGAAATAGATACCGTCAGTTTATGAGCTACCTATTTGGGAATTCCTCGCCTGATAGCTATAAAAGTAGTTCTCCCTCCGACTCACGCGGACTGGAAACCTTTAGAAGCCACCTCATTTAAGTTTTAGCAAACATGTTGACAAAGACAACCTGCCTCTTGGGCCTCTCAGCTATATCCGCTGTCAACGCTGTTCAGTACGGATACAATCATGTTCCTGTTCGGCCGGATCCTCCAGTGATAGCTGCTAATTTTAAAGATGTCGATATCGAATTGCCGTCACCCGCCTTCCTCGGGGATAGACTGTCTGGGTTCAAGAATGGCACCCAGGGACCAACCTCACATGAAGATATGGGTATGTCGCCACGTACCACTGGAGAGTTCAATTGTCTAATAGGAAACAGAATCCTTTATGGAAAGCATCGCTTCTAAGAATGATTACATGACTTATCATACAGCAAACTTCACATCCGAGGAGTTCCGCTCATTTCCATATGTCAAGCTATCAACAGCCAAGGGACGTCGCAGATCCAACACATTACGAATTTTTGTTCAGGCAAGCGTACATGGGAACGAACCAGCTGGAGATGAGTCTATGCTCGCTCTGCTCGGCAAATTTGACAAAGACCCTGAGTGGGCTGCCAAGATGCTCAAGGATGCCGACATTGTCATCATGCCTCGGTACAACCCCGACGGAAACTACTATTTCCAGCGCATTCTCGCTTCCGGCCTTGATCCCAATCGCGATCACGTCAAGCTTGCCCGTCAGCAAACTCGTGACATCAAGAAGTTCTTCAGCGAATTTGCGCCGCATGTTGCGATTGATATGCACGAATATGGCGCCTCTTCCAGATACGGCAACTATGTGCAGGCTGCAGATGGTCTTTTCTCTGCTGCCAAGAACCTGAATATCAACGAGGGTATTAGGGAGCTTTCAGAGGAGTTGTTTGCCAAGAATATTGGCGAAGACATGGTCAAGGCTGGGTTGAGGTGGGAGCCATACGTGACTGGCTCAACAAACTCTACGCCTGGTTATGTTCCCAAGTAAGTGCAGTCCTGCCATTATCAGAATGACTATCTAACAAGTGGTGCAGGTTTGATGAGGCCGGCTCAGATGTCAAGATTGGCCGCAATGCCATGGGCATGACTCAATGCATCACCTTTCTAATTGAGATGCGAGGCATTGGTCTCGCTGACCAGGAATTCCAGCGCCGAACTGCTGCTGGGTTGACCATGGCCAGCTCCATCATCGAGACAACTGCCAACAACGCAGAGAAGGTGTTGGAGACAGTGGAAGGCGGTATCAAGGACTTTATTGAGTCCGAGGACCCCATTGTGATCACTGATTACACAGAGTTCAGCACTCGCGAATTCGAAATGATCGACGCAACCAACGGCTCCGTCGTCAAAGTCCCTGTTCAGTTTGCTTCTACGACACCTACGACCGCTAACCTCACCCGCTCTCGACCTGAGTCTTATCTCATCCCTGTGGCTTGGTCGAGCCTTGTGGAACGCCTTGAAGTATCTGGCCTCGAAGTGAAGACTCTCGATAAGCCTTGGAGTGGTACTGTCGAGGCTCTCAATGTTACATCAGCTGAACTCAGCAACTCTTACTACGAAGGTGTTGTCCTTGCGACTATTACGACCGAGGTGAAGAAGAAAGAGATGAAGCTACCAGCGGGAAGCTTTCTTGTCAGCACCAGGCAGAAGAATGCTGGTTTGGCATTTGCTGCTCTCGAGCCTGAGAACATCGATTCTTATGCTAGTGTTAACATCATCCCGTTGAATGTTGGCGATGAATACCCTGTCTTTAGGGTTATGGAATAATGGTGGAAGTTTACCTCTTCATAATACCTTGAGACAAACCGTTGGCGTAAGAGACGAGACAATGTAGACTATTCTTTATGCAAGCTCAGATAGGCCTTGAGGTATCCTAGGTCGACAATCTGGAAATACTTTAGGCAATCAAATCTACAGCAGAATATTCCCAGTTCTAATTGGACTTGATCAAATTCGCTGGAATGTTGACGAGGCTGGTGACTAAGACTGCACCGAGCCGAGCTATAATCCTTGTCGACTCACCAACCTCCGCCTTTTCCGAAAATCAACATCAGTTGAGACCAAGGCAAAATGCTCGTCAAAGGAAGTGATTCTGGCCCTGAGGCAAAGCCTTATCGGCGAATTATTTTCTACCATCAGACTCACTACAAAGACGACCGATATATCTCCATACAACCCACAATTCTCCCAGATGCAGGCGTCACACACGTCATCATCGCGGCTATTCACCTGAACACGCCAACGCGCATCACTCTCAACGATGATCTTTACGACGCAGATAAATTCATCCCTCTCTGGGACGAAGTCAAACAACTTCAAGCAGCAGGTATAAAAGTCCTTGGCATGCTTGGCGGCGCGGCCCAAGGCTCATACACAAAGCTTGACGGCTCCCTCGAAGGGTTTCACCGTTGGTACCAGCCACTGCGCAGAATGATCAAATGGGCTGGCTTTGACGGTTTAGACTTGGATATCGAAGAAGCAATGTCCTTGGGCGGCGTGATCCGTCTAATTGACCATCTCAAAACCGATTTTGGTCAATCTTTCCTCGTGACTCTCGCGCCTGTCGCACCAGCGTTGCGCAATGAGCAAAATTTAGGCGGTTTCAACATGGAAGAGCTCGAAAAAGGCCTCGGATCGCGCATAGCATGGTACAATACTCAATTCTACTGCGGCTGGGGCGACATGAGTGAGACGCACGACTACGACAGGATAATCGCACGCGGATGGCCGCAGGAGAAAGTGGTGATCGGGCTGGTAACCAACCCGTCCAACTGCTCTGGCTACGTGAAAGAAGCAAAGTTGCGAAAGTGTCTCGGAGAGCTGGTGAGGAAGTATCCACGTATCGGCGGCGTCATGGGCTGGGAGTACTACAACGCGAGGACGGAGCAAAGCTCCGAGCCGTGGAAGTGGGCCGAGATGATCAATGACATATTTAATTGTGATACAGAAGTCCAGGGAGGAAATATATGAGGGTCATAAATCGTAGTCATGATGGAGGAGCTGTCATTTTTCCTATATCTATGACGACAACGGTGCGCCACGTTCATCAGGGGCAGACACGCGACACTACAAAGACCCCAGACTATATATTTTCAATCTCTAATACAACACTAATTTGTTATCTTGACTTTAGACATCAAGGTTGTTTATCTTATTGCCAAGCATTACACATTTTCAATTCGCTAAAATGGGTTCCGAAGACGACGACAAGAAGCACATGGAAAACCACCAGCACCAGTTTTCCCATGACAACCACGATGATTGGGAAACTCAGCCTCCATACATGAGACCTGATGAAGCTACCGAGAAGCGAGATAATTTTGAGAAAAAAGTTCACGGGTCATGTCATTGTGGCCGTGTGCAGTATTGGCTGAACAGTGATAAACCACTTGCTTCCAAGTACTGTCATTGCATTGACTGCAAGAAGATCCACGGTGAGTAATCCACTTTGACCTAGTCTAGTCCCCCAGTCTAGAGTTGTGATTGAGATCCACCGCCGATCTTATTACCTACTTCGTGATCATCATAACTGACCAATTCCAGGTGCTCCTTTCCAATGGGCAGCCATCTTTAAGAAAACTGATCTTGGTACGTCTTCCCTTGTTCATATTTAGCCTTCACATTTGTTGACACACTTCAGCTTTCGAAAACGGTGTCAAGAATCTCCGTTTCTACAAGACCACATCCGGCAAGAATGAGCACATTCTTCCCTGCAAGGTAGGCTGTGCCGAGTGTGGAAGTTGGATCATGGACGAAGGTCGAAATATGGTCCTTCTATTCCCTACACTATTGAATCTTGATACGCCTCAGCTCCGCGAGAACTTTCAGCCTCAGTGAGTAATCACTATACATTGATTTCCCGATAGACTCTAACAAGAACAGATGCCACATCTTTTACCCTCAAAGAGTAGTTGACATCCCTGATGGAAAGGACAAGTGGACAAAGCTCGACAAGGACAGTGAACTCATGAAGGATGTCGACTGAGTTATGTTGTTATGATTGATGAAAAGCGGCGGCGTTGTGGGGACTGGGGTTGGTATTAGACCAAAGAGACCTATTTATGAATGATAAAAATGAAATTGATCCCAGAGGCGTGGTGAGGTCATCGAAATGGTGGTCTTGGGCCTTGAGGTCTGTCAGTAATCAATCCAACATCTCACAAACGCGCTAGATAGGGCTGCATCTCACCTGATCCAAATCATACAAGATCAGTGATCCACGAACTACTCCTCGTCGCTATCGTCGTCGGCATTGCTGTCGTCGTCAGATGACTCCAAGTCAGCGACACCCGTCAACATCAGAATACGCAAACATCTCCATTGGAGTTTGAGGTTTGGGTTCTCGAAGATAACTGCGAGGTCACCTTTGGTCAACTCGTACGTCGCCTCGCCTCTACGAATCCTGGCGAAAATCCATTTGGCGCGGGCCAAAGCACTGTCTACCTCTGCTTGCATATAAAAGGCAGCTGTACGTCCGTTTAAAATATCCTTCATTGACACAACTTGACATAATCTTTCTCTTACTCAAGCCGCTTGCTCGAGTATCTTTTCCAGAGCATCCATCAACAGTGGTGGATTTGTTTGATGAGGTGAATGACCTGTGTCAAGCTCAATCACAGGCACACTCTGACCTCCCTGTTCCTCGAGCCGACCAATAAATATTCTCTGCGCAGCCTCCGGGACCAACACATCCTTCTTAGTGAGTATCCAACTCGAAGGAATAAGCTTGTGGAAACCGTCGTACGTCTGTTCGTCACCAAACACTCGTACAGCCTGATAGACTTGGGAAGCGGCTTGAGCCAATTGTAGTCCTTGTTCTTTCGTGAGCTCACTGTAAAAGCACATTGCCGTGTCTTCATCGCAGACGAGGTAGTCTCCCTGAAGTATCTATGTTAGTCATTGCTTACTTTATTAGAAGATTTTAATTTACCTCTCGACGTGGATAGCGACCCGGATTCGCCTCATAGAGTCCCCTTGTGCTTTTGCCCGGCGGTGCAAAGATAGAAGCCAGGAAGACAAGATGAGTTATCCCGCCTTTCAAACCAGCTTTCCCGCGCTCAACACGACTCAGGCCGCGTGTAGCCTCGGTACCGACCATTCCTCCATACGAATGCATAAGCAGCACAACATCTTTTCCCTGACCGATATGCTTGTTGAGGATCGATGAAGCTTCTTCCACATCATCGGCCAAACCAGGCGCAGGATCCAGAGTCTCTTCTCGTGACGATTTCAGACCGACAACCTCGACAGGATATCCCTTGCCTTGGACTGATTGCTTGATGGTGCTCCAAAAGCGAGGGAGACTGAAATTTCCAGGTACGATAACTACAGCAGGCTTCATGGCTGCGCGTATTGTAGCCATGATTGAAATTTTGGGAACGAGATGCAAGAATGTTGCCGAGGGGTCAGGGAAGACTTCATTTATCTGTAAGCACTAAGGAAGGATCGTCATGTTGCTGGGCTTACGTGAGATGCAAGCATTCATAAGCTATGCAATACGTGTTTCTACATAGTGTCAGTCTGAAGACTGGACCAACTTTACATCTGGATGGGTGCAATGAGAACTATGGCTTGGAATTGGTTACTATGAATCATACCAGAAACTGGGGTTGAGCTCTACGCAACATCAAACGATAAAAAATACAAAAATGTGGTAAAGGTGGATTTTAACCACCGAAGCTGGACGAACAGGGAATCGAACCCTGGACCACTCCCAATGAAGACTCAAAGATGAGAACATGCTAAGGGAGTATTATACCACTAAACCATTCGCCCGGAATTGCTTTATGATTGGTTGAGATTTTGCACTGCTGCTACGGTATATGTTGACGAAGATGGTTGATCTACTGGCTAGATGGCATAAACTGACCTACTGGTTTAATCATTTAGTCTGGATCTTGAGCGGCCAATTTTTCTGATATACTGAGCAACCAAAATACTCTATCAGACAGTACGTAACATTGTTTTGCCTGCAGCACTTCTTATCTCATTGGCTTGGATGGACACGGTCGCTTTCTGAAGTGTCCGTGACATGACCAAGGCATTTATTGAAACCAGCATCGGCAACGGCATGGCTAGACAAAGCTCAACTATACTGCCACATCAAAATTCACACGTTCAACGTGTCTGCCAGCCATTTCTCAACCTTCAACTACTGCAGGTACTCGATATCAAACACCCTAACACGCTGCGTTCATTCCATTTGGAGGATTTCTTTATATCGGTTCGTCACATTCCTCGCCTACCCTGTAAGATGGCGGGAAGTCGCGTTTGACCCTTGTAAGGGACGAGTGTGTCTTAGCCACTCCCTTGCATGGCCCCTGTAGATCCGGCCTTCGCGACAACTTCAGTTCGGCTCGCAGATCCTGAGTTTCCAGTGTTGTGCGGCGTCGATTAATCCATCAGATTGTTGGTCAGAAAAGACGTGATAATATTATCACCTTTGTCGCTCTGATTGATTGTGTTCAGACCGTAACAGACTTCAGTCAGGCATTGTTATCTTGGTTCATTCAATAGACACATTACAAATATGCATTATCAACTTTCATCGTCTTCTCCTAAATGTTGCAATAATATTTATTTCCTTGAATGTAAATTCCCTAAATATCGAACTTGGTGTTCCCTTGCCTAGGTACCTATGGTTGGAGAGCCTCGGGATACCAGAAAAACTGGCTGCTAAGAGCATAAAAGACAAAATTAATAGGTCAGTTTGTGCTACTTAAATCAGACTTTTTAGCCTGTTTATTTTTGAACCCCTAACTAACTAAGGCTCAGAGGCCAACTTTTTTGGAACCCACCAGAGGAGGTCAGGACACCCTTCCCTCGAGACATTTGCCCACCATCAGGTAAAACATTAGGCACTACTCCATTCCTCTCGACCCATATTGCCTCCCTATAACACGCCACGATCTATTAGAGGACAACTGAATTCCAGTCCAGGTCATTTTCTTACCATTTAGCGCGTTTCATCAGCTTCCTCTGCACAGTTCCAGCCACAATTGACAACGATGGGGCGTGTCTCCCTGCATAAATAATCATTGTCAGCCATTGTTACTACCTTCAGAACCCACTAACTGGTATGCGCGACTCCCGTAAAAGGGTTTTAATTGTTATCGCATTACCTGGAACTGCGATTCTGGACCGGAAGACATTTCCAGCCACGCGGGTCGACGTGTCTCGTCAAGCGAATAATGCAGTATTCTTCTGTAAAGTGCCAATGGATAAAGGAGGTTAACATGGTGTTCCAGAATACAATGAAAGGGCCCTCGCCATGTATATCAAGCTGGTAGTCGCTCACCATTGAGAAAAAGAATCATCAACACACAACCTTCCACTCACACAGCAAAGGGGATCAACTATTCTTCCCTCTCAGCCTCATCTGTTTAAAGTATTTCTCTTCACATATCCAGACAGCAAAATGAGAAGTGCACTTGCTTTCTTGGCTCTCGCTGCCACAGCTTTCGCTGTCCCTCAAGCAGTCACAGAAGATATCAGCCCCAAAGATGGTCCTCCCAAAGGATGCACAACATCATACAGCGGTCAATTCGAAGTGACAATCTTCAAACCAAGCAACACCAAGCGCGATCTCAGCGAGGTAAGGCGGTACAGTCCATAGATCAAAACCTGTTGACTGACAAGTAGTAGAAGCGCTCGTGTAACGGCGAGGGTGTCCTCGTCCTTAACCTCAAAGACGGAGTACTCAAAGACGCCCAAGGTCGCACAGGCTACATCTCCGAAAGCTACCAGTTCCAATTCGACAAGCCTGCCCAGTCTGGCGCAATTTACACTTCTGGCTTTTCCGTCTGCTCAAACGGTACACTTGCTATTGGTCCATCAGCTATCTTCTGGCAGTGCAAGTCAGGCGATTTCTACAACCTCTACGACCGCGACTGGGCTGAACAGTGTGAGCCTGTCGAGTTTGGTGTTATGCCCTGTGGTAAGGGAAGCTCTTCCAAGTCTGTGCCTAAGAAGAGGATTGTGGGAAGCAGTGTTGTTGCAACGACTGTCGTGACGGTTGTTTCTGATGGCACTACCAAGGAGGTCCCCACTACAATTGCGGTGCCCATGTGTCAGATTGGTGATGGACAGGTCCAGGTTCGCACGACACCTTGCGATGATATGGAACTTCCCATCATTACTGCCCCTCCTGTTAGTCAGGTCTCGGACGGCAAGCTGCAAGTTCCCACCAGGGCACCACTAGCTCCTCCTGCTGTCAAGCCTCAAGACAACCCTGGTGAGGCTGGCAAACCTGAAGGTGATGCAACTGGAAGTGGCGATGGAGGCAAATCCAGTGGCGGCGATTCGGGTGATAACTCTCAACCAGGAGCTTCGCCTGCTGGCAACTCGGCACCTGAGAACACTGGTACAGCTTCTCAAAACTGTGCTGGCTCTGATGACGGGTCTTGTGGTCGTGGCCAAGGAAGCGCTGGTAGCTCCGGAAAGGCCATGCCCACAGAAACCGACGACGAAGTGCTAGCCACTGACTCCAGTTCCCCTTCTGAGACAGGTGATACAGAGGAGACTGGTACTTCCTACAGCGGCAGCACCCGCGCCGTCAAACCTTTCCGACCCCAGAGCACCGACAGCGATGATGCGGCAGAAACAGATAGTGGTGCGGATGCAGGTTCAGATGACAACTCATCTGCTGATGCTGCTCAGTCGAATGCGTTGAGGGTCGCTGCCAGCTTGGGCATGGTGATTGTTTCTGGTGTGCTAGGAAGCCTTTTGGTTCTGTGATGGATATGATGATGAAAATGATTTGTGGTTATGATAGTTGTCGCATCGTTGCATGAATTTGGTGTTTGGGACGTTTTTAATGGTTTTAAATCTTGAATCTTACTGTTCTTTGTTAGCTATCCGAAAGTAAAATAAACTATCTATTCTACTGGGTACCAGAAAGGTTAGCCTCCGAACTCCAGGGTATAAAAATAAATATCCTGAGAAGCTTGGTCTAAACAGCATAAGCTGACCTACTAATTTCGTCTCTTATGCTTCTAGCAGCCAATTTCTCTGATACCCTGATGACTGTACAAGTATTCTTGAATCAGTCAGTATCGCAATGATTTATTGGTGGGGACAGTAACTACAAGGATTAGAGTAGGCCAGATGAGAGGGCTGATAGTGGTGAGATTCCTCTTATCCAATGGCATACGTATCCACGTCCAGGCATATGATTATGCCCCGTCAGGCTGAGCGAGTAGAGGTAGGCTGTAAAAGAAACAGCGCATTATTGCATATACTCGGCTGGACCAGGGCAGGGCAAGGCAGGCTGTGCTTGAACCTGAACCTAAACCCCGCCTCAACTGGTCATGCCTACCTAAATAATAAATTAATACCTTTGGGCTGATCATTCAAAACTGCGTTTAGTTTGCGTCAATGCTAGACCAAGATGACGCAGTCTACTAAGAAGGAGAACCATGAAAGAAACGGATTATTCATCCTCCATCCTAGTTCAGATGAGCTGTACCATGACAGTAAATGCCTAGTCGAGTAAGTAATATAACATCGATTATTCTACGTGAGGGTGTCTTGGTTTGCCTTTGATTCTGACACTTCAACAGTATCGTCGCAATACATGGTCTCGGCGGCCACCCATACAAAACATGGACGGAAAAGGAAGATCGGCATCTGTGGCTGCGAGACTCTCTACCAATTCATGTTCCCGAAGCGCGAATCATGACTTTCGGATACGATTCAGTCGTATTATTCGGAAAGTCTCGGTCACAAATCTGCGATTACGCCCTTGATCTGGCTAATCGGCTGGAGATACTTCGCCAAAGCCCACAGGAACGTTGCCGACCTCTACTTTTCATCTGTCATAGCCTCGGAGGTGTCGTGTTCAAGGAGTTCCTCGTCCAGGTCACACTGAACAAGGATCTTGAGCATCTCGCTCAAAGTGTTGCCGGTGTCATATTTCTCGGCTGTCCTCACCGAGGCTCTCGGATTGCTTCCCATGCACGTCTGTTATCAAAACTGATCAACAGCGCAACGCTTGGGACTGGTGCGAGATCTGATCTATTGAAGACGCTCCAAGTATCCTCCGCTGAGCTGGAAGCAGTTTCTCAGCACGCAAGATATCCGTTAAAGTCTATCGTTATTGTGTCTTTTTATGAGCAGCAACCAACGGGACGAAGCATGGTAATGGCAAGCGATCCCACGTGTTGACGTTATTTCTAATTGTAGACATTAGGTTGTAGAACCTTTCTCGGCCATTCTGGGCCTCCCCAATGAGCGTGCTGTTCCTGTCAATGCGAACCATCGTGGGCTGGCCCACGTTTCACCAAAAAAGCCTCAACAATATCTTCCAATCTGGTCCTCCATAAAACAACTTGCAGAAGGTCAGTGATCATTGCTTTTTCGACTTGGGCACACTGTTAACATAATTCTTCAGGATGTGTCACCTCTATAGAAGCCGATAACAGAGACCTTCTTGATGCTCTATTTTGTCTAGATCCCAAGGCGGCTCAAATGAGGCCTCGCCAATCACAAAACGGCACTTGCGAATGGATATTCAGCCATCCCAAGTATATGCAGTGGCTAGACTCTACGGAAACTCCATTACTCTTACTCACGGGTGTCGCGGGATCTGGTAAGAGTGTCCTCACACGCTGCGTAGCAGAGCACATCCAATCTTGCGGATCGAGTAGAGATTCAGAATCCGGTTACCTTGTCGTCAGTCACTTTTGCTCATACATGGACGCCGTATTCAATAGTGAGGACACTGTACTCCGTACTCTACTGCACCAGCTTATTCAACTCAATCCGCGTTGCGGTACGCTCGTACGTAATCGAGTAGAAAGCTGCAAAACGGGAGGGAAAGTTTTTGAACTGACCACCAGAAACATGTGGGAGGCTTTACACCAGGTTCTTTCCATGCAAACCATGAGTCGGGTCATTATCGTCATTGACGCTATCGAAGAACTTGGTACCGCTGTTGCTGCTGCTGTTCTCGATGGCCTATCCGAAATTGCGAACAACCTCCACAGGCAACATATTCCCCTTAAAGCCTTCATTTCAAGTCGCCCAAGCACTGGCTTGACAAGGAGTGGGCTCAAAGGGCTTGAGGTGCTGCATCTTGGGGACATTGATATGAAGAGTGACATTGAGAAATACCTTCAAGCATCCATTGTTAACTTGAAAACCGAGAATGAGAGCTTCGACGCCTCTATAACACCCGATCTTGAGCAGAGAATTGTTCTTTCCATCTCTCAAGCTGCAGCTGGTATGTTCCTCATGGCTGTGATCGCATGGGAAGACTTCCAAAGAGGCCTATTTTGGAACGAAAACACGATAGACGAGAAACTGGACGAAGTTCTCTTGAATGGTGCTAGTATGGCGAATTTCTATGACAAACTGGTCGAAAAGATTGACGATTCAGTTCTTGAAGACATATTCCTGGTGTTCTCTGTTCTAGCCGCAGCAGCGCGACCCATGTCCGAAGTCGAGGTTGGGGTAATCCTGGGTATGTGTCGGTCGAGGAAGCACATAAAGAGATCCAATGATTTTGAGTCCTTCCGGAACTTAAATGCAGTGATAGAAAAAGAGGTTCCGCATCTCGTATCCATCCAGGACGATGGCACACTGGCATTTGTTCATTTGTCGTTCAAAGACTACCTCGAGAGCCAGGACCATTACGAGCACATCATTGAGACGGGACGTCAAAGCATCACCAAGGCCTGTCTCATGTATCTCAAGTTGGAGGATCTGTTGAAAAGTGCTTCAATTGAAACAGAGCACAGCGGTATGAAACTCAGGTGACTGGCGCTGTGCCCTTGACAGTTACTGACATCTGGTTTGGCAGAACTAGCCGCACAATATCCGTTTCTTGATTATGCCAGTAGTCACTTTCTGTGGCATATTAGAAAGTTCCCAACACATGACCCCATGTGGCTGCGCTTCTCTGAAACAACTGGAGACAAGAGCATTTACTCTTTGAACTCTTTATGGCCGGAAGGGAAATACTATGGAACGACACCTCTGAGATATGTCCTTAGCAACATGTCCGAATCTTCCGCGCTCTCTCTTCCACGCATATTCCGTGATCATGGCTATGACATGGACGAAAGGTGGTCATCATGCCCTGGGAGAGCACTCCAGTACTGCTGTATGATTGCAAACACTCCATTTGGAAGAAAGGCTGCCATTTTGCTTCTCGAACTTGGAGCAAACCCAAGCCTCCCTAAGAGTCCTTTCCGTTCCAACCTTGGACTTGCCCTTACGGCAAAAGCGTGGGACTTGTACGATGAGCTACTATTTCATCCAATGACAGATCTGAGTGCGCGAAATGAGCAGGGAGGTACGTTGTTACACGATCAAGTCAGAGGTGGTCCCATCCAGCGCGTTTCTGAGATGCTGGACTTGATTACTGAAACGGACCTCAACGCCCAAGACCGCGATGGCTACACTCCACTTCACCTAGGAACGTCTCTTGGCAGGGAAGACGTTGTACGCATGCTCCTCAGCAAGCCAGGTATTCGACTTGACTTGACTGACAGGATAGGCCGAACACCGCTGACACTGGCTACTTACTGGGGGCTAAAGTCGATGGCTTTGGTACTCATCGAGCACTCAGAGGCGTTCCCCATTGCTAGAGGAGGACATCTAAGTGCCCTTGTTCTCGCAGCAAAGCACGGCGATAAGGATATCTGCGAGCGGTTGATGGCAGCTTGTGGTTACCGGAATCTGTGCTTCCATCTCGACATGTCAGGTAAGGGAGTGTTACATCACGCTGCTATAAATGATTGGGACGATATGATAGATACATGTTTGCGACGCGGCGGCCTCACACTGAACATAGACCAGATAGACCATTCTGGTCGTAGCGCGTTGCACTATGCTTCACATCTTGGCAACTTCAATAGCTGCCGGGCTCTTATTCAGAGTGGTGCCAGTCTCACACTGCAGGACCGTCTGGGTAGAACAGCTGTCCAGGCCGCTGCCGATGCTGGTTTCAAGGAATGCCTTATCCTGCTTCTAGAAAGCGGCCGTGTCGACCCAAGCCAGCGAGATATCGAAGGGCGCAGTTTGGTGCATTGGGCAGCCACTTTGGACTGTGTTGATGTGATGAAGCTGGTATCAGAGATACCTGGCGCAAGATTGGATCAACCAGACCGTCATGGCAAGACACCCATTGACATTGCTTTCATCTGCAAGAGCAAGTATGTTGGCATATTCCTTGCAGAGAAAGTGCCTCATATCAATATCTACAGTTGGGATTCAATGTACGACACGCCATGTGTTGAATACGGGGCCGAGGATTGCAGGATTGATACATCCTACGAAGTGGATCTGCTGGAAAGAGAAGCGAGACGTCAAAAGCTAGCGAATGAAGAGCATATGCAAGTACAATTACAGTACCCGTGTCACCTTTGGGCGCTGACTCCGTATCATCGTGAGGGGGCCACGACCAAGAAAGAGGATTCTGAGAAGTCTAACAAGAAGAAACCTTCAAAGAATAAGACCTCGAAGGGCAAGACTGAAAAAGAGAAGTCATTGAAAGGGAAATCTTCCAAGGAAAAAAGCTCGAGAGGGAAAGATTCGAAGGAGGAAACCTCGAACAAAAAGCCCTTGAAGGACAAATCTTCAAAGAAGAAACCATCGAAATCTGTCAAGAAGTGAGAAATTCACAAAATGCACCATCCACAAATCATCTCGTCTGATATGAAGTCTTGTATAAAAAATACCTCGTTCAAGTCTCAGATCATGAGTGAAGATATGGCGTCAGCCTGCATCAAAGATACCGATAGTGATGAGATAGGATCGCAATGATGGAACTGGATTGGTTAGGCGCCTGGTTGATTGTTAGCCTTTTGCAAAAGTTCCATGACTCTCTGAGGGAAACCGCGCGTTGGTCTACGTAATCAATAACATGATCAAGCTTGATATAATACCAACAGAACAATGTTCAATACTGCAAGAAAGTAACCTGCGTTAGACGGCACATATTACATACCGTTCAACAGCCATGTCTAAGTGTGGCTTTCCCGTTGAAGACCCAGTAGCCTCATACTGGCAACTTCCCCCTCACCGTATTGCAAACCATCGAACAACCCCCGATCTTCCAAAGAACGCTGATTATATAATTGTCGGATCAGGCATTACTGGCGCTGTAGTCGCCCACAAACTCTTGGAACGTGATGCATCAGCGGCAATACTCATGATTGAGGCACGAACAGCTGCCTCTGCAGCATCAGGTCGCAACGGCGGACATTGTCGCGCAGGATGGTGGCACAGGTTTCCGCGTCATGTTGAGAAATACGGAGAAGAAGAAGCAATCAAGATCGACAACCTTGAACAAGCAAATGTTCAAGCGATGGCCGACTTTGTTCGTCTACAGAACATCCAATGCGATTTCAAGCCGGTCGAAACCGCAGAAGTGTTCAAAACTAAATCAATGTTCGACAAAGCGCTAGAAGCTGTCAAATTCCGACAAGCATTCCGTCAGAGGCTACCAGAGTCTGGCATCGTCATTAACCATAGAGCTGTACAGGGCAAGGAAGCTCAGCTTGCTTTTGGCATCCCTGGCGTTATTGGTGCTACGACATACCTTGCATACACCCAAAATCCATATCTCCTGGTCTGCAATATGCTCGAACTAAGTATAGCAAGAGGCCTCAACTTGCAAACCAACACCATTGTGACAAAGATTGCCAAACAAGATAATGATTGGGAAGTCATTACGCAGAGAGGATCTGTGCGAGCGAAAAACGTTATCCTCGCCACCAACGCTTACACCAATGTGCTCTATCCGGACTTGGCAGCAACAGGCTTTCTTGTGCCCAGTCGACGTCAGGTAGCAGCAATCCGCCCGGGGGACAAAGCCGCTGGAATTCCAGCTTTGAGGAGAAGTTGTGCCTTGTCCGACTATAACGAAGGAGATTATTTTCTGGTCCGAGAAGCAGGCCTTCAAGGGGCCGGGGATATGCTCTACGGCGGAGGGGAACATATCGACAAAGGCACAGGTTGCACTGATGACTCAAAGATTAACCATGAGATTTCGGAGTATCTCCACCATGCTGCCGCAGAGTATATCGGGCATAATGGCTGGGGGAAAGAAGGTGAAGTAGTGAACGACTGGGTTGGTATTACATGTTACACACCAGACTCATTCCCTCTTGTCGGAGAAGCCCCAGGACAGCCAGGACTCTGGGTCTCTGTCGGTATGAATGGTCACGGAAGTAGGTACTCCTCCGCATTGACTGCACAGAGACCTAACATGACAATAGTGGCGTTTGCTTATAAGTGCGCGGAGGCATTAGTGTGCATGATGGACTCAGAACCAGATTGGTTTCCAAAGTCGTTCCGCCTCGCAAGAGCTTTTGAGAAAACAAATGAAACGTTCCGTAGAACCTAGTAGCTACAGACTGATTCAATTTTAGGAGTCCTAAAGGCCATAAGTCTAGTTTGGTCTGCAAACTTTCAACGCCGTCATTTAGCCACGCGGCTCTACAATCAATATGATCTGTTTGAGTGATGTTTGCCCCCAAAGTCTGCATCAAATAATACCCACAAAATGAATCAGTGCCTGTGGTGGAAAGGAGCTACAGGTTGAATGGAATCGAATTTCAGTGTAGTACAAGATGAAAAGGAGGATACTCCATAGTTTGTGCAAGTACTCAGGAGCTAGCTTACAAAGAATTATCCTATACAAGATTATAATGTTTCCCACATCAAAAAAGCTTCACTGTTGATTCTATGCCCCGAGGCGTCCATTCGGATTCTTTAACCGACTCCAGAATACAGTATCGAAGCCAGCCAATTCTCTCATAAGAGCCTTTTGTCTCGCCAAACCGGCCGGGGAGTTGCTTCAACACAAGTCCATCGATACAGATAGGATCACAATCAGTTTCAGCGCCCAGTAAGAGCAAGTAAACATGCTGTAACGCGTCTCGCAACACTTCTTCTGTTTCCCATCAAAATGGAGCTTTGAGTAATTTGAACAAGTTGGCATAGGTATGGCCCAGAATGTTCTCTTCCAGTCTGGCGGAAATTCACTACTCATGTCAGTTTCCTCATCCTACCGAAACAGTGCGTTTGAACCTTCCCGTCTTTCATACCACGTTTGCCTCTTGCTTCGCAAACATAGGCGCTTGGCTGTTGTGCGATTGAGTGAAAACGGCCTCTCTACTCAGAGAATGTAACGAGGCTAGAACCCAGCATGCCATCAGACTTTGTCCGAACATCTTGCAAGATATATGAACAATGTCGTTCTGCTCTCGATTAATCTTGTAGCTATACCTCTACACTGATTCATTTCTCTTTTCTTGTCCTTACTTACTGCCATTTACGCTATTTCGATCGCCTCGTCTTCCCATTATTCACTGCCTCTTGGAGGTTTCACACTGGTTCATTCACCTTTCTTCATCTTGATTCACTTCGTTGACGTACCTTTGCCTACCATGAGCCAAAATATTCGACCGCAACGTTTCAGCGATTCTGTTGAACTTCTGACGAAAACGCAACGTGATATTGCTTTGCGCCAAGCTCAAAAGATCCAGCAGTTGGTTGTTGAAAAAATCGATAAAGAATATAGGATGACCAAAGATGATCTGAGTGTTATCATAGCCAACCCTCAGTTCGCCGTGGATCGAAACGTCCGTCCTCGAGAGATTATCCAGCATATGGATAGACACATTCTGTTGTCTAATCATTTTTTCAAGACAGCCGCCAACTATCTCCTGCCATCTGTCCGACGGGGTAGATTGGACCGTGATGAAGTTGAAGCAGGAGCCACTTCGGCTGACTATGTACCAAGAAACCCCAGAGCAATGGGCGATGCCAAGGAACGAGACCAACACATGTGTGTTATCACGGAGCTGGCGGACCCGGAAGGGGCCCATATACTGCCTTATTCAGCTCTCAGTAGCGCCAAAAATATAGCAGTCACGAAAGACTGCTGGAGGATCACGGCATCGCTGGTGGACCCAGCATTTCACCGCACTTATGGCCGAAATCTCACAAACCTGACTGGGTTCGAGATGTCAGCGAACCTGGTATCTCTCACCAAGTACCTGCATGATTTCTTCGATCGGTGTTATTGCTGCTTCAAACCTCACGATGATGCACCTACAACACCGGGCATTAGTGTCAAGTTTTTGTGGTTACCCAAAGATTTCACAGATAAGGAGAGATTTCCAAAGTATGTGTCCCTGGATGGACCAAACACCACTGTGCATCGCATATACAACGTTCTGGATGCCGCCTTTGGTGCAGGATTCCCGGCTCGCACACCCTTCAATGGGAATGGCTACGTCGGAGCCTTTCTCCATTCGGGCGAGATGTTGACAAGTGGTCATGTCTTCACCATCAGGAACCAGAGTGCACCTGAGGGGAAAATGATGCATGACATGATGAGACTGCACTTCAAGTGCATGTACTTGTTGATGTTACGAGGTGTGAGGGTGCTTGGGGAGTCAGGTGAAGGTGACGACGACGACGCCGCCTTCGACGATGACAATGGTGCCAAGGGAAAACACCAGCCCCGGCGCCGCTCCCAGTCCACTACCCGCGCAAAGCGGGGCCGGATGTCCACGACTCCGAGCCCAAGACCACCGACCCCAGGTGGCAACATCCGAGGATCGTTCAGTGGTAGTCGAGGTGGTGGTCGAGGTGTCAGTGGCCGTGGTGGTGTCGGTGGCCGTGGTGGTGGCCGTGGCCATGGTGGTGGCCGTGGCGTTGGCGTTGGTGGTGGTGGTGGTTCTGAAACTTATGCCAAGTAATCGGATGATTTCCTGGTGTTTTTTGCTTGAGTAGGTAGAAAAGTTTGAGAAATCGTATTCTGTGTATTAACGGTGCCGTAGGGAAGGATTGCAGCCTTGAAGTAGATGACTGGCAGGCTGCCGATAGCTCTTCTTTTCGTCGCAGCAGCGGGCATTTTGTCGTACGAGGCCTGCGAAAGTGGTTAGCAACGTAGAGCGCATGGGGACTGGGGATTGACTGACTGTCGGCTCTGAGGGTCTTTGGCGAGCTTAGTGGATTGAGGGTTGTAAGGGGAACAAACTGCTACTGTGTGTACAGCTTAGTAGAAGCTTCTTTTATTACCTTTATTATAGAATTCAGTCGTTGCTGTGTTGATCTAGACAGCTGTTCTGTGAGTTTTGTACTTGTTGGGAAAGTCAGTTATTGTGAGAGGAATTTTAACGATATGATATACTGAGAATTCGATCTGTGCAGATAGATTAAGCTTATTATTAAAAATATTAAGAATATTAAGAAGGCTTAGGCTTTAGTTCAGAGTTAAAAAATATATATAAAGTATTCTGTGTATTCTTTTGCATATTGTAAGTACACACCTTGAACCTTTTCTGAATTTAACTTTATAATAAATCATCATGACTCTGATGCCAATATATAACCTTTTTTGCCCTTGCCCTAGAATAAGGTTATAGGGATAATATAATAATCCCTCTTGCTGACTTTCTTCTACTTTTTTTCTCTTCCTCTTATATAAGTACACATAATGTGACGAAACATTCTGCCGTAGCGGAGCTATTTCTTTAGAATGTTAGTGATTCACTGAAACCCGATAATGACCAAGTGATAGAATCGTTGATGATGGAGGTTTGCAGTAGGTATAAAAGTAAACAACATAAAACTCTAATCTAAGCAGCATAAGCTAATCTGCTAATTCTATCTCTGATGCCATCTATAGCTAACTATTCTCGTATAATAAGACTAGAGGCGGCTCTGTTGGTGTTGCTATGTGTTAAGCGAAGTGAATTATTCTACTAACCAATCACAACGCAGACGTACATCTGAAGTTGAGAATTGACGAAATCGCGAAGCGGGGCTTGTCATGGTTCAATCGTCTACCTACTTACTTATCACCAGCAAAGAGAAGCGAAGATGACTTCGCATGCTATAGTGGTCATGGCACCACAACCAACAAACTTAAGAAACCAAACACCATCCATCTTTCTTGCGGGCATCACAACAAGCACAAGCGAGCCAGACTGGCGCCAAGTCCTGGCGGATGCGCTGAACAACTATCCCGTCACAATCCTCAACCCGAATCGACCCGACTGGGACAGCACATGGAAAGAAGATTTCTCTGACAAGCGTTGGGCGGAGCAGGTCTCGTGGGAGCTGGACATGCAAGAAGCTGCAAACATCATTGTCTTCATGTTTCACGAGGCTACGGAAGCACCGATAAGCCTCATGGAGCTGGGTTTGGCGGTCAGGACCAAGTCAGTTGTTGTCTGCGCCCACCCGAACTACAGGAAAAGAGGAAATGTTGATGCAGTCTGTCGTCGGTTTGGCGCAAAGTTGTTAAGCACACTGGAGGAACTCGTGGATTGTTTGATTACAATGTTGGACCAGAGGTCAAAGTGATGAAAACCCAAGAGATTCTATCTATGGTGAATAATTCTTTGACACCGAATACAGAAGAGTAACTAGGCTCTTACTAGAGATTGTGTTCCGTACCTATCCATAGTAGGTAACATTGACAAACCGTAGCCTGATTTACCACGGAAGGCTGCAATCATCAATACCGGAAAACCACAGATACGGACATTATAAACATACGCTTGGATCACAAAGTGAGCTGGCAATGGCGCTAATAAATGTATCCATGTCTAATGGAGGTGAAAGAAAAAGACAAACTTGAGCATGACATGCTTTCAAACTGTAGTAAAATCTATCAATCGATCACTTGCACGTGTTTCCATTAACGCACGACTGGGGTCGCCAAGCGAACAATAAGTGAGAAGAAAATTGCATCACGGAGATTTCTTCCAATTCCTAACGACAAAGATCTTAGCAGCTTTTAAGCCCGGGTGTCTCGGTGGGTAATATGTATCTCTGGGCTAATACATCATGCCATGCAAAGGGGCACACATCGTTGCTACGCAATCAATGACATAGCTCGTGACAGAACTTTGTAGAATGGCATAAGCTACCCCATGCTGAAGTTGAAGCGGAGTCGGACTGTTGCCACCTGATTTTCAAGCCCGTATCTTATTCGAGTGAGGCCACGACGTACACGCGATCTCGCTAGGATCTATTTCGCAAATAGTGAATACTAGGTACCAGAAAGGTTGGCCTCCAAGATTTAGGGTACAAAGATAAATAGCCTAAAGGTCTAATCTCAATAGTATAAACTAACCTGCATATTTCGTCTCTTATGCTCCTAGCCGCTGCCTCTAGGTACAGAGGTCAAAAGTCACTAGTTGACTAATTCTGAGAAAGGCGGCCAAGTAACAACAAACCTTGTCGAGAGATTGCCTTTTGTGTTACCCAGCAGTGTTAGTGAATCATGGCTCACTACTAAGGCAACAATGAAGCGGGGTTGAACTCTGTGGGACTTCATTAACTTTCTTCACGGTTGTCGATTACCTAGACTAGTACTTATATAAATCCAGACATTTCAGCGACAAGATAAATCTCATCAAAAGCAGCCGCCTTACTAGCACGCCTCACTCCTCCTTTTCCATTATCTCCTCCCAACAAGATGCCCCAAACTTTGACCCTGCCACATCACCCAGCTCCGGCAGAAGTCTTTCCGGTCGCTGGTATTCAAGATGCCGATGTACAAAAACGATATAAACACGCCAGAGATATCGAACAGGAAATTCGGATCCTTGAACCTCATTTTCGTATTCGAGTTGAACACCTTGCTGTGATCCTGCTTCTTCCTTCACGACATCTTGAGCACGGTGGTCATCTCTCACACGTTACATGCATCGGCGAAATCCTGAAAGACCGACTGCAAAGCATCTCGCCATTTTGCAAGCATTACATGCTCCATCTTGACCCTAATAACTTGAGTAAAATCTACTGGAGTCACGCCATACCTGAGCAGGTAAAATGGCAGGAGTCACTGCACCCCGATATGACCCTAGACCAGATCAAGCGGTCGATGTCCTACCGTTCGTCTTTCAAAACTCGAACGAGTCCCGACAGAGTTCCCGCCAGCATCGGTGACGAGCAGGAGAACAAGTGCAAAGCGCGCTTCGGTAACAAATGTGTTCTGACGGGAAGCGAAGATACTTCAGTCTTTTGGTTCATTCCCCGTGGATTTAACGATACCGTGGACCACAACGACGCTACAGGTAATCTTGAAGCAGGATGCATTCATTTGACAAGGGTCGACCTTTTGGATGATCTCCACAGTAACAGTGAACTTGGCAAGACTCACAAAGTTTGGAACATGATCTGCGTTGACAAATTTATTTGCGATCTTCTCAAAAAGGGTCTGTGTGCATTCAAGCTTGTTCGCAGTCAACGACTTCCCGGCGGACGCAGCCAGGTGCACTTGAAGTTCTACTGGATGCCTGAGCTAGCTGGACGATTCAATCAAGCCATTGATCTCAACAATGTCGAACGTACACAGGAACTCACCTCTGACCTCAAAAACTTCCAACGCCATGGCTGTCCCCCCCCACAACAAGCCAAGTCCAGTCCTGCTGCTCAATCGATCTCGCGAGTTTCCTCGGGCCAAGACGTCTACATAACCATGCCTGAAGAAGAGTTGAATCTGTTCCAATCCGTGGTTGGGATACATTGGGGTTGTGTCATATTTACAGCTCTTTGTGGTGGTGCTGGGCGCGCTTGGTACTTGACTGGCCAGAATCAAGTGACTGGCTCTCTTCAGCCGAGGGACAAGGAATTCAAACAGTACAGACAGCAAAGGAATATTGAAATGGAAATGGAAAAGGGAAAGTGAATGGGAAAAAGCGTCAAGAAGCACCCGAACGATGGCTCAGCTCGGTTTTGCGTATTTCTCATGTCACTATTGGTTTCCTGTACTTTGATCACAAATTAGATGCCTAATTGTCTAATACATATTTGTTATTTCCAATTGAAACCTTGTATTAATAGGTACTGGCGACAGAGGTATCAGGGTTCTCACAGCTTGGGGCTGTAAGTAAATAAGGCAATGCTTGAGTGAGTAGTGATAGCCTCAATTTCTCTACCCGCAATAATGAGCCGCTGCAATTACGCGATGCCAGTTGCGGGGTCATACCTTGGCAATCCTGGTTCAAGAAAGATAAGAATCATCAATCGGCTCAGACTGTGCCGTTGGTGATGCAAAAGCTTACAAAGGTTCCTGTTGAACGACGATCTTTGCACCAAAATGCTACAGAACCTGGCCAGCGGGTCGTGAAAAAAACAGGGGACTAGAAGAGGACTAGACGAAAATACTAGTGCTTTTCTAGGGTCTTTACGCACTAAAGCTGCTCCAATATTTCTATCAAGCATTAGATCAGTACAAGTCTTTATGCGACCCGCCTGAGCCTGGGGAACTTCTGTATCGCAGTGTGACCTATTGATCTGCATTGGGAAGGTGACCGGATACAGTAGCAGTATATCAACATCAGAAGCCCCGCCTCGTTTTTAACCAGGACAACAACATCCCTCATCATCAGCATCAATAGTAAACATGGCGCGTGGATGGTTTGTCAATTGCGCTGCTTTCCTCTTGGCCTTGACCGCCGGAGGAAACGCGTCCCGTATTCCCGCCCTATCCGCTCGCGCCAAAGACAGCAGTCCCAAGGCCGTCAACATCAGCGTGCCTGTCGATCATTTCCACAATGAGACCATCTATGAGCCTCACTCTGACAAGAAGTTCCCATTGAGATATTGGTTCGACGCTCAGTACTACCGCAAGGGCGGTCCCGTCATCATTCTCGCGTCAGGTGAAACTTCAGGCGAGGACAGAATTCCCTTCCTCGAGCATGGCATTCTCCAGATGCTGGCCAACGCGACAGGCGGTATCGGCGTTATTCTCGAGCATCGCTACTATGGAACGAGTTTCCCTGTGCCAGACTTGAAGCCCGAGAATATGCGCTTCTTGTCAACTGAGCAGGCCCTTGCTGACACGGCCTACTTTGCGCAGCATGTTGAGTTTCCCGGAATGGAGGAGCACAATTTGACTGCTTCAACCACTCCTTACATCATCTATGGTGGCTCCTACGCTGGTGCATTCGCTGCCTTCGCCCGCAAGATATACCCCGACCTTTTCTGGGGTGGTATCTCCTCTTCTGGCGTCACCGAAGCTATTGTTGATTACTGGCAGTACTTTGAGGCCGCACGTCTCTTTGCACCCGGCGACTGTGCCAAGGTCACCCAGAAGCTTACCCACGTCGTTGACAACATCCTTCTCGGCGATGACAAGGAGGAGAAGAAGCAGCTCAAGGTTGCCTTTGGTCTTCTCGGTCTTCGCGATGATGATTTTGCCACGGTCATCTCTCAAGGTATCGGAGGCCTGCAGGGCAACAACTGGGATCCTGCATCCGACTCTTCCAGCTTCGGTCTGTACTGCGGCAGTGTCTCTTCCGACGACATTCTCTTCGCAAGCACTCGACCCCTCGCACCTTATGTCAAAAAGTGGCTGATCTCGGCTGGTTACAAGAAGCAGCTCAAGTATATGACAAACCGCTTCCTCAACTACATCGGCTACATCAGGTCCAACATTGAGAGTGATAAATCTGGACGCTGTGCCGATAGAACGCTAGATCAGTGTTACTCCATCCGTGGGTCAATGAACGAGACTAAGCTTGACCCCAACAACATGTCGCGACAGTGGACATACCAGACTTGCACACAATGGGGATACTGGCAAACTGGTTCCGGTGCACCAAAGGACCAACTACCCATGGTATCCCGCCTTATCGACGTCGAATACAACACAATTCCGTGCCGTGAAGAATTCAACATCACCACGCCTCCCAACGTTGAATCCATCAACAAGCTCGGCGGCTTCAACTTCAGCTACCCCCGCGTGGCCTTTATCGATGGTGAATACGATCCTTGGAGAGCTGCTACACCACACGCCATTGGTCTGCCAGAGAGAGAGTCTACTGTCAGCGAGCCTTTTATTCTGATCCCGTACGGTGTGCACCACTGGGATGAGAACGGTTTGGCCCCTGGCAGCGAAGAGATCGGACTGCCTCCTCCTGCTGTCAAGAAGGCACAGCAGGATATCATCGACTTTACCAAGGCTTGGTTGGAGGATTGGGAGAAGGAGAAGGGAAGCGCTACTGCAGACCTTTAGAGACAGATTAATGCCTTACGCCACATAGCTAATTGAATTCTTTATGAGAACGATCATATTATACATCTCAAGAACTTGTCTAGATTTCGTTGTCTCTTTGCTAGCTCTAATAACCTTCTCGCCTATTCACCTTGTTAATAAGATCAGTCCGCCCCGCGGCCAACCTTTCCAAATTCAATCCAAAAATGTCAAACAATCTCTTGTAGTAGAACGAAGAAGTTCCACTAATATGAGGCGTGATAATCACATTCTTAGCACTCCAAAGAGGATGGTTATCGGGCAACGGCTCTGGATCAGTTACATCCAACGCCGCACCTACGATCTTCTCAGAGTCCAATGCCTCGATGAGATCATCCGTATTAACAATAGGTCCACGGGCAATATTGACTACAAAAGTTCTCTTCTTGGCGAGTATTTCAAACTCGGACTTGGAAATCAGGCCCCTCGTTTTATCAGTCAACGGTAAGGCGATAACGACAATATCGAGGCCCGAGTCGAGAAACGCGTGGATGTCCTCCTTTGAGCCGCCTGAGAACCATTTACTAGGGAATTGTCCCTCTGGATCTCCAAGGCCTGGGGGGGAGTAGGAGTCATCGCGACGGGACTCGGGGGTGTTGCGAGGATGGAGAGTGTAGGCGTGGACATCCAGACCTAGTGCTTTGGATACACGGGCTGTCTGACGACCTATACTACCGTAACCTAAGATTCCACTGTGATGTGTTAGACAAAATCTTTGTTCTCGAGTGTTGTGATTTGTGTTTCGTACATTCGCTTGCCAGCTGTATCCGTGGCATCTTCGGGATCATCGCTGATACGGTGCCATCGACATTGTTCCTGAAGCTTCGAGTAGTCTTTCACTTGATATATTATTAGTTGGTGCTTTTCCTAAGTTATTCTCATTACCCACAGCGAAGTCGATGGGAAAGATAAGTCCCGATAATCCACTCAGCAATCTGAGGTCTAACTATTTCGTCAGTAACCCTCCAACCTCAGGTTAATCACGACTTACCCGTGAACGCCATTGGCTGTGCAGATAGGAACCTTTGTATCGGTAAATATGGGCGTCCTGGTTAAATGGTCTGCACCAGCGCTAGTAAGCTGAATATACTGCAGACGAGGAACCTGCTCTGGTTTCGGCAGCAGCTGAACCGTCGTTACACCTGTCAAGATGATTGTGGTATCTCTCCATTCTCCTTCGTCAAATGGAGGCTCCAAAGGTGCGCCATGCTTCTTTTCAACGAATGTCTTAATAGTCAGGTCAGGAAATCGTTTCTGTATAGCTTCAACTTGGGTTTGAGGAGACGCAGTATTGAGAAGGATGATGGCCTTGTGGCCTTTAAGGCTTTTGTTAGTCCTCGTCGTGATAAGTGTCATGATGAATTTATGTAGTGTTAAAGTTGGAGAAGGGTACTACAGAAAGATACTGGTTACTACCTACTTAAGTGAATGTCCAGGTGGGGATCAACATCGCGTCAAGGTGGGGTAGATTGACGTTCAAGATAAGGAATTACTTGTCACGATAATGACCAGGAGATAGAAGATGGTGCAATAACTACTATTACACCCTAATATAGGCCACTATAGTTAAGTGAAATGATGGACATGAAGTGTGCAGGTAAGTAGAGAGTGTTCGGCCCAGGTCCATGGCTGGTGGCGTTGCGTCATTTGGTCGCAGATAGGCTACCCTATATTAATGCTGGATAACGTATGATCTCAATTCACTTTCTACTGAAGGCTCCAAATAGGCTCTTTCAGGGTGTCACATTGATCTTTCATACCTAAAACAAAGGGCCACTCAGCGGTCTGGTCAGGTACATGTTGTGTCTTCTTAGGCTCAAAATAGAAGCCTGATCTTTGGGAAACATGCTGTAATTGTGTTGCTGCTATCGTGATGGATTATGTGGATAAGAATAACTGGATTGGCAACAAAACACGTAATCGCGTACGCAACTTGAAAGTATGTAGGCAGCAGCCATAATTACGATTACAACAATTACGGCTCAGTTCTACATTGCAACTTTGACCCATCTGGAACCCTTAAGAAGTTGGTATTCTACGTACGAGATTCTATCCGTACCAGCATCAGCCCTACGAACAGCCTACCCCCGCTAATGTTGGTTGACAGCAACTAAACCCACAGCAGCAATGGATGTCACTGGCGGTGGCAGTGCAGCGAGCTGAGCAACCACACGCTTCATGTTGGTATTATGGCTTCTTCAACTTCACTTGCACTGCCCGACACCATGAACACCAACAAACATGTAATTCCACCTTGAGGAAATTACAATGTCAAAGATGCACTTAAATGATACCCTGTCCCCCGGAGGGATGGGCATCCCATCGCCCTTCATACCATCTCTTGAGAACTCTAAATGGCATCCACACCATCGCCATCCACAGACCTTCCCGTCCCAACATACTCGGCGGCCGACAATGATGACCTCCTAAAGCGCATTGAAGCTTCCTCCTACGTCGAATTCCCAATCCTCCACTACCCCTCCAGTCGCTCGACGGATCTACAGCGCGTTACCGTCAGCGCGGATTCGAACACGTACCATGAAGCCTACCGTATCGAGACAGATATTGTTGACGCGTTCTTCCTTGCTATCGAAAAAGGCCATGATGACGTCGTATCCGACTTTATAGCCCGCGGATGGTTGTCGCCCGATACCACGAGTCAATGCGGAGAGACGCCCTTGATAGCAGCTGTGCGCGCGGGCAAGCTGCCAATGGTCAGCCGCCTCGTCGCTCTGGGCGCAAGCATCAATCAATACGGTCGCCTACAAAGAGAGGGTAAAACTATCGCACCAGAGGACCTACCTCAGCGGACTCCGCTAATGGTCGCTGCTGATCGCGGTCATCTGGCTCTGGTTAAAGTCCTGATTGAAGACTACGGCGCCAAACATGATCTCATCGCACCAGACGGCGCGATCGCTTTGCGTCTCGCAGCTATAAACCACCATCGCGAAATCGTACAATATCTGCCCCATTTTCGCGGTGGTTCGTGGAAGAGATGGATGCACGTGCATCGTAAGCAGATGGAGAGACTGCGACGCGCTGCAAAGCGGCTGTTCAAGTTTCTTTGGATACTACTTTGGGACTGTCCCAAGCTCCTTTTGTACGATGCACCCAAAGAGGTCTGTCTTGCAGTCTGGAGACGTCGCCACCGAATCAAGAATTTTGTGAAGGAAATACCCGGGAAGATTAAGAGAGGGATCATTGCGATACCCGGGCATATCGAGAACGCTGGAAAAGCAGTGTGGAAGGGTATAAAGAAGATGCCATCATTTGTGAAAAGCGTTCTTCAGGCGATCTGGGGGCTGTTGAAGAGAATACCTGGCGCTGCGATGACGGTTCTGAAATGGATTGGCAACGGACTGAAGAACATTGGCGAAGCCATCGCCAACATCTTTGTCAAGCTCTTCTCTTTCCTACACACAGTGATCATGGCCATAGTCACGTTCTTTCGTGGTATCACACTGCGGGACATCTGGGATGGCTTCTGCTACCTCGCCCGCGCCATATTGATCGACGCGCCCAAAGCAATTGGAGCATTCATCGTGTCCTTTGGCAAGGCGACCTACGATGTTCTGGAAGCTGTCCTTGGCAGTCTTGGCTCGTGTATCTGGCAGATTGGCGTGGGTATGCTTTGGCTGATCAAGTATATCCCGCTTAGAATCTGGACCATGATTGAGGCGCTGGGTACATCGTTGGTCAAGGCTTTTGAGGAGACGATGGTGTTTATCAACCCTAAGCGGATGTGAGCTTGACTTGTGAATAATAATTAATACCAACAATAAAAACATAAAGTTGAATGTGTTGTGCTTGTTAGCTCAAAACCGGACCGTCCGTCGTTATTAAAAGGCGCCGCCACAGGGTCCTGCTCAAACAGCTTATGGTCGCGATAGCCTCCAACTGCAACGCCTAACATCATTTAGTGTCAGGGGTATCCGAACTGTTAGCGCTAGAAACCCGGGTGATGAAATTAGCAGGTCAGCTTATGCTATTTAAACTGGACTTCTGGGCTGCTTATTTTTTTGCTTCTATACTCATGCTAGGTACGCTAGTCTTTCCGTTATCCACCGAGGCGTCAAAAGTGGAATAAAGACTCTCATTCAATTCCCCTCTTCCACTAACACCACGAAAAGTCCGTTGGTCAACGTTCTTTTTTCTGTTCTCCGTACTTAATGAAGCTATCGTCAAATCGATAGTTCCTTCATCGTCCCCACCAGCAGACCAGTAAACCCTGCATCTCGGACTAACCCCCTGTCTGGAGTACTGGCAGTGCTTTTGAGGATCGATAGTTTGGCGACTCAGCTGCCAAGTGCTTGTTCTAGATCGTGGACGACTTTAAGGTCATCACGATGGGTATGGGAATAAAGATGTGCGCCGCCCATGAGGTGAAGCGTTTGCGTCCACGTCTGGCTTGCACCGATTGATTGCCAAGGTTCTAGAGATGGCTCGCCGTCTTGTCCTTTCGTTCTTTCTGGCTTCGGCCTTTATTCGTCTGATGTTTCTGCTGGACCTTGTCGGCCAAAACCTGTGTCTTCTTACGCTGTTTCGAGCGTTGCGACGAGCGATGTCTCTACAGATCTTGCCGATCTCACGTCTTCTTTGGAGAGCTCAATCTCAGCAAGCGCCTCGACTGACATCTCAACTGACCGCGAGGAGTCTGATGTGGCGCAAACGACTGATAGCTTGTCGCTGAGTTTGCCTACCAGTTTTGTCACGACTGCGACTACAGATGGAGAGACCACTGTTGTGGTGACTGGCCCTGCTACAGATACCTTCAACTTTGCGACAGACTCTAGCACTGTTGCTTCCTCCTCCATTACCACTGGACGAGGAACCGACACCTCGAGCGTCACATTAGGTTCTGTCACTACAGATCCTGCAAGTTACACAACCAGTGGTGCCACAGCAGATGCCAACACTGGTACCACCAGCGATACTATAACCGATGCCTCTGGCCTCAGCACAGGTTCTGCCACTACAGATGCCTCGACTTACACGACCGGTGATGCTACGACAGATTCCAACACTGACGCCATCGGTGATGCTACAACCGATACTTCTAGCTTCACTACGGATTCTGCCAGTTGCACAACCAGTAGTGCCACAGCAGATGTCAACACTGACACCACCGGTGATACTACAACCGACAGCTCTAGCTTCACTATGAATTCTGTCACGACAGGTTCTGTCGCTACAGATTCTGCCAGTTATAAATCCAGCGATACTACAACCGATATCTCTAGTCTCACTGCGGGTTCTGCCGCTACAGATTCTGTTGCTACGGACTCTGCCAGTTACACAGCCAGTGATGCCACAGCAAATGTCAACACAGACACCACCATAGATGCTACATCCGATACCTCCAGCTTTACTACAGGTTCTGTCACTACGGATTCTGCAAGTTATACAACCAGCGATACTGCAACCGATATCTCTAGCCTTGCTACAGGTTCTGCCACTACAGATGCCTCAACTTACGCGACCGGCGATACTACAACCGATCCCTCTAGCTTCACGACGTTTTCTACCACTATAGACGTGCAGACAGTTGCAACCGGTGATGCTACGACTGATGGTTCTATCATCACTACGGACTCTATTACCACAGGTACCTCCACTTACACCATTAGCGAGTCCGACGCTGGCACCACCACTGGCCCTGTTACCACCACCTTGGCCGATTACTGTAAGCCTCTCAACCCCAAACATGAACTTCCATCGGCTAATATTTCCCAGGCAGCAACGCTGAATGGCAGAATGATGCCCTCATCGCTTCCTTCGAGGACACAATGACCTATGCGATAGGTGTCTGTGCCACTGCTATCGAACCTGTCACCACCGTTGCAGCCACAGGATCACCAGAGACTACCGAGACTGAGATTATCGTCGTTACAGAGGATCTCGCCGACGAGACTAAAATTGTCATTGATGCGCCGTCCACCAATTTTGTCGCCGGATCTGACAGAACTGTCACTGCTGTCCGCCGCGATGGAATCATCGAGATCGTTGAGCCAAAGACCATTTACGACACAGTCGCCCGTACGACTATCGAGCTGCCGACTTCTTACGAGACGATATATACTACTAATGTTGAATAAATCGGCACTACCAGCGTGGACACAGTCTACGATGTCGTCGATACTCAGACAACGTTGATGATTACGGATACGACCGAGATCACAACCGCTACTTCTACAGACGTGGTTACCAAGACTGTCACCAGTATTGAGAGCATTCCTACTACGTCTACCGAGTATGTAGTCACCGGCACAACCATCAAGTTTGCTCCGGGAATGACTGTTCACGTGACCAACTCTCGTACATTCGTCGTTTATTCGATCCCATCTACCCGGACGCACGTTCTGTACACCACTACCGACTATCTCACTTCTACTTGGACGACGGTCACTGTTCAGTCAACGGACACTGACTATACCACTGTCCCTACAGAGACCATAGACGTTACTACCGCGACGAACACGGTGGACGAGACTATCGTCACGAGCACTGACACAGACTTCACTACGAGCACTGTCACAACTAATGAGTGGACCACAGAGACTTGTAAGTCTACTTAATTGATCTTGTAAACGAATACTAATATTCCGCAGCCGTCTCTACTTCAACTAGCACGAAGCTCCTCCCTCCAAAGTATACCCAGCACGAGTTCCCCTGGTTGCAGAACAAGAAACGAGCCATCGCCAGCGCTGCTCTTGAGGCTCGCGTCGCTCTGCCCGACAGCCTCGAAGAACAATGGATCAACGAATTTGGCGAATCCCACTTCCATAGTGCCTGCTCGTGCTTTCTTCCTTTCTCTCTCCCCACGAGAACCGTCTACGCGTCTGCGGAACTTGAGACGATCGTTGAGAAGTCCACCACTGTTAACAAGATCTATGGCGACACCGTCACGCTGACCCTTACCACGGCTGCTACCATCACTACTCATGAGACCGTGACGGAGACGACAGTTGTAGATGGGACTACCTCTATCGAGACGCGCACCATCCATGAAGATGTCACTCAGACTGTTTTGTCTACACCTACAGGCCAATCTCTTATCACAAAGGTTGTGGTCAACGATGATGTGAAGCAAATCACTAAGGAGATCGCCGTCATTGACACAATCACTCTGTATGGTATCGCTACAGGATACACGTGGATCGAGGTTACCCGCACGCAGGATATTTATGATCTCCGCAGCAAACTGTTTCCTGTTGTTCAGACCATTGACATTGCCGAAACGTCTACCTCCACTCTCGCGACTACTACTGTTGAGACTACCGTGGATGTAACTTCTACTGCGCTGTCCACTGCCGATGAGACTGTCTACGATGCGTTAACCAGCATTTTGCCCGTTGCTGTCACTGATGTGAAGAAGTTCACATACACAAAGACTATCTTCACTGACGCGACTTCAGTCTACTCAATTGAGGCTACCAACACTGTTGGTACGATTGCGACAACAACACTGACCACGTTCACCACCGTCACCAATGGAGTCACATCAACAATCACCACTATCCAGTCCACCGACGTAACCGTCACAGCCCAAGCCATCGCAACAGAGACATGCGCCATGCCCATCAAAGACGGCGATTTCGAGTACGCGCCCGGTACTAGCCCATGGTACGCATCCTCCAGATCCAAGTACGATTGGAACAAGAAATGGCTCGATGATACCCACGGCAAGGTCCTCAAGACGGACCAGCTCTACAACAACGCCAACTTTATCTTGTGGCAGGACATCAAGTCATACAAGGGCGTGACTTTCAGCTGCGACTACCAGTTCTGGATCGACAAGTACTACTACGTCAAGGGCGACAAGATACCTGGCAAGAGCAAGAACGACAAGAGCGACTCGGCATACTACTGGTGGACACCGTACGTCTGGACATACTGGAACAACAATCCTACCACGATTGGAGAGCGGTGGCCCAAGAATGCGGGCGAGACTGGAAGGTGGATGGATGCGAACATCCAGTTCCAGACGACGGGCAATGTTGATACGCTATGGATTTATTCTGCAAGTCCGCAGTGGCCGTCGGAAGGCGACAACTTCCTCATGCTGGATAACTACAAGTGCAGACCGATTGCATACAAGGGACCGAATGGATCTGTTGGGGGGTTCCGTACATAACGACTGTTTTTGCATCATTCTTTAGTACATTATTGCGTATATATACATCTTTATCTGAATGCCACAGTGCATAACACTCTTGTAGCTTCTTTCTTCACTTTGGCTCATTTATGGGGCCGATAAGTAACAGAAACAACAATCTCTAAACTGCAGGGTCTAGATAGCAGTAGGCAGAAACAATGACTTCTAAGATTTAGGATATAAAAATAAATTAACCAAGTCTATAGTCTAAATGGCATAAACTGACCTACTACTTTTGACATCCTCATCTCGAGCTGCCGATCTTTCTGATACCCCAAGGTAACAGAATAATGATTGCGAGGTTCAATTGAAGATGCGCCACCCTACAGATGGACGTAGACACTTCGTATCCAATGTTACGGTTACAGCAGCGGTAATCAGGTCTCGGTGCGATGTATTTTATTAGCCTATGTATAATTAGTTCGTCATGTTCTCATGAGTTTGAGCCTTTTCCTCTTGTCAATAGCATTCTCATTTCCCTGCCACCAAGACATCGTCCATCTCAGTCCTTTCCAATTATTATTACTATTATTTATTGTGCTCACAGCATCCGTCAAGTCGTTAGCTCATCCGCTCAATTGATCACGAGCGCTTCCACTCAAGTCATGCGATACAGCTTGTCGTCGCATCTCACACAGCTGGTTCGTTTTGGCGCTGCGCATCCGCATACTGACTCCGTCGCGACTCTCTGGCATTAGATCGTTCATCATTCCCCTCCCAACCAGCCTTGATAAGCCAGAACAAGGCCATCAGAGGTGTGGTGAGAAGACTCAGAACACCACCAAGAATTGCCTTGAAAGCCTGTGGTGTCCAATGATCATCATAACGCCAATCTCCGCCGTCGCGCTCACCAAGAGTAGTCAGAATGCCGACAGACAAAGGCCAAAGGAGGATGAACCCAGCGACAGCAAACATGAAGCCTCTCAGTGCTCCCTGCACAATGGTATTGAACAGCGAAGCAGCTTTGGGCTCATTGAGCGGCCGTACCTTTTCGGACTCGATCTCTGAGTCGCTGGGATCAGAAGGTGGAAGAAAGAAAAGCCATCTTATCAATGGATGCGACGGTTCGGGTATGAAGCCGACGGGTTGGACGGAGCGCTTGGATAGGTCGTACCCGACGAGACCCATCTCGACGAACCAGGTGAGGATGCATTGGATGATGATAGTGACAGCGGCATCACCCGATAAGGTGTTTGGTAGTTGAAACAAGCGTATAGGGTTTTTGATGGTGTCTTGAGTGGTGTACATGGCTTTAGTTGGGAATAGTCAGCCTCTCTCTCTCTCCTCTCATCTTGGGTCATATCATGACGCTGACCATACCTAAAAGGTAGTGATTGTCAGATCAGACAGGAATAAACTCACGGTAAGCCAAGGCAAAATTAACGCCGCCGGATAAAAGCATGGCACCCACACCGTCGAGGCCAAAGACATAAAAGAGCTGATGGCCAGTAAAATTCAAGCTTGGTCTCATCCGCCCCCCCTCCTCTTGTTCTTGTTCCTGTTCCTGCATCTCATCTGCGTCAATCTCAGGGTTGACAGGTTTCATAGACCCCTCCAACCCCTGCTTGGCATGTTGCAGGACATGTCCCTGTGTCTCATGTTGCGCCACGACGGTTGACATGTCGATTTTGGGGATATTCTTCCGTTTATTCGTTCTGCAGATAATAGAACAAGGCAGATAAAAAAGTTGGTTGTTCGGATGAATTGAGAATTATTGAGATTGCGTATGCAAATGCGAAATTTGGGTCGCCAAGCGGTGTAAAGGGGGTCTTGGGAAATTACTGCCCGAAAATTGGAGTGGAATGGAGTGGAAGATGGAGAAGCTTGGACTGACTGACTCACAAGCGAGAGTTGATGCCAATCAAACAATCATGAATGATTAGATCTTTAGGGTATTGCATGGCTATAGGGTGACTTTCAGTTTGATATTGTTGAGATGGTGTATAGATCATGTCATTTCTACACCACTTTAGTCAAAGGCATGAAATACTAGACAGCATCATACCATGTTTATATCAATGGTAGTATCAATCGCCGGTTAAAACAATGTTCTGACATCTGATACATGATTAACGGTTTATAGAAACATACATATTGATAAACATTGTATCTATCTCTGCAAAACGTTTGGTAGTAGACGCTGAGCTGTCCAGGGTGGATGGCTGTGTCTTGTTCTTTGGGTGGTCCTGGATACGCTATCTTGACGCTTACTGCGTTTCACCAGCAAATGCGACACCGATCCAATGGACCACATTGGGTGGTGGGTCTTGGAACAAGCAAAGAAGAAACTTTATCTTGATCTTGGTAAAGATTGACGCCAAACCAGGTACAGTAGGCATTTTCGGTCCTGTTATCCGGCTCAAACCCTTGAGTAGAGTCTACCGTATCTCCGTAAAGTACTCCGTAGTCCATGTAAATATCAATTTGGATAAGGCTTCCCGTCCCATCTCATCCCATCTAGGTTTACCTAGACAATAAACTCCAGCTGTCAGGGGAACACGCATGGCCAAGCTGTAAACGTCTCAGGAAGATTGAGCCAGGACCTGACAGCGACATGAGTGGATCACTTTAACCGGGGGCGGGATCTAACGAGACTTGCGGAAAAATAGGAACCGTTTGAACTTTGGGCCCTTGCATCTGACGATTCTTCCGGCGCTAAAGCAGGAACCCACGATACTGCTTTTTCCATCCATCTCGTCTTTTGTTCCCTTGTCCCTAGTTTCAGGTACAGCGGCTCTTTCACAGATGCACGTCCCACAACAGAAACCGAGAGAGGGGAAAGAGGGCGCTTCGCTTGGAAGAAACTGGCAGCTCGCCTGTTTAACTACAACGGACATGGTTCGACCGTTGTCAACTGAAGGAACGGCCACCGTATGACATGGTATAGATTAAGAATGGTCATCTTGGCAACTGTCAGTCAAGCTTATTTTGACTTGTACCAGATATCGGGAAACCATCTGAACAAGTGTTCTACTATAGACCACGTATACGGACTATACTCTCGCTATTACTCGCTGTACATCAACATGAATCGTTGCGTGATCTACTGATATCTCGATCACTTAACCATCACAACCACGATAACCCTGGTCCCCTGAAACTGGCCGGGCCACGAACAATGCAACCTTTGGGCGCCAGATCCCTGATGGCATATCGGCCGAGCATGGCATCCCTGTCGTTGACTTTGTCCAAGGCGGGAAACTAGCCCGTACAATCTTGAGGCTCTACCTATTTCGTATCCGTCTCAATTCGATATAAGAAGGGTCAGACATCCCGCTTCCAAATCGATTCTTTTCTTCCTCACTCACTCAGTCTCAATACAGCAGTTTCATTCCATTCACTTTGATCTTTGCACATTCTTTCACTCTTCTTTGACAGAAGCAGTTCAATTCATTCTTTCAACACCGCCAGCCGGAATCAACTATCTCAAACACACTCATTAACCAACAACTTCTTTTTTTACACAACCAAACCAACTTACAACAAGATGTCTTCTTTCACCACCAAGACCATCCTCGCTGCCCTCGTCGCCGCTGCTGGCGTTCGTGCTCACGGCCACGTCGAGTCCATCACCGTCGGCGGAACTGAGTACGAGGGTCTCAACCCCGGCGCCGCTGCCTTCGAGAGCCCCCGCAAGGAGCTCGCCGCTTGGTTCGCCACCAACACCGACAACGGCTTCGTCGAGCCCTCTGCTTTCGGTGATGCTGACATCATCTGCCACCGTGGCGCCGAGAACGCCGTCAAGTCCGCCAAGGTCAAGGCCGGTGAGAAGATCACCATCAAGTGGGACACCTGGCCCGAGTCTCACAAGGGCCCCGTCATCGACTACCTCGCTGCTTGCGGTGCTGATGGCTGCGCCAAGGTTGACAAGGAGAGCCTCAAGTTCTTCAAGATCGCCGAGGCTGGTATGACCTCCGGTGGCAACTTTGCCTCCGACGACCTCATCGCCGCTGGCAACACCTGGGAGGTTACCGTCCCTACTTCCCTCAAGGCCGGTAGCTACGTCCTCCGTCACGAGATCATTGCTCTCCACGCCGCTGGCCAGGAGAACGGTGCCCAGAACTACCCTCAGTGCTTCAACCTCGAGGTTGAGTCTGACGGTACCGCTGAGCCCGAGGGTGTTGCTGGTACCAGCCTTTACACCGCCACTGAGAAGGGTATCCTCTTCGACCTCTACAGCAACCCTACCAGCTACCCCATCCCCGGTCCCAAGATGAACATTGCCGGTGGTTCTTCCGGCGCTTCTCCTTCCACTCCCGCTACCCCCACCACTGGCTCCGGCTCCGGCTCTGCTGCTCCTTCCAACACCGCTGCTCCCGCTGAGTCCGCTCCCGCTGAGTCCGCTGCCCCTGTCGAGTCTGCCCCCGCTTCCGGTAACGACAACCAGAACAACGGTGGTGCTTCTCCCGTCCAGACTGAGACTCCCGCTGCTCCCCAGCCCACCAAGACTGGCTGCAAGGCCAAGAAGGCCCGCCGTCACGCTCGTGACATGATGAACTAAGCTCTTTTCTCGAGCTACAGTTCTCTTTAGCAACGCGCTGAGCGTGGTTGTGTAAAAAAATCCTTTCAAGGATCATTGTGTCCTGTCCATCTACCATGACAAATGGGATGAACCTTCAATCTTCTGCTGTATTTAGTGACCTTGAGTCTGATTAATAAAACTACTTTGAGTACATCTTATTCTCCGTGATGCCTGACTTGTGCCTTTGTGTCCCAAATAATGGGTGACAGCCTGTAACCCCTGAGTATCAGAAGAAGAGTATGCTAACTGATGCTATTGACCGCACGTTTTATCTTAATGCACTTAATCTTAAGCAGAGGCCCCAGATTTGGCCTCAGCCCCACTGGTTGCGTCCTTGGTCTTGGGGTTGATGGTGTAAGCTGGTAAGAGGCTCCTTGCTATAATTCCTACTTTGAGGGTAGATACGGACAGCAGGCATGGTGTGGTTTATTTTTTTATATTTTTTTATATTTTTTTATTAAAAAAAAAGTGCATCTAGAGATATATATTAACAGTGTACAACAACGAAGATTGGACTAGTAGGGCTACAAAAAGACCGTGAGAAAGTTGAAAAGGACAATATCAGGATGGAAATGTAGAGTGATAGGCAATGACCGTCACACATGGTGATGCTCGGAGGGCAACGCAAATTGAAAATAGCAGACTCACTCGATATTAATGTTGATTGAAGAAGAGAGAAAAGAAAAGAAAAGAAAAGAAAAGGAAGAAGAGTAAGTAGCGAGAGAGATATCCATCTCAGTAGAATTGGATTAACTCGCCCAATGCGCTGGACCGACAGCTGTCTGCCGGTTGGCAAGCAGTGACAGCTAGGCGACACTTGAGCTTCATTCCATGTAGGAGTCATAAAAGGAGGATTGATAGTTTATGTCGCCCTCTATTTACATACTGTTCTCGTGAGATATCGTCCAGAGGAACTCCTGGCAAGTTGGGACGAGGCGGAATATTATCGATAACCCGTTTATATAGTAAAAGTGACTCGTCAAATAGGCAAGAATATCCAATCCGGCCAAAACGACTACATAGGCGTGGACGAAGAAGACGCTCAGAAATTTAAGTCTATTGGTAGTCAAGGTACACCCGGCCTGTGCTATGTTCACAGCTCTTTGCGGTGGTGCCCAGGACGATTAACTATTACCTGACTGGTATGGATACAATTCATGAGTCTTTGCAGCCCAGGCAGTGCGATTCAGACTTTCCACAATCTTACTTGGACATATAAGCAGCCTCTTTCCTTTCTCTTGGTCGTATTAAATGTTTATTTCATTATGATGCCATGATGCTACAAATGATCATGTCACCCGTGTTCGGTGTACAGTTAGGCCATCGTTGTAAACACGTATTTCAACAATGGGCGCACATCATCTACTATATAAATCGGTGCCGCCATTTTTCCATCTTCACGTTTTTGTTCCTTCGCTATAATAATACTTTCAATTCTGCTGCATCCCAAGCTTGCATCAAGCTCGGTACCTAGCCCTTCCCCTTTCGCGCTATTGTTCGTCTTATTGATTCAATGATTTTCGGCGATTATTTTCGCTATCATTACAATGGAGAAGTTCCATGTGAAACTGGACATGTTATTGTTCACCCACCCGACAATGTGCCACTTCTCAAAACATTGCCAGGCACTCAATATATGGCAACAAGGCCCTCCAAAACAATGGCTACATCACCTTGGCAATCAGGAAATTCCCGTACAATACTCATATATATTATACCGATAACGTGTGTTTTAATCTTGATGGTTGTCGACCACACGTCAGGATCGTCGGTATACTCGCCAATATGGCCAACAGCAAGACCAACAGCAAGGGCAACGTCTATCATGTCAACCGACTTCGCCCTTGGCAGCTCCTTGCCCTTCAAAACGGTCGAACTCCGCTTCCCGAGGCGCACGGAGATCAACTCTGGCTCAATTCTCCTTGTCGTCCACAGCCTGTCGAACCTATCCAAGCCAATCCTGCTGAGGAGTCCTCTAGCCAAGTGTCAGCCAGTGTCGTAGTAAGTACCATTCGTCTACGGCTTAGCCCTGTAACTTAAACATTGACTCATTTTGCCCTCTAGCCACCTACCCAACCCTACCGCTTCTGGCCGGAAGACGAGATGCGACATCTCATCTCTTTGAGAAACGGCGGTGCCACTTGGGCTATGATATATGTAAGCTTTAGAATCTCTTCACATGTGAAGATAGCGCTAACCATTTAAATGTAGAGGGAATTCCCCGAACGTACGCACGAGGCGATCAAACAAGCTTATCACAAGCGGCGACACATCATCGAACGGCAGATGGAGAATGAGGCAGCTGGGGCAGTAGCATCATCAAACACTGCTGGACCTTAGAATGATGGTCCTGAAGAAGAGCGATACGGGAACAAAATGCGTGCCAATGATCGAACGATACATGCGAGAAATGACGAGAATCGAGCGTTATTCCACGCTGGTGATTTAAAACTCTCTTCTGAGGAAGCTTTGGGGTCCATCTTCCAAACTTTTAAACCGAGACATATTTCACACATGATTAGCTTTCAATTAGACAATGCCTTTTTAAAAGTATCGTCAATGTGATTTGTTTCCACGCGGATCCGGTGGTCCTTACCGCCGGATAGTCTTGTGTTCTCAGGACACTGGCGTATTGTAAGATAGCGGAAAAGATGACCTAAAAGCTGTATGGTATGAACAAAAGTGTCCTAGGATCATGATCCAATCATCATAAATTTAGTTTCGTCTACTACACCTCGAGCGGTCGGCTCTGTCGATACCCTGAAGACATTGCCCCGATATAGTAGCTACTCACCTGTCTCTTTTGATGGCTGTCATGGGTATGGGTATGGTCATGCGCTAATGTCCCGTTCCTGGCTATTGAGTTCTATGTTTTAACATTTAACTTCCAATGACGTGCAATAAAATGAGAGTAAAATGTTATCGAGACGGGAAATAAAGTGTGCTTCATGGTAGACTCAGGAAACATTAAATTGACTGGTATCCAAGCATGGTACTTGGAAAAGATTGTAAAAAATAAGTCCAGAGGGCAGAGTTTGATTTTTATTTCTGCTCATATAAAAAGGTCTCTGTGTCTTTCGCATGTCTCTTTGATAAACCATTTTTCCAACTCCACATTGACGCGGGTATGATATATTCATTTCTTCTTAGTTTGAACAACTGATTTAAATCATCGAGGCACTTTGGTATCATCAATTCTTCAGCACATTAGAGGTCACAAACTCCCCCACGAAGACCAGAGAATTCAACTTTATCCACATCGAATTATTGCAAACCGCCATGGCGACAAGGAAGATGACCAAACTACTGCCATGGCAGCAGAGGGCCTTGAAAAGCGGAAGAACACCCCTTCCCGAATTTCCTGGCAATACACTCTGGGCTCGCAGAACTCGGAGCGACTCGACCCCATCCCCTTCCAAGAAGAGGCTTCTTGGTGAGGAATTGCAGGTGGCAAAGACAATATGGAAGTGAGACTAGGCCTGCAAGCCCTGAGAAGGTCACCGCATGACTGGCCGAAAGATTGAATAATCATCTGATAAAAGTCTGGGCAGGGACCGTGCCAGTTCGATCGATTGCACCTTGGCGAGGGTTAACACGAGCAAAGGATAGAGTTATGCAGTGACTGGAGGCAAACTCATTTGCATCATCAATTCCTGTGTCACTAATCAAGTCAATTATTATTATTAACTGGCACTTTTCTGCATTTTTTTATTCACTATTAGAACAATACGAAAAGGCTCCACATGATTCCTTAGTTCTATTCACAATGAACCGCCATGATTTCCCAGGCATTGTTCAATTCAATGAATCCTGACATAATGATAGATTATGGTAAATACTGCTCTACAATGTGGATTGGCGACTTCAATCCAGAAGATGTATTTTCATCTTCTTCTTGTCCCTCCTTTTGGTTCTAATCTCTTCTCAACCTCGCAGAGAAACAAATTCGAACATCTTTGTGCCTCTTATCTATACAAACACTATGAGTTCGAATGCCTCTGCGCCTACCATCCAGCCAGGCCTCAAGCCTTGGCAGCGTCGGGCTCTCGACAGAGGCCGCACGCCTCTGCCTGAGCAGCCCGGCGCTCGTCTGTGGGTGAGCAAGTACGCCGCAGCTTCCCAAGGCCAGGCTTCTTCTGGCAATCCGCCTCCTGCCCCTGCTCCGTCCTCTGGTGATGGTACCAACCGACGTGCCTCCCAGCCAACCACCGTATGTGAAAATGCAATTATACTATCATCTTGGTCATGCTAACATCGTATTTCTGCTGTCCAGATTGTCGTTACCTATCCATACAGATTCTGGTGTGCCTCTGAGGTCGAGCGCCTGATCCGCCTGAGGCGTGACGGCTTGTCCTGGATTCAGATCAAGGTACGTTGATTTACTATTTCTTCGGGCTGATATTCTGAGATGACTAACTTGACTTCCTATCAGGACCACTTCCCTGACCGTTCGCTTGAGTCTATCAAGCAAACATATCACAAGCGACGCGGAGCTGTTGAGGCTGAGATGGATGCGAGCGGCGCATAAGAAGAACGGAACAATAGCAGGCATTTAGTTTAGAGCGAGCATGAGGACACAGCGACCGCCATTCATCGTATAAAAAAGTCCCCTTTACGTAAGCTTTCGTCTCATAGTCACCCTGTCTGACATCCTTGCGCCATCAACCTGTCTGAGCAAGGGAATAGTCCATCGACGGGATACTCATTTCTTATACACCATAACCCAATTTTGTTAAGATAAGGGATGTCAATCTTCAGATAGAATCAATTATTAGTATAAGATTTTCATGCACAGAATGTAGAGTTGAATGACTGCTGGAGGAAAGAGGCAGGCAAGCAAGTGTAATGGCATCGGTCGTTGAATCTATGGAGCTGACCGAGCTTCACCGAGCTGACCGAAACCGGACAAACTCTAGACCGAAGGTGCCTGCATCGGCTCCACTCATTGCCGGTGCTCTGTCCTCCCCCACATTGGAATTGCTGTGCCTTTCAATTCCGCACTACAGTAGCGGGGTATCGTTTGAACAACATTGTTTGCGACCATCAACAGCCTCCCTTTCTCGACACTAACTAATTTTTGGTTTTGACTTACTGCACAAGTGTCGCCACGCTTTCAATTGCCTTTATTGGGTACAAATATTCTTATTACTCGACTACATCTGTCCTCGCGACACACAATCGTCATGGATGACCAATTTGGAGGCCGTACCGACGACGACCTCTTCTACGATGACTTCGAACCCGTCGAGAGCGAGACGGTCGTCACCGCCGAAGTAGCCTCTTCTGCTCCTGAGCCTGCTCCAGTTGCGCCAGCTCAACCGTCTCCAGCTCCTCAAGAGGAGCCAGCCCCGGACCCAACGCCTTCAGCACCCCTCTCTAAACCCCAAGGACTCTCCTCGTCACGATACGCCGACAAACCAACTCCAGCTCCCGCCCCAGCTCCCGCCCCAGCTCCTGTCGCGGCGCCTAAGCCCACGAAGCAAACTCCGCAACCTACATCCAACGCACCTCCCAACGCTCCCACAGCTCCTCGTGAGAAGAATCCTCATGGTTCTCAACATAACAACGCCGCTCGTCTCCAGTCCGGCGCAAATCCACGACAGAAGCTGACCGAGGCCCAGCTCGCAGAGAAGATGGAGAAGATGAAACTTATCAACGCTGAGAAGGCACGTAAGTTCGAAAAGGCTGAGAAGGACGAGAAGGACCATGCTGCCGCATATGCTCGTGGCATGGAGGAGGCGAAGAAGCGACGCGCCGAAGATGCCGAGCGACGCAAACGAAATGAGGAGGATCGCCGTAAGTTGGAGGACGAGCGCGCAAAGAACAGAGAGCGAAAGCTCAAGGCGATGGGTATGAAGGAAGGTGGATGGGATGAAGGCAAGGAGGCCCAGGAAGAGGAAGAGAACCGAAGATTCCGTGGCGCAAACGGTGGAATTCGTGGATCGAAGAACGCTGGAATTAGTGGAAGTCGATATGCAACCAGGGATAACGAAGAACATGATGTCGATCGCTTCCTGGACGAGAGACACCGTGGCGGAAGGGGTAGAGGTCGTGGTCGGGGAGGAAGAGGGGGTAGAGGCGGACGTGGTGGTCATGAGGGTGCGCCTCCAGCACCACCCAAACAAGCCGTCCCAGCCGCTGAGGATTTCCCAGCTCTGCCTGGTGAGACCAAGAAGAGCGCCGCTACCCCGGCTAGCGACAAGCCAGCGTTTGCCGCTGCCGCAGCTGGGCTACCACCCCCATTGCCACCACTCTCTGGTGGAAAGTGGGATGAAGAGATGGATGAGTACGATGAGATGAATAAAAAGGCATAGGGGACTGAGCACACATGAAAGCGTAGGAGTATTTGGCATGGCTTGGTAACGGAGTCGAAGAACATTGGGAAAATACCATAGGCAGCATGATTAGACAGCATAAATAGTCCAAGCGAGATTGTAAAAATCCTCCTTCATTTTCTGTCGCTCTATAGCTGCGCTGCTCGGTCTAGAAAGGGTATTGCCATCCATGCTCCTCAAACCAACTCTTTGTTTCTCAATTTCCGTCTATTTTATTAAGCAGCGCCCCAACGCCTTGATACTACCCAGTAAACAAATATTAGTCGTAAACTACCATCCTCCCCTGTACCCCCTTCCACTGCGACCACCTCTGTATCCTCCTGAGCCGCGTGGTCCTCTAGGTCCGCCCATGCCAGAACCATCGTCATCCATTGGCGCTCTTGAACGACCCTTCATCTCCTTAGGGAACGCATCGTACGTCTTTCGCATCTGCGCATAGCCCAAGTGCATTTTTCCGTAAAAGTGATCCGCCAGGCGACGATCGTTGTCAAGTCTACTAAGGTAGGCACCGCAGACGTCGCAGACCTGAAGCTTCTGATGGCCTGAAGGACCTGATGTGTCGGAAAGAGCTTTGAGCTCCTTTTCGCGATCGGCTTTCGATTGGGAGGCTTGGCGAACGCGGAAGAGCTCGTCTTGAGCGCGAGAGACTTCACCCATGGAACCGAGGACTTCGACTTCGAGGAGGCCGTTGTTTATAGACTCTGTGAGTTCGGATATGCTTTTGAGCTGTGACGGTTAGCATCTTTATAGAATGGGAAACATGGAGTCGAAAGGCATACTAGAACGTTGGTTTGTCGGATCTCATCAGGTGTCTTCTCCAATCGCCTCTGCGCAGCATCGATTCGTCGGTTACAATCATCGATGTACTTTTGCAGATCGCGCATATAATCGTACTCGAACCCATATTTCTGCTTCTCCCTATCTGACAGAGCTTCGTACTCGGCTTTCAATCCTTCATTGTGCACTTTTGGACACGGCCCAATGTCTTGCTTTGTGTTCGTAAACAAATCGTGTGGACAGGTGCCTGCAAGGTAAGAGCGACAGACTTTGGGGTCTGTGAGAGACAGCTGAGCAGCGCGAGATGTCGAAGATGCGCCCATAAGCTGCTCGAGCAGCTTTCTCTGTTCAGCGGCCATGACGTGTGTTTTTCTTTTCGTTAAAGAGTGCTAATTGAAGATGTTGAAAGTTGGCGGGGCCTTTGAAGATCTAGGTTGCGACGGTATGTGGAGGAAGCGCGCGCCGGTAAAGCTAGGTTTGTGCCTGGTTCCACCGCTTACTGCATTGAACCTTCCACGTCGCAACTGGAGCTCGCTGAGCTACGACTCCATGTCGATTTCCCAAGGGCAAAGGTGCGATGTGAAGTCTTGAACGACTTCCACCTTCTCTAAACCATTTCAAGATGCGCCGATTCTTGGCCTATCTCCTTCTAGCTATCACAAATGGCTTCGCACTTACATCGGCCGCGGCATCGGGCTATCACGAGCAATTGACGCTTCGGCCTTTACCCCTGTCCCAGCTTCTAGCGAGCTTCAACTTCCGAGCCAATACTTCGATCGCCGACTTTGAAGCGCACAACTTTCGACTCTTTCCACGATCACTCGCTCAGATCCTCCAATACGCCGGTACGAGGGAGTTGCATCTTCGATTTACACTGGGACGATGGGACGCCCAGTCGTGGGGTGCTAGACCTTGGGATGGGACACGCGAGGGAGGCACTGGTGTTGAGCTGTGGGCATGGCTGGATGCTGAAACAGATGCCGAAGCTGATGAAAAGTGGTTGATCCTGACCAATGCTCTATCAGGTTTGTTCTGTGCCAGTTTGAACTTTATCGATGAGACCAGAACGATTCGACCCGTCATGTCTTTCCAGCCTGATGGCCACCACTCCAATTCTTCGTTGGCTAATACAAGACTTCTCCATGGTGTTCTACCACATGAAGTTGTATGCACCGAAAACTTGACACCTTTCCTGAAGTTGCTGCCGTGCAAGGGTAAGGCTGGAATTGCAACGTTGCTGGATGGACACAAGCTCTTTGATGCCTCGTATCAGAGTATGGCAATTGACGTCAGACCCAAATGTGACGCAGATGGCGAATGCTTTTTGGAAATGGAGGAGACTGTGGACATGGTTCTCGATATCAACCGCTCCAAGAGACCCCAAAGTATGTTCTTCCAACCCCCCACCCCCGATAGCTCTTCTAACAACTATTAGACAACCCCATCCCACGACCCCCTCCTGCTCAGGAGCTTCTCTGCGACACTTCCAAACCATACCACTCCGACGACACTTGCTTCCCCGCCGACAGTCTCGATGGCCAAGACTGGAGTTTATCTCAGGTATTTGGTCGATCTATCAAAGGAACTTGTCCCTTGACCGACCCCGGCATTCCTCCTGTCTGTGTACAGATCCCCCAATCCCGCGACATCTACACAACCGAGGGTGCCCGCGAGATCAGGTCTCAGGATGGGAACTCTCGATGCTATAATCTTGATGCCAATGCTGAACTAGCTCTGATGCTTGTCAAGCCCGAGTCACAAGATGAGGACAAGATCCTGAACAAGCCCGAAACGCCTCTTCTCTACGCTGATCGCAGTTTCAACGGTCATGGCCAGGAACACGGTGGTGTACAAGCCATCTTGAGTAATCCCAGCGACACAGATGTCGAGTTCGTTTACATGGAATCGCTGCCCTGGTTTATGCGCATCTACCTTCACACCCTCTCGGCCCGTATCGCCGATGCTCCCTTGTCAAACTCTTCCGATCTGATCAAGGAGATCTACTATCGCCCTGCTCTCGACCGCGCGCGGGGTACACAGCTCGAACTTCGCATGCGCATTCCTCCACACTGCACCGTCTTTCTGACCTATGATTTCGAGAAGTCTATTCTACGGTATACCGAGTACCCGCCCGATGCCAATCGCGGCTTTGATGTCGCCGCCGCAGTGATAACCACGCTTGAGCCCAAGGTCCTTAACATCCGTACTACAACACTGCTTCTGTACCTTCCCACGCCAGATTTCAGCATGCCGTACAACGTTATTATCTTTACATCAACAGCTATCGCCCTTGCATTTGGAGGGTTGTACAACATCCTTGTTAGAAGATTTGTCGGCGCTGATGAAGCGCAGGGGATGGCCTTGAAGGCAAAGATCGTGGGACTTATTAGCAGATTAAAAGGAAAGGCTAGGAAGCAATAGATATGATGTATGAGTTATTTAGTTTATTACCTATAATATGCAAGCATGTTCAACACCGTCATACTGGGATTCAGCTAGACTGGGGTCTCAAGATCCAACTACGCGGACTCACGTTGTCCAGTCAGGGTCGAAGTGATGCATCGTGCTCCCGGTCTCGCCGTCCACTTAACGTTGCATGCAAAGCCCCTGCACCATACTTCTAGATAGTATTGGGTCGCATGATTCGATCTGGGGAACATTGACACGAGCTTATCGCATCTCTGGATTGATTGCGTTGGGGTTCCATATGACGCGGAAGGGCGCACCTATGCCCAGGGCAATGTAACAGCATGCCTGAAGGCGCTTTGAGCATTGATGGCGTGTGATATGTTGCGAATAAATATCATGCTACCATGCAATGTTCAACTTGCTCGTTTCGGGACTGTAACGGTTCCCACGATGCCTGATGTTACTGAAGGTTTAAGGGCTTGCGTGGAGCGGTGATGTTCCCAGTGCCATGGCACGTCGAAAACAGCAACTTGCTCGAACGAGCTGGAATTGATTGAACAAATAACTATTTATATCATACTGCAATCATTTCTTCTTTTTCGAGGCAATTGTGCGAGATGTAACCACAATATTGAGGTATCAAAGTATCGAGTAGAAAAGGCTTGCGGTTTCCTTCCCTCGTTCCTTCCTCAACAGCTTGTCACGTCCAATTTCAACAAACGTCAATCTCCCAAACTTTCCCATGAAAACAACCAATTTGCCGCCACCTCATTCAACTCTGGTCTCCTCGAGGTACATGTCAACAACCAAAGCGCCCTCGCAAACATGAACCCGAATCCACTCGCCTTCTTCCTTCTCTTCATAGCTTTCGCTGTGGTGGACGCCTACTATACCCTCACTGTCTTCGCGCCAAAGGTTCCTCAGATCCACGCCCGTGTCATCAACGCTCGGAATAGGGCCTTTATTATTGGCGCTTCGCAGCCCAGTACGTTTTGCGGTCTCGACAATGCGACTGAGTGTCCTGATGGAACGTCCACGCAAGTCAACGCAAACATGACAGGCCTTGCAGTGAGTTCCCGTCTCCCTCCCCCTTATGCAAATCTCCGCTGATGTCGGTAGGCTGCAGTTCCAGGTGGCCAGTCCATTTTTGTCGCGCCCGACGGCATAATCTCGTATCCGTCCCCGCACTCGGCTCTACGTCCACCCGGCTCTCAAATGGGCGGCTTTAGTCCCGCCCACGTCGTCTCAGATTGCAAAATGCCCGTCACGATACTCAAGTGGTCACCCGAGAACGGTAGCCCGGGGCTCTGGGCGTGTCAGACAGCCAGAAACGTGCCTGTCAGTAAGGAAGCGGTCCTAAAGGCCACCACAGGTTTGTTCAAAGGGAAGGGATGTTTGAAGGTCGAGGGTATCGAGATCCAGACTGCGGGAGACAAGTTTGCGGCTTGGGCTTATACTTAAGTCATGTATTATGTAGGGAAGGATGTGAAAGGACAGTAATGATGTGATTGGGAGATCAAGGGAGAGATATGTCTGCTTTCTTTCGGGGTAATTGTGGTTGACAGCCTTTTGGAGGTTCATTTCTTTGCAATTAATCAAGATCTCAGAGCTCTTCCCTAAGCTTCCATATCACTAAATGATCTTGCAAGGTGAGACTGGCGATCGACGCGGTAATGGGGCAAGTCGTGTGACAATGTCGCAGCACGTCTTCTCTTCTGAGCTCAATCCAGGTCAACATCCCGATTCGCGGCATCGCTACAAAAACACCATCCAGATTGCACAAAATGTGACTCTTGATACAAGGGAAAAAAACAGCCTGGTCAATGCAGAAATAAGATTAGAGATCTCCGTATTCTTTTGTTACATGATCAGCCTCAAAGTAACGCAGACGATCGCCAACTAAAATGCAAACATAAAGACTTGACACCGATATACTGATCGCGGATCAAACCTGGATGCGTGTCAGCCATGTTCATCACGACCGCCTCAATTCAAGACGTACCTCCTGAACCGGTTTCACCTTCACCACCTTTGTGCTCTTCATCTTGCCTCCTCTGTAGCTGTAGGTGAAGTCCCAACCACTAGCCGCGGCGCCGTGGTTTCCGTACCGATCAACCACGACAATGCCACTCTTCAAATCAGAGTATTTGCGAACCATGCGCAGAACTGCGTCTTCGGCTGCTTCTTTGGGGGATAGACCTCGGCTCAGACTGTCAAGCGCTTGGTAGCAAGGCAGGAAGCGGAGCATGATGTCGCCGTCGCCTGTGGCGCCGCAGCCGCCGAGGGAACTATCGGCGTAGGAGCCACTTCCTACGATGGGACCATCGCCGACTCGACCCGGGATCTTATGTGATGCGCCATTTGTGGTTGTTCCTGCAGCTAGACTTCCGTCCTTGGTAATGGCGATGAGAGAAAGAGTATCGTGTGAAGATTGGGTTTTCTGCTGGGTCTGCTTGTTCTTTGCCAAAGGACGATAGGGGCCGCAGAATTGTTCGGGATTGGGGCTAACGTTGAGGCGGTAGTTGGGTTGGCATTTACTGGCCTTCCACTCCTTGCATTTCTTTGCAGAGGCTCTTGTCGTGAGATTTGTCGTTTTAAAGCCGTTCTCAACGGCGAATTGGGTAGCCTGGTCACCTGCTAGAAGCGAATGACTGGTGTACTCGAGAACATGTCGCGCGACGGATATAGCATCCTTGACCCGTCGCAGAGCTGCTACAGCGCCAGTGTTCATAGTATCGCCATCCATGATCATGGCATCAAGCGTGGTCTCACAGTTTTCGTCGGGAGAACCCCCATAGCCGACACTGCCATCGCACTGGTTGCGCTCACACGTTAGACCACCGACTTCAACTGCGTCAATTGCTGACTTCTTGGATTTCTGTAGGGAATTGAATGCGGCGTCTGTGGCAGCGGTGAAGTCGCCTCCCCAGGTGTTAATGACAAAAGGAAGACCTGGCGAGTTACCCGCTTGGGCAAACGCCGAGAATGGGAGTATCCCTAATAGTAGGACGACAGGAGTCATGGTCTGGAGATTTGTTGTTGCTGTGGCTGTTGATGATGATGATGATGATGAAGAAGAAGATGGGTAAATTTGAAGGACGGAGTGGCGTATCTTATACGACCTTCCGAAACCGACGGTCTCTGGTAGGTAAGTGTCGTGCCGACTCGGTTCTCAGAAGCGACAAAAACAAACCGCCAAGAATGTACTCCAAAGTATCGCATCTATTTTGTCTCTCACGGTCTCGGAACGTGATACAAAATTGTCAAAGTCAAACGTTGTAAGACACACGCAAACATGGCAGCTGTCCAGTTCACATTCCAGCGTGTTAATGGTGACAGGGATGCACTGACGCGTGATACGAATATCTGCTTTAGTACCCATTCAAACCCCTCATTCCAGTGTGTCATTCCTCTCCTGGTTGTTCTAGAGAATACGACATGCCAGGATGTTCGATCCTTGCAGTAAATCGAATTTCATTAAATGCAATAACATTTAGTGGCAGCCTCAGGGATGAGGTGTGAGAACAACAGCATTTATCATTCATTAGAGCAGAATAGTCGCAAGCAAAGTATTTGTATAAGGTCTCAATCACGAAAAATAAACATTTAAGTATCTACATAACCTAGTAGCCAATTTGTGGTCAAAATACAGAAAACCAATCGGAAGATTATAAAACATCAGAATCCCAGATCAGGTACAAACTACCTAAGATATGTTGGTAGATAGATGGCCGATGGCTCAGCTATCATTTGGTCGTCTCTTAGCGATACAACCACCCATCACCCAATCAGGAAGTGACCTCTTATCACACAAGTACAACATACAATTATCAACCATTTAACAACCCATTACCCCAGACTTTATACCCCAACTTCTCCAGTATTTCATGCTCAATTATCTGTGCTCATTGTATTTGAACGCATGACTGGCAAAAGATCTCGACAGGGGTGTGGAGAGTGTAGAAAACGCAGAAGAAAGTGTGACGAAACAAAGCCGAGCTGTGGTCAATGTGTCTCGAACAAGCGAACATGTCAGTACCAATTGAGACTGGTTTGGAGCCAAAAGTCTCGTGTTTCGCAACTTGGTATGTGGGAATCCTTTAATAGATTCATCCCGCTGACGCCACACAATCACAGTCTCAAGCAGGTCCACAGATATCACCTGGAACATCCAAAGCAATCACCTCGGAAAGGCTGCGAAGGGTATCGAGCTGGAAATACCTGAGTCACTACCCAATGGACTGATTCTACCAAAACGATATAAAAGACTGCTACATCACTTTGCAGAAGGTGTTCTCGCCTCGCTATCAAGCCATCCGACGATTCATCAGGACTTTTGTCAAGGTCTCATGCCGACCATGCTACACTCTCCCCATCTTCTGTCAGCAAGTCTGGCACTGTCAGCTTCAAGTCTATTATCGAGAGGTATAGAAGACATTGAAGGAACAAGCATAACACGAGTCGTGGAGCATTTGCAGTCCACGGGGCTACCTCTTCTACGAGCAGCTTTGGAAAAAGGGCAGCAGAGTGAGGTTCTCATCGCGACCTGTCTTATCTGGTGTCTTGCAGATGTCTTCTCTGGACAACAGGGAATGTCTCGATGGCCTATACATCTGCAGGGAATCAAAGCTCTACTTCATGGTAAAAGCCCATTCACCACCAGCGATACAGCATTGAGATCAGCAATGAAACACCTTCTCATGCTTTATCGTGCTTTGGAAACGCTACCTCACGTTCCATTCATCACCCATTCGACTGCAAAGCCATACGAAAAGACTAATTGCAGCACTCCAGTGTCCTCCGATTTCAGTTCCCAGATCGATGGGTTTCTTGGTTATAGCGAGGAGCTTCTTGACATTCTGCATCATATAAATATGAAGGGGCCTGCAAATGACGAAGAGTCTACAGATGCAGATGTTCTTCTGGGCATACTTAACGCCATCATCAGCCGAGATGTTAAGCAACCGCCAGGAGTGTCAATAGCATCGCTTTCCTCTCAAGCAGGTCGCGACTTTGCGCTCTGTAACAAAGTCTTCCAGCAAGCTACACTGATTCAATTATATCGACAACTATATAACCTGCCCTCGTCATCTGAACCAATACAAACTGCTGTTCACACCATTGAGGAGATGATTGGGAACATGGCACAAGGTGAGCCCTGCCACACTTGGGTGGCTATGGCAATGCCTTTATTCACCGTCGGTTGTGAAGCGTACAGCGAAGACCAAAAAAATTTCATCTTGGACAAGATTCACAAACTCGAGATATGCATCGGGTCACTACATGTCAAGGTTATTGAGCAAGCTTTGATGGACATATGGAAGTTGAGGGAAGACTTTGAAGATTACGAGGGCATCTTGTGTTCTGGGTACTTGCTTGGTAAGTCTTTTGATCAAACGTCATGATATTTGGCTAAAATTTGGTCTCATAGAAAAACTGTCATATAACATTGTTTTGTTCTGAGCTGGCTTGAGATACGTGAATCATGAAAACAATCATTTGATATTATTCCTGGACCCTGTCTTCTCACAGCTCCTCTTCTTTCTTACTGTCCATCATTCTGCTAAGTGGTCCCTTCTTGACCATGATTGACATGACTTCGTAAAGGACATCAGCGGCTGCCATCGTGGTATGCTCCGCGTTAGTGTCATAAGCAGGCTACGGTTCTCCATTAGTAAGGTGCTTCTCCAGCAGAAGGTAAAACTTACAGCAACTTCGACAATGTCTGCAGCGATGAGGTTCAGGCTCTCAAGTCCTCGAATAATCGTCCTGAGCTCTCTGGTCGACCATCCACCAGTCTCGGGAGTACCGGTTGCAGGTGCGAAGGCTGGATCCAGAGTATCGATATCAATGGACAGGTAGACTGGGCGATCAGTTCCAACACGCTTAAGAATCTTATCAATAATGCCTGTTGCGCCGATAGTGTCGATTTCTCGTGCCTCGACAATCTCGAAACCACAGTAGCCATCGTTGTCATAGTCGCTTGGGCCACTAAGAGTGGTACGAATACCGGCGTGGATGTTGGTATCGTTGACAAGCAGACCTTCCATCGCAGCATGGTAGAAGTATGTGCCGTGATTGATGCTAGCGGCTTCCGAGGGCGAACCACCGAAGACCTTTGGTCTCCCTGTGACGAATGAGTTTCAGTCTTCTTAGGAAATGGAATTAAAGCTTACAGGTGTCCAGATGACTGTCAAAGTGAATAACAGTGACAGGCCCATAAGCTCTGTTGATAGATCGAAGCAGAGGCAGGGTGATAGTATGATCACCGCCAAGAGTGATAACTCGAGGTAGAGTTCGACCTTTGCTTGCTGGGCCAAGTTTGTCTGCATCTGTGACCGGCGGTCGCGAGAGGATACTGTAATGGCCTTCTTCAATCTGCTGGAGTGCGAATTGATTATCGTAACTACCACACTGTTAGCACAGTTTTACGGTAAATATCAAAAGTTAACTTACGAAGTCACTGGGATATCACCGCAGTCTAGAACAGTTGCCCAGCTGTTGAAGGGGTTGGTGGCTAGTGGAACATTGTAGCCTCCACTGAAAGTCGTCACATAAGTTATTGTACAAACAAAGAATAATTGCAGCTTACTAGAGATTGAGTCGTCGAGAGCCCTGTCGGATACCAGAAGGACCGAATCGAGCACCAGGTCTGTACGAAGTACCTGTGTCGAATGGTGCACCAATGAAAGCGATGTCATATTTGATGCTGTTATGTCCCAGGCAGGGTTGATAGGGGAGTCGACCAAAGGTGCTAATACCCGAAAAGACAGAGTCGGCCTAAAACTATCAGAATTTTGTTATGAGAACTTGATACGTGAGTTCTTACTTGTTTGCCACCATCGCCAGGAAGCGTATTGTACCAGAGAGATTGGTGAGGGCCCTCAATCGGCTCTTGGTCATGACTACCATGAGCAATGGCGACAGAGACGATACCGAGGAAAGTGAAGGACTTAAAGAGCATTTTTGAGGTGGTGGTACCAAGTATCTGAAGATGGAAAAGGATACGGAACATTTCAGTTAATGAGACGGTGGTCAGCACCGAATATTTATGCCAATCCGGGTTCGACACTCGAGTGCAAAGTCATGTCTGGTACCTATTGGCATGCCCCATTACGAACAATTATTATTATCATTCACTCGTAAAGCCATGTTTCTCAAGTCACTAGCATCGCTTCAACAAGAAACTCAGCGACACCATGCTATTGACCATCATCGTCGTCAACCCGCATCAACATCTATCAACGGGCGTCGATGAAGCGCGTAAATCACCAAAATAGGCTAGTCTGGGGTAAAGCAGTTGATCAGGTTGCAAGAAGATCGACACCCCGCAACATATCCTTATCGTGGGTAAATTACCACATTGGGTAATCGAGATATGTCTCTCAGAGATAAGGACGTTACACGGTGATGGCTTCGAATCGATGCAGTGTAAGTGCCATGCAGCATCGATGACAGGTTACAAATGCCTCGTACTAATAAAAATTAAGTATCATCATAGAGAATAGGAATGATGACATGCAGATAAAGATAACTACAAGCCTATCACGATGAGCCGGGCTGATATGGCTCCAGACATACCGAGCAAATAGTTTGCTCTTTTTGTAGACGGCAATATTTTGGCGTTGTGCTCATGACTTGCAAACATTGCATGCAGAATTCTTCTTCTGAATTCGTTCTGCAAAAGTGCTGAAGTTTCACAAAATTTCCTCTTTCTATCGACACACTTCTTGGCTGCAACTCAGTTTCTATCAACGCTCTTTAACATTCACCATCAAGATGGCCTCACAGCATCCTCCGTGCACAGAGCCCTCGTATCGAATCTTGGAATCCTTCCCAGATGAAGAGACTCCCCTGATCCCTCCTGCCCAAAACTCCTCCATCGAACTCAAGAGCCCTTCCCATTCACCATGGCTCGCAGAAACCATCGTGCTGATTAAAGCATCTGTGCCAGTCATTCTGGCATACATGCTCCAAAACAGCTTGCAAACAGTGTCTGTCCTTATGGTCGGACGTCTGTCCGCCGAAGCTCTCGCAACGGCTGCCTTTTCCTACATGTTCGCCATGGCAACAGCATGGCTGATCGCGCTCGGCGGAACGACTGCCATCGATACACTTGGCTCGAGTACATTTACTAGCTCCAAGAATAAACACGATCTGGGAATATTGTTGCAGAGGGGAATGATAGTCTTGACGAGCTTTTATGCAGTAGTTGCTGTCATTTGGTGTTTCTCTGGATACATCTTTCGCTCTCTCGGACAAGAGGAGTTCATCTGCGTTCAAGGCTCAAGATTTCTCAAGCTCTTGATCCCTGGTGGTCTCGGGTATGTTTGGTTCGAAGCAATGAAGAAGTTTCTCCAGGCACAAGAGATTTACCGGCCAGGGACCTACGCACTCCTCGTCATATCTCCCCTCAATGTCCTGCTTAACTGGTTCTTCATATACACTTTTGGCTTTGGCCTGGATGGAGCCCCCATCGCCACTGGTATATCATATTGGCTATGCTTCTTTGTCCTCGTCGGATACACAGCATTTGTTAAGGGCTCAGAATGCTGGGGCGGCTTCAGTCTTGGACAAGCAATCCAGCATGTTGGACCCTTCGCAAAGCTTGCCTTCCTAGGCGTAATCCACGTTGGAACGGAGTGGTGGGCCTTTGAGATTGTAGCCCTAGCTGCTGGACGTCTGGGAACGATTCCTCTTGCTGCCCAGTCCGTCGTTATGACTCTGGATCAGATTATCAACACCATTCCCTTTGGACTTGGTGTTGCGGCGTCGTCTCGTTTGGGCAACCTCCTAGGTCTCGGCGACGCATCTCAAGCTCGAAGGTGCGCGCACTCAGCAGCGCTGCTATCCATCTTCTTTGGAACTATTATCTTGACAATTCTTCTTTCCACAAAGGATGTCATCGGTAAGCTGTTCAACGATGATGAAGAAGTGGTAGCACTTGTCGCGCGCATCATGCCTTATGTAGCGCTGTTCCAGATCGCTGATGGACTAAACGGAAGCTGCGGAGGAGCCCTGCGAGGTATGGGACGGCAGTGGGTTGGAGCTCTAGTCAATTGCATCAGTTATTACGGGGGTGCACTTCCAGCAGGTATCTGGCTTGCGTTTCACGGCTGGGGGTTATCTGGACTTTGGGTTGGACAGTGTGTTGCTTTATTTATCGTGGGCGCTTTAGAATGGATCATTGTTGCCTTGTGTAACTGGAAGAAAGAAGTCCAGCGGGCATCTGATAGGATTAGAGTTGATGACTTAGATAGGACTCTGTAAATGAGTGAGGCGTTATGTGCACTTATATCATATCAGCAAAGGTAGTCACTGAGAGTAGCAATTGCTGATAACGTAGTAAACATACATCATTCGATAGCTTGTACATTTCATCTTGTTCACAATCTGGCCACAACTTCCCTGGCATTGGGATGTTCAATCCAAAATACTTTAGCCATGGAAACCATGTTGTGAATATCCGCTAGGTCAATGTGATGGTGTAACCCTTGCATGCTAATAGAAGGCGCAACTCTAGATAAGATATCCTTGAATTAGGAATTGTAACCGCAAGAAAAAACACTGTCGGCTTGTGATAAGGGATGTGTGATATCTCCAATCGGTTCTTGGGTGATAAACAGGGGTCTAGCCAAAATGGGATCACACCTGTACAGGGCGAGGCACTCCATGATAATTTGATATCACTTATCTGTTTGCCTTGAACGATTGAGACATATATATATCTCCCAGTAACACGAATGAATAGGCGTGAGTAGAATCAACACTCCTTCCATATTTATCACGTCCAAGCCTTGTCATTACCGGTTTCTCAATGGATCACGACAAAATCAGTGGCGGTATTCTTGAGAAAGGGGACGTTACTGAAGGAGACTTTACCACATTTACCGAGCAGGGTTCCGTTCTAAATGCATCTGGCCATACTGATCAACTCACTCGACAGTATGGACTCGTGGGGCTGACGGGCATCGCTGTGACAGTCAACAATGCCTGGGTTGTTCTTGGCTCATCCATCTCTGTGTCAATTCTAAGCGGAGGTATCTCTGGAGTCATATATGGACTTGTGGTCGCCGTCTTCTACTATACCTTTATTGGACTGAGTCTAGCCGAGGTAACTTTCAAGGTCTCAAGTTAACCTAGAACTTGCTAACCTCTGCAGCTTGCATCCTCCTGCCCGAGCTCTGGTGGAGTCTATCACTGGGCCACCATAGCAGCTGAGCCAAAATGGGGCCGAGTAACCGGCTTCTACGCAGGATGGATCAACTTCTATGGCTGGATGTTTGGACTCGCATCTTTGGTCCAGGTTGCAGCCAATGCAGGAGTACAGTGTTACGCAACACTCACACCTGCCTTTTCGCCTTCAGCATGGCACGTTTATGTGGCATATCTGATCGTGATATGGCTGAGTACCTTTGTCGTCATATTCTCCAACCGTCTTGTGCCATACACCCAAAAACTAGGGTTAGTCCTTGTAGTTGTCGGCGGCCTTGTGACTATCATTATTGTCGCAGTCATGCCTTCGAGGCATGCACCGGGCCAATTCGTCTGGAACTCTTTTCACGAAAACAACCTGACGGGTTGGAATGATGGAGTTGCATTCATGGTTGGAGTTCTGAACGGTGCTTTCACCATTGGAACCTTGGATGCCATCACTCACATGGCGGAAGAGGCTGCGAACCCGAAGAGAGATCTGCCCAGGGCCATTTTCCTTTACATTTCCATTGGTGGTGTTTATGCTTTGGCTTTTGCCATTGTTCTCGGATATGCCATCTCTGATCTTTCAGTTCTTCAAGGAAACTCCAACACGTTCCCATTGGCTGGGATATATCATCAAGCAACTGGAAGCGCAGCCGCCACGTTTGTTTTACTCTTTATCATTCTATTATCATCTCTTTGCTGCGTTATTGGCACTGTCTTGACCAACTGCCGTACGTACTGGACTCTAGCTAGAGATCAAGCGGTGCCCTTTTCCCAGTACTTCAGCCGGGTTAGTGCGAAACTTGGAACACCAGTTGAATCGACCCTTTTCGTGGCAGTCATAGCATCGGGCATCGGTGCTATTCCATTAGGAAGTTCAGTTGGATTCAGTAATCTGACCGGGTCCTTCATTATCATTACTACGGTTTCATACGCCATTCCTATCGTTTCGAATCTCCTCAGCGGTCGCCGACGATTCTCACCCGGACCTTTTCAGTTGAAGAAATGGGGATTCCTGATCAACGGATTCACCATATTGCTCATCGCAATTTTCGATGTATTCTTCTGCTTTCGTAAGTAGTGTCAAAGCAAACAGCCGTCGAGCGTTCATAACTAACCAATTCTCCAGCTGTAGGGTTACCGGTCGATGCTTCTACTATGAACTACAACTCTGTGATTCTCTGTGGCTTGTGTATGCTTATAACGATCTGGTGGCTTGTGTCTGCCTCAAGACACTACCCAGGCCCTTCGTTTCGTCAAGCACTACCCAACAGCGAGGCAAAAGACATAGAAAAATAGAGACTTGCGGTCTTTTAACTGGTATTAGTGCACCAGAAGAATTGGCCTCCAGGAGCACAAGAGATGATATTAGTAAATAAGTTTATGTTACTTAGGCCAGACTCCTTGAACTATTTATGTTTCTACCCTAGAAGTCAGAGGACAACCTTCTTGGTACCTATTAGGCCAGTAATTACATCCGAACTTTATACTGATTGTCACTTTCGCTCAGCCCTATGAGGATGGGAAGTGGAAGGGGTTTACTGTGGATTAGCTCCATGTGTTCTTGACAATTGGCCATTTCTGTTGTAGGAAAGTTCGGTCAGCGTTATTTCGAGACTCAATTACGTCATTCACACTGATTCTTGGCATAATAAGATGATCCTCGCTGTCTCACCCTGTCCATGATAGTGGAACTCCACTCGCTCTCATGCGGATGGATGTCTAGGACTGTTGGAACTTTGGACGAAAGAAACAAGCAGGATACAATCTGTTTTTGGACAAAATAAGCTCGCTTAAGTATGATGTACCCAAGTGTTCTGAAAGTAGCAAGGACAGTTTAATAAAAACAAGGCAGCTCATCTCCGAGGATCGTCAATGTCAGCGTCATCACGTGATAAAAACATGAAACATATCGCCATGTTCATGAAATATTATCCCCAATCTCTCTTGCCCTTCGCTTTGTATTTCTTTCTCTCACTTGCATTATCAGACTCGACGGTGCAAAATGCCGGTGCGGAGGAGCGCGAGACTAAAAGCCAAGACCGATGAGTCCGGCCCTTCTGAGAAGCCAACCCAAGAGGCCAAGAAAACACGAAAGCGCAAGGCCTCAGCTTTCAGCAGTGACAAACTAGTTAAAAAAGCACTCAAGATCAAATCTTCCACTAAGAAATACGATGACAAGTCAAACAGTCAACATCCAAAGCTGAAAGCCCAAGATGGGACCAACAAGGATAGCAAGTCATCTGGGCAGATGCCAGCCAACACTTCTAACGGCCCATTTTCATCGTTCCCTCCAGAAGTTATGAATCTGGTTCTCGATAAGGTAGGCCATAACTCTCATCCTCCGGCTCTACACATTTGTTGATATTGTTCCAGGTTGGAGACACACAGTCTCTGGGAAACCTGAGCAAAACCAGCAAGGCCTTTCATAGCTTCGTCATGCCTCGATTATACAAACGCGTGGAGGGATCGTTGTCGTACCACGCTCACATTGCAAAGCTCATCCGTACTATTGAGCCACTCCTCACAATAGAGCAAAGGAAACAGCTCAAGAAGGAAGGCCAGTACAAGGGACAACAAGAGAGTTTCACCGACGACGCGGATGAAAAGAAGAAACCCGAGGTTGCAGATTTTGTGCGACAGACCATCTTTGAGATTGGTGACCCCGGCGAGAAGCATAGATTTATTGTTTATCGCTATATTGAAGAGCTCTTGAATTCGGTTGTTAACCTGGAAGTTTTTGCAGCGACGGATCTTACAGAGTAAGTACTCGGGTCTCTTCTGGGAAACATTCCGCACTGACACTGAGACAGGCCGATGGCAAAAGCATTGGCGACCAAAAAGCATATTCAAGCCCTTTGGCTTCAAGTTTCCAGTGCCAGAGAGTCAGATGCAGAAGCAGTCACTACAATCAAGGGCTTGAAGCACCTCAGATTGCACATGTCTAATTGGTATCTTTACAGAACCGCCCCCCTGGCACTTATCTGGAACTCACGCTCTACACTGCGAAGTTTGGATCTCGACAAAGCTCTCTTCTACTCTTTGTATGAAAATTGGGTGGACAAGTCAAGTGAGACGACTGAATCTTCCAATCAACATGCAGACCTGAGGGCCCTGAAGTCCTTGTCTTTCAGCAGAGCGACGATTGATCCGGATGACGTAGATGCTTTTACAAGGGCTATAGATTTTACCGCATTGGAAAGTCTCTGCCTTGGCACTAGAAATATCAGAATTGAGTTGCTCTACCGGCGGCTCATTGAAATCTTCTCTGCCACAACAAGTGCCGACATCAAGCTCCGGAGCCTCTCGGTGCATCTGGGCTCCCAGGCTATGTCGAATTTATCCGGAATGACTGCAAAGCCAAATGAAGAAGACTCTGGCATCGACTTTATCTCGTCATTTGACACTTTGAAGAGTCTCACTGTTGTTGACGCCGGTATTCATTCTTCCGATTCGTCCAGCGCTGGATTGAAAGACACGCTCTTGCGAGGCATCTTTATGCATACAAACCTGACCAGACTGGAATTCAGAGATACAATATCTATCTCTGGCTGGAAGAAGCCACACCTGGATACTCAGATGGTGGCACGCTTCATTGAGAACTTTCCTCAGCTGAAGCACTTGCACTTCCATCCAAAACAGAAAGAACTTGTAAGAATGTACAGTCGGTAGAATATGAAGTCCTACTAACTCTTGACAGAACAAGATCGCGGAGGCTCTTTCATGGGGCCGTAATTTGGAGTCTGTCGGGATGGATCTAGGCAGGAATACTAACGATAAAGAAGAAGGTCACAAGCTTCTCCGCGAACTGGTCCTCTCAATACTGGACCGAGACCCGGACGATAACACAAGTGACTACCGATGGGAAGACCACAGCAAGTTCTGTCGATTGACGGTAGGCCATTCAGCATGGGAAGTTGGTTCGAGCCTTGGAAAGGCCAAGAAGGGGATAAAGAAAGCCGAGAAAATCGCTTCCACATCGAATCCCAAGAGAACAGTGATGTATCGAGATGTTTCACAACATCCGTACCCGTGGCTAACAAGAGGAACTATGAGAAGAATGGAGGAATGGGTAGATAATGTTTCCAAAGATCTTGATTGAGGCGGAGAATTAAATCCCATTCTCGCTCATGTATAATAGATAGAATGCGGTTATTGAATTTGAAAACAATTCGAATAATGCATTTATAAAACTGCCATGTTCGGACTTGGTCCAACACGCCGACACGCGAGATGCCTGCAGTAGCGTCGGTGAATATTTATAAGCAGATGACATAATTCGACTTGAAAGTGAGGTCAATATGAAGAACCCTACCTTTCTTTATATAAGACAGAAATCTACCCAAGAAAAACATCTGACCATTACAGTTCTCATCCTTTTCAAGAAACAACTCACCGATTCAATCATAAATATGGCTTCCAAATCTCTCTACGCTATCATTGCTGGCGTCGGTCCTGGTACAGGTAAGCTTGATCTCTTCACCCCGCTTACTATCTCTTACTCACCATGTCTCGCCAGGCCGTTCTGTCGCTTTACGCTTCGCCCAGAAATACCCCGTCGTTCTATTCGCCCGCCGCCCTGAGAGTTATGAGAGCACTCTCGCAGACGTCGAAAAAGCAGGGGGGAAAGCCATCGGCATCACTGCTGACGTGGCTGACCCAGCATCTCTAAAGAAAGCCTTCGACGACATTGACAAACAATTCCCCGACAGCCATCTCGCAGCAGCAGTGTACAATGTCGGCAGCGGCGGGTTCGTAAGAAAGCCCTTCTTGGAACAGACAGAGAAAGATCTCGACGCCAGCATTGACGGGTCAATCCGCTCCTTCTTCCACTTTGCACAAGCTACCATCCCTCACCTGTTGGAAGCCGTGCCGGAGTCACACTACCCGCCTACCCTCATCCTTACCGGTGCTACAGCTTCCATCAAGGGAAGTCCGCTGTTTAGTACGTTTGCAGCGGGCAAATGGGGACAGCGCGCGATGCACCAGTCGCTGGCGAGGGAGTTTGGACCAAAGGGCGTTCATATTGCACATGCAGTGATTGATGGTGTCATTGATATCCCGCGAACAAAGGAGTGGGCTGCAAATGATGGTGTCGAGGATGGCAAGATTAGTCCTGATGCGGTGAGTTCTGGACTATATTTTTTTAATGGATAATGGCTGACTTTTGTTGGTAGATTGCTGAGGCATACTGGAATCTTCATACACAGCATCGGTCTGCCTTTACGCAGGAGATTGATATTCGACCTTATGTTGAGAAGTGGTAAAGGTTGGGCGTTAAGTTTGGAACGTGGATGAGGAGGCCTCGGACGTACGGACGAGACAGTAATCCGATATACGTATTTGATTGATAAGTAATAAACCAACCATATAAGTAGGAATCTTCCATACAAGTTTTGTCTTTTCTTTTTTGAAGCCTTCTGATACACAGGGAGGTCAGGGCTGAAACTACGACTCCTTGATACTTGGTCACAACCTTGTCCAACCCCGCTTTTGTCTAAAGTCAGCGGAGACAACTTCTCCGACAAGATATGCTTATTAGAAGCCACTTTTACGATACAATTCGCGCGTTTTCAGTCCATTCAACCAATATAATACCTTTTAATCTAATATCTTGTTCTATCAGCAGTCATGCCTTTCTACCAGATCCACCACTCTTGCTCACTCAATCAAAACCAGCGACAACTTCTTGCAACAGCCATCACCCAGCTCCATTGCCGAGCTTTCAAGACACCTTCATTCTTCGTCCATGTGCGCTTTTATCCTGAAGAAAACAAAGACAATAACTACTTTGTGGCTGGATGGCCTCATCCCGCCACTTCCAACCGCATCGTCGGTCTCGTTCGCGACTCTGCGTCACGGTCCAAGGCCGACTTTGACAAGTTGGCAACCGACATTGAGGAGTACTGGTACAGCGTTTTGGGAGTTCAGCCGCCAGATAAGAAGGCAAGGTGGAACATTGGAGATGAAGAGAAGAGACTGATCATGGTTACCTTCACCCCCATGCTGGCACTTCGAGAAGGAGGCATGACTATTCCAGAGGCCGGCAAGGAAGAGGACTGGCTCCAGGAACAGTTACCCTATATCGACCGCATGGCGGTTAAAGGGATTGAGGGTTTTGCTGGATTGTACAATGATGCTAAAAATAGTGAGAAATGAGCTGAAACTCGTGGGGCAGTGTTTTTTGTTCGACGAGCTAAATGGATTCTGGAATCTGTTTCACCTTTGTTTGAAGGCCTTGGTTTACTTGTAATGATAGATATATCCAATCATCTGTTTTCCGGACAATTGCTAAGCCTAGATTATCTAAATCGATGGTCGATTCTTGTGCATAAAGTGTGTTGTGTATTACAGGGCTGTTCTGTAATCTAGGACTAGAATGTATGAAGGGAGAATGATAAATCCTTGATGGAATTATACCAAAAGGTCGGTAAAGGCAACGGATAAGATCTACCGGTCTATTAAGCTTCTTTCATCTCATCTTGCCAATAAGAGGTCCACAAAACACGCTTGAATCTGGAGTGCTCAAAATTAGGTATCAATTCAGCACTGATACTACACTATTACTCTAGGGTGTCACAGAAGTTGTAGCGCTACGACTAGCACCGATAAGTCGTGCTATAAAGACTAGTGTCGGTGATGATATCTTAGTAATTAGTAACGCGCCCTCAGTTTCACTACATAGTTGTTTATGGAACTGTGAATACCATGTTTTCTAGGAGCATCCGTCTAGACATGTCAAGCAAATGTTGCTAATGCAAGGGTGAGATGACACGCAGCAAATTCAAAGTTATAGGCAGGGATACGCGGTAAGAAAGGGGCACTACCACCAAGAACAGTAGGCGGTCAGGCTCGGCATCTCAAATATTACCAAAACTTTAACAAATCTGTATCTCCTGGGTTGCATTGCATCTCATTATGGCAGAGTCTTTCTAATCAAGCTGCAGGCTACTTTTCTTAAGCACCCTTTTTGTCACTCATTAACAAATGTAACGAAATCGACTCTTATCCTCTCTCACAAACCATTGAGTCTACCCCTTCAATGGGTGCTCAATTGCACTCGTCGCTCATCCTCAATTGAGTAAAACCGAGACGTCATCCGAGCCATTGACAACATGTCTCATCGAATACCCATCGGTCCAACAGCTGGACAGCATCTCCTCGACCCATGGACTCATGGAGTTGGTATCATGCGCGATGTCTGCTCGCGGTGGTCAGAGCTCGATATCACCCAAATCGGCTCCTTAATCGCTATAGCCGGCACAGTCCCCACAGCCTGGAGATTTCTGAATACCTTGTGGAACGAAGTTTACGGCACGATCAGACGCTTCTTTCTTGCATCTGTCACAGTCCCTGGTGGTGATCCTTTGAATAGGAGTGTTGTAAAATGGATAATGGCTAATCGGGAACGACATTATCGCTCATTCCATGGAAGAACTGATGTTGGACAAAACGGAGATCGCGCAGCTGCTCTTAAAAAGACACGGCACTCAATCCAGTATTCGCCCCATTGGAACACTAGATGGCTTTTCTGGGGTGGAAATCTGTTCCTGGTTACGAGACGAGTCGATGATTTTAGTTCTTCATTATCGGATCCTAGTTACGACGGCATTGGCGGCGAGGAAATCACCGTGAGCTGTTTCGGATGGTCAGCGGAACCTATCAAAGCATTTATCGAATCCTGTCGCGAATACTCAGACCGACAGACTCAATTCTTCGTTATTATCTACGCGCGGGATCGATATGGTCTGTCATGGAAGCCCAAAGCTCGCAAGCCAATCCGATACCTCGAAACTGTCCACTTTGACAACGAAACCAAGCAAGACCTTCTCGGGGATATTCGCAACTACCTGGACCCAAAGACACAAAAACGGTATCAGAGTCGAAGTATGCCCTATCGACGCGGTTATCTCTTTTACGGACCCCCTGGAACTGGAAAGTCGTCTTTGTCAGTGGCTATAGCGGGCGAGTTTGGTCTGGATCTTTATGAAGTCAAAATTCCCAGCGTTGCCACAGATGCCGATCTTGAACAAATGTTTCAAGAGATTCCACCACGTTGCGTTGTGCTGCTAGAGGATATTGACGCTGTGTGGACAGACCGTTCCAACTCTGACAGTGGGCAAGAGAACGGTTCTGCGCCGAACTGTACCTTGTCTGGGTTGTTGAACGTCCTGGATGGAGTAGGGTCCGTGGAGGGACGAATTATTATTATGACAACCAATCATCCCGAGCAACTCGACAGTGCCCTAGTAAGACCAGGTCGAGTGGATATGAAAGTGTTGTTAGGCAATATCAGTCGCAAGTCAGCAGAGGAAATGTTCATTCGCATGTTTTCTCCTGACTTGGGCTGCACATCACATCTGGATATGGATGAGATTAAAGAGTTGGCAGCCCAGTTTGCCAAGGAGGTTCCAGATGATACGTTCACGCCATCACTACTACAAGGCTTTTTCCAGTTACACCTTGAAAGTCCGCATGATGCGGCATCAAGTATAGGAGCTTGGGTCAAGAAAGAACTTGAGAAGAGCTCAGAAAAGGAGTTTGAGGTTATCACGGGGAAACGAAGAATTTGAGGCTTAGGTAATTAGTGTACATTATGTATTTGTAAAGTTGGAATAAGGTGCCAGAATAGGGGTTTAGGTGTAATATCACACACAGGTGATATGTGCGTATTGTCGTGTCTGCATTCAGACATTGATACGGCAAAATATGATGAAAAACAATATTTGAAATGGTATCTAAATATGAAATCGTGATCTATCAGACAAGAAAACGCTCAAACAAAAATCTCCAGCTGGAACAACTGTACCAGTACACTCTAATATGAAAACGCCCGCACACTTTCTCATCCCATACTTGATGCCCTTGACCATCAAAGACGCCGCGCCTAGCAAGCTCCGCCGCCGCCTCCGCCTCCATCACAGCCACCACCACCTCCTCCTCCGCCATCACCACCACTACCACCCCATCCATCAGCCCAGAAACCTGCCACATCACCAACAGCAGATCCCATGTGGTCGTATTTGTGTTGCTTTTTATACTTTTTTGAGTTTTTGTATTTCTTTGAGTATCCATAATTGTCGTATTTGTTTGAGTAACCCATTGCAGGTTGGGGATAGTAGTCGTATACCATTGGCTGCTTCTTCTTTCTGAAGAATGGTAAACACATTTTTGTAGTTGTGTGCTTGTTGTAGTTTTGTGTTTGTGTTTTGGTTTGTAGAATAGTGTCTCTTTGGAAGTTGGATGTTGACGTGGTTCTATGTTTGAATAGATTTTGTTTGGGATCTAATCCGGTATCAACGCTTGGATCAAATGATTGAGTTTGGTGTGGGTTTTTGGTATGTATTGGTCTGACTCTAGAATCTCTGTGATGAGGATGGTGGTGGAGTATGCTTGAGTGGAAACGGCTATCTATATATACAGCACGACACTGGTATACGATCAGCCTTGAGAACTTCACATGACGTGATGATGGTCTTTCAAACCCAAGGCTGAGCACTCGGATATGGCACATCCAACATTGTTCCAGAAGGCATTTAGCGTCATAATTCAACTCGTCAGCCGCTAATTGGCTCTCACCACGACAAAGCTGAGCGGGCTGTGTCGCCAAATGGAGGGGAAAATTGGACCATCGCTCGATCGTTACCGTATTTAGTCTAGCAGCCCATCAGCCCTGCTCGAAGGAGTCGCTGATTCTTACTGTATTAGGGGTCAATGCAGCGATGATTGACACGCCACTGAGTTCCGAAATTTGCGAGCTTCATTGCTGCGCCAAAGATGAACTACGGGGTAGCCGCTTATTTGTCCCAGAAAAGTAAGGATTGGGCGAAATGAAGGATAGAATTAGATGAAGGAATAGCGGATGACTGGCGCCTGAAATAGTCAAGGAGCAAAGGCTTTTTATACTATTGAGTAGTCTTTGATTGACACGAATCCATAATCTAGTAGCTCTCAAATTGTTCTCTATCTTGTCATCCCAGCATGATACCAAACCAATTAATAATCAGTGAACACATTCTCCTCACCTGCATCGATACCGGCCCATGCTGCGGTAAGAAATTCTGCAGGCTGAGTGAACTGGAAGTCGGGCAACATCTTGTTCAACTCATCAGAAACCTGGAATGCGCCATCCTGGAACCCAAGCAATATACCCTTGACCATATTGGCCGCAAGCTCTTCGCGGACAGCAACAGGAATTGACGGGTGCTCGGGCAATGGTAGCCATGGGGCTTTGACTTCGCCAGCGAGAAGGTCTTTACTCTTTAGCTTCTCAACAGTGAATGGCTTGCCTCTGATCTTCTCTCCTAGTGCCACTAAATCATTCAAAGTGATATCGGAGCCTTTCACACCACTGACGATAGGCCATTCTTCCTCAGACTCCACAGCCAGAGCAGTGACCTTGGCTGCATCTTGTGCTGTGATAAGAGAAAGGACAGCTTCGCCATCATCAACGAGGAGAGCACGACAATCATTGAAGTTGATGGGTGTTTCAAACATGGTAATATGCTTGGATGACTTGTATGGGTAAGTCATGTAGTTGGTAAAAAGTCCGTACTGAAAGAGTGTGTATTCGATGACCTGGGGGCCTCTGATTAGTCACTCTATGTGAGACGGGGTATAAGAAAATCACCTTTTTGTCCTTGTTGATCTCGGCCAGGTATTCTCGAGCTACTCTTTTGAACTCATACCAAGGGAAGTGATCGAGTTTGGAGCTATGCAAAGTCAGCGCGCATACAGCCTTGTATGATTGAGTGCTCACGATGCCCATTCGCTGGGTGCGAAACGCTTCACTCCAGCGCGGACTGCAGCGTCAATCAACTTTTGTTGTGCTCCAGCTGCAGTGTCGCCCGGTGCGACGGACATGAAGGAAAGGACAGTGTGGACGCCCTCCAAGAGCTTTGCTAACTCGTCGACATGTTGATAGTCCGTCTTGAACCATTTGACTCCTGGTGCGATGTCTTTTTCGGGTGCGTCCTGAAGTTGTGAGAATTGGCTATTTTGTCTTGTATCCGATTTCGTACCTTTCGTGAGAGGAGTATGATCTCGTGCCTGTTTCTGGCGAGGAGCGCGTCGAGAACTTCCCGACCTACGTCTGTGATTTGTATAAGTAGCATATCATGAGAACAAAAATTTTGTTGAACATACTTCCAGCTCCTCCAGCAATTGCGATCTTGACCATGTTGAGCTTAATGTGTGTTGTTGTGAGGTGTTCTGTTTAAGTTTCTTTTGAGTGTGAAATGTTGCTGAATAACTGGTTTAATGATTCTTCTAGACGCTCTTATATAGGAAAATGCCAATTCTCTCGCGGTAGTCTTCTCCGCCATTCCGCAATGCCAGAGCTTTTGTCCGCCGATGTTGTTGTTGCTAGCATCCCTAAAGTACATATGTCTGACACCTGTTCCCGCGGTGTTGTTACTAGTTTTCAGACATTGCCGACACTGGGCGGGCAGTATAGCAGAAAGAATAACATTCAGTTCAACGTGTGCTCTCTACGTCTCATGGCCTAAAACACGCTATGCCTAATCGAGTTCAACAAGGGGATGGATGACAAATTATGTCCGGGATATCGGCGGACGAAGGTACGAATCCTCTTGTCATCAAACAACCATGACTTTATTCCCTCCTTAGCAGAAACCCTTCATTAACTACCCTCTTTCAAATTCCACTATCAAAGATGGGTGATCACATTTCATTGGACGAGTCTCGTTTACCAACCACTTCCCGGCCCTCGGAAAACGAATCCGCACCAGCCCCGAAACGGCGGAAACTCCGCAAGGGGACACAGTCATGCTGGGAGTGCAAGCGGCGGAAAGCAAAGTGCATCTACTCTGATCATCTTGGCGTTTGTGATTCTTGTAAAAGACGTGGCACAGATTGCGTTAGTCAGGACGCGCAAGAGAATCCACCTCCATTGGGGAGTAACAAACATGTCGTTGATCGTCTTGGAGAGGTCGAAGCTTTGGTTCAGCATTTGCTCAAAGCTTCACAAACTGAGAGACAGCCGCATGATAGACTTGTTTCACCCGAGAGCTTAGGATCGAGGACACGGAGCCAAGATGGTGAATATATCTCGGATTTGCCTACTATCGCTCGAACCAATATCGATAATGGCAACGAGGACTCGCCTACGGTCAGTCACAGCGTGAAAGTATCATGGATTAAATGCTAAGATTTTCTAGAATATCGTTCCAAATACTACTTTGGAACTAGAAGAATCACCTCCACTTTCATCGGAAGGTGAATACGATGATCTATACAATGAGCTTGTGGCTGTTTGGCCCAACCCAAACGACATGAAAGTCATCTTAAACCTTCCAGTCGAGCCTTCGCAGATCATCCGCGCACTCACTTGCGCACCGCCAAAGGACCGAAATTCTGGTCTTCCTTCTCCTACGAACCTTCTTCGCTTGCCACCACGCGGATCACATCCCGTCCTCGTGGCACGAAAGATGCTCGTCTTAGCAACTTATCTTCAAGGAGTACCAATAGCGTCAGAAAAGTACCTCGACAAACTCAGCCTCAGCTACGAGACGATAATGGCTCGATTGGTTAAAGTCGCACATGACAAGGTCACGTGTAACGACGATCTGGTATCTTCGCTCGAAGGCATAGAGTGTATAATGCTTCAAGGTCTCTACGCGAACTACACAGGAGACCTTCGTCGTTCTTGGCTCGCGGCTCGCCGGGCGGTCATGATTGCCCAGATGATGGGTCTCAGCAAAGGAGTAGTACCATTCTCCTTCCGGGACGTTGATGTAGACGTCAATGATTTATGGTTTCGTCTCATCAACTTTGACAGATATTTATGTCTAATGCTCGGTCTGCCCCAAAGTTCACCCGATGAGCCACTTCCGCATATGGAAGAACTCGAATCACATACGCCCAACCAGAAGTTGCAGAAACTTTGCTCAATTGCCTGTGGGAAGCTCTTGAACCGGAAGCCATCAGAGATCTATGACCAAACCATCACTAAAGAGGTCGACAAGATTCTTCGAGATGCTTGCACTTCTATGCCCGCCCAATGGTGGGTCATGCCCACTCTTGCATCGCATTTGGAACTACCCGACAAGATCCGCGAAACGCTCCGTTTCAATGATCATTTTATGCAGTATCATATGCTGCTTCAGCTGCATATGCCCTACTTACTCAAAGAAGGTAGCGTAGAGAATTGCGGTTATCACAAGCTCACTGCCATAACAGCAAGTCGAGAGATCTTGACGCGCTTCATCTCCGTCCGAACGATGCCTCAAACAAAGACATATTGCCGGGGAACTGACCTCATCGCTTTCATGGCATCTACGGCATTGACACTTGGCCATATTCTATGTGATCATCGTCACAAAAGGATTGAAGACAATGGATACCATTTCATTGTCCAGCAGAGGTTGAGCGACCGAGGTCTGCTGGAGCAGGTGCTTTCTATAGCAGAGAACAAGATGCAAAGTTCTGGTGACGATATTTCGAAGCGGCTAGCGACACTGCTTCACTATCTTCTCGCCATAGAGGATAATGTCACAGCTGGTTCGCGGTACAGTGTGTCATTCGCGGAGGATGCAATGAAAGATGGAAGTTTAGGTCATCATGTCAAAGCCAATAATGACGGCACCGAGCTAGAGATCCATCTTCCTCACTATCCAGTGATTAAGATTTTGCGTCGCGATCCTGAAGGAAAGGAGGCATTGCCAGCTGTGATGGAGCTTCCTTGGGGAACTGTACCGGTTTATGACAGGGGAATCATAGGGTCGGATGTCAGAACGACGAGTTCGTCCTCAGGTGTCGACATTGCTGGACCATTGTCGTCGACGGGGGTTCATATTTCTGGGGGAGATTTGACAAGGGATATTGACGTTCCACAAATTATTTCAAATAGTTCAGATTCAGATACATGGACGTTGGAAGGGATCGATATGAGCTTCCTGGATGCTTTTACGGATGGGCCTGCTGTTATCTGATAGGAAAACATCGAGGACGTACAGAATGACATAATATGATAGTTAGTATTGGAAATAGAAAGCGTCATACGGTATGACCTTCATCACAGTAGACATTTAGTTCTATCAATGAAACGAAAGAACGGCATGAGATTCAGATGTTTCTTTGCATTGTCAATGGCTTGAGGGTAGATAAGTTTGAAGAACAAGATTTTGAATTCAATGAAACCCTAACTAAGATAAGGAAGGCTCTCTCAAGTGATAACTGGCCATTATTTAGATCAAGATTGAAATGGCAGTTGTCTCTGGCTGCAGAACAGGATATTCAACAGTGCCTTCAGTCTGGCCCTTGGAATATTTCTCGAACTCCACCCCGGCACTCTTAAGATGACTATAAAAGTCAGCTGCAGCTTTCTTAATAGCCTTGCAGTTAAACTTTGTGTTTTCGGTTATAGTACGGCTTTTGTTGACATTGTACAACGACTTTGCGTAGGTGATCAAGTTGTAGTCCTGCTGCACCTTGTAGCTAAGTAGTTCTGGTAACTGGGCAGCCAAAAGCCAGTCTTTCCACTTCATATCATCGGTACCGATGGGCAGAGCTGCAGTGAGGTCCTTCTCCGTGTAGCTCTGCAGTGTTTGGAGATCCTTGGGCAGGGGTGTGCACAGCGCAGGTGGCTTGGATGGCACAAAACTGTAGTAATAATCTTGAAGATAGTTGACAGCAGTGTGTTGTGGCGAAGCTGTGTGAATGCACATGGTGACTGCGTCGATGAGCTCTTCCACGGTAGTGATGGTTGGGAATGACGGGATTTGGCCATTTGTCTGAATCTCCCTGCACCAATTGCCAATGTAAGGATCCTTCTGGACGGCGTGGTTTGAAGTGTACTGAGACTCGATAACGGTCTTGACAAAGTTCCGGATGATCCCCCAAAGTAGGTACATATCGTTGGCGTAGGGGTAGTTCTTGTATTTACCACTCTTGTCTCCCTTGATGTCGAAGCCACGCTTCTTGAGATCATTGGGGATATACTTCTCTTGAAAGTTGAAGTTCTTGTATGACCAGTCGACCAGCTTAAAGGCGTTGTTACCCTTGAAATCGGCAGAAGGGCTTGTGGGTCCGAAGCCAGCAATTCTCGCAATGACGCCTGGGACCAGAAGCTTGCGTGCGGCGGCGTTCAAGGAAAGAGTCCTGAACCAATGTGGGCTGAGAATCTCGTACAATAGCTCTCCTTCAGGGATTGTTCGGTTTGTTGCGACGATGATGGCTTCCTCGATCATGTGGGTATCAACAAGATGGGTAGCGACCTCATGTCTCGCCCAGTCAGCGGTCTGGGCAACAGTTTTGGCGTATCTCCAAGGCCAGTCGTCCTTCTCAGACATGTCACCCTTGTCATCTGGAGAGAGCCTTCGGTTGAAGATGGTAATGGAATTTTCCAGCGAGCCTTTGTAGTCGAGTGTAATCGCCAGCGGGTGAAGACGTCCATCATGGTGGAGCTGGAAGATAATGACCGAGGCGGCAGCGTATCGACTAGTAGTCTTTCCAGTTGGAGTGGTGCCTTTGAGTTCATATACCGTGTTTCGGAAGATCTGTTCATTGGAAATGCCCGTAGCTTCTCGGAAGTAGGAATAGTCTTGGATGAAGATATCCTTTCCATCCTCAAGAATTGCCTTGACTTTATCGAGACCTTGCTTCTGTGCTTCGTCCAAGTAGGCCTTGATCTTATCCTTAGGAGCAGTCTCGATGGTGCTGGGGTTGACACCGCTGAAGTGTTGCTGGGCAAATCGGGCGTCCGAGTACCAGTCATCATACTCGCCAATGTTGCGACCCTTCATAATGTCCGCGGCCTTGTTGAGGTCGTTCTGTTTAGGAGTGTCGCCATTGCTTGTACAATCAGATGTTGGAAGCTGAGCCTTGTTGTACTTCTCAACATCGGCAAGAGTAGGCCCCTTGTAGGGCGTATTCTCGTGGTCGATGTCCTTGGGAATAATGAAAGAAACCGCCTGTGCAATCTTTGCTACGAAGGCCGTTTCCTGCATGTCAAAGATTTGTCCAACTCCCTCAGATCTAGCGGAACCAGGTTTGCTTTGTCGCTCGTCTGCGGGGAGGTTCGATTCCTCATTACCATCAACCTTCAAGTGTGGGGGATAACCATCACTCCCGTCACTCCATTGATAAATACGTTTCTTGAGATCAAGATCTCTCTGAACAGGAAAGATGGGCTCAAAGCCGCGCTTGTCAAAATGGGACACAGCACTATGATATGGTTAGCAGGTTGAGGTAGGCTACAAGATTGAATGTTTGCATACGCGTCTTCCAAAATACTGTATATCTCAGTCAGGGCCATTCTGGTACCCTTGTAAGTTCCCTTCTTGAGACCCTCGTCCGCAACAAGGTCCCCGTCGAGAGTTCCGTATTCATTAGTGCTGAGCGCAATACCCTGCTTCAGAAGTTCATTAAGAAAGACGCCCTTGTCCCAGACTTCAAGAGGATCATGCTCGATATCATGTTCGAGTCCAGAGCTCAGGATCGAGTCCAGCTTCGACCTGGGCGGGACAACGTGACTAGCAACTGCAGACATGGTGTAAGGGTTCAGTCAATGACAAATGTATGGGTCAAGGTAGAAGGGGATTCAATGGATGGGATGACTTGAAGAGTGAATATGTTCAATGATCCGTGGTGATGGTAGCCTCTATATACTAGGGATATTGATAAAGGCCTTGGTCGCTTGGGATACTTGAAAACATCTTAGATTCTAACGTGGCCGAGGAAAGAGAACACTTGACAGAGGTCATTTTGACAGGGAAACACGTTACCAACCCAGTGTCAGCTACCAAGAACGTGGGTAAAACGAGATACTCTTACCAAAACGAAGCAGTTGGGTAAAAGACGCCTAGGCCCCTCTGACTATCGACAAGAATGTATTGCGACTATTAAGACATGCATTTCAGCTCGCCATAAAATTACAAAACGTCTTTAGAATCAGCCAACCACACGCTGGACATTCCAATAACTGCATGTTGTCTTGTTATATCTCGAAGTTGCAGACATGCATAGAAAGCCACGGAAGTGATACTCCACAAAGCATCGTCACCGAACCAGTAGAATGCTTGACCCGAGGGCTGAGGCTTAGATAAGGCGTTTTTCAATAATGTTCTCGACCTTGGCTGAACTACTAGCTCGTGGTGGAAGAAACCGTCCAGGTTAGTCTGACAGAAGCTGATAGCCGCTGATGTGAGACATGCTAAGAGTTACATTCAGGTGGCTGACGGAAGAAGAAGTCGAGCACATCCAGGTGCTGCCCCTGTTCATCACACTTGTTCAACATTCTTACTCCACATTAGCCATGACCCTAAAGACGTTGAAGGTCTCATTTGAGTTTAGTTTCTGCTCTGCGGCTAGCTGGCTAACCAGTTCGGTTAGTGGTATTGGGTTAGAAGCCTTTTGAATGTGAGACATACGCTAGGTTCACCACATGCGTTCACGCGTTATTGAAAGCCAATTTCAGGGATCTCAAGGTCATGAGCGTCTCATTTCTCAGTGGATAAAACATATGGTTTTACCTGGTAGACTCTCTGAATGTATACAATTATAGTGGAGGTAGGTAATCAAAGATGTCGGTGTGACTACCTACTAAGAAGAGACACTAACGCGCCTTGCAATATAACATCGTTTGGTATAGCGCTCGTCAAGTACGGGTAAGCCGATACAGATCTGACTATGCCTTCGGCTCTAGCCGTCTGTCATCAAGAAAGAGTAGTTTTGTCCAATCAACTGTGACATAAACCTAATCACTCTTTTTTTCGTATCTTGACTTCGCTTCTAATCCCTGTCAGCACCGCCATCACATAGTCGTTTTGCTGCACCCCTGTATACTGCGGTATTTCTGCAATGCTATGAAGACAGACTCGTAACCCCGCCTGTACGAGGGGACTCGGCAGAACTTATGTACCGGCTTTCCCTATTAACAAGTGTTCAGTTTACATATGTCTGCTCAAAAGAGAGAGTTTCAAACTGGACGCCCTACTGTGATGTGACTAATGAGAAACTTGACTTGATGCCTCAATCCGAACGCGGAATAGAAGAGACTGGTATAGTATCTCTACGATCATGCATCACAGCCGCTTAGACTATTGGATCGACCATAGTGAGCTGAAATTTCAAAGACGATGCATCAATCGGCGTTGCTGCAAATGTTCACTCTATGTAACCGACGTTGCACTGACGAGGCCAAAGCTGAGACACTGCCGTGTTGTTTCAAGCCTCGGGACAAGGATCACCTATTCTAGACTGTGCTTCTCCATAATCTTTCCACTTTCAGAAAGAAGCCTAGTCTGACGTGTGTTTGTGGCTTGCTGAGCTACCTACGCGCATTATCGGTGTGATTGGTTATACATATCACATATCTGGATTGAGACTATGCTCAGCCGCAGGTCATGTCATATGCTGGATTAACTAAACCAAATGCCAGGGGGAGTCTGAATGACTCGATTGACCTGGCAGCGGCCGCTCTGGGCTTACTATCCCTCCCTCTTTTGAACAACTTTGTAGTTTTTTGTTCCAATTCACCAAAGTTATAGAGTCAATTCGTTTCACCGCCAGGCTTCCTCCCACCTTGAGCCTCGGACTGAAATACCCGTTGGATCCGCGTCTTGGTTGACATGAAGAAGCTGAATCTATCCGATTACAAGTCATCACTTTCTACTCGCAACTTTTTCACAATGTCTATTCAAGTCGTTCCTCAAACAACCATCACGGTTGGCCTTGCCAATGATGCCGCGGATCACAAGTCCAAGACTTGTTTGAATGCCGTGTGCAACAAGCCGGAGCCATCGAAAGATGAGTTGCCTCAACACTTGGTCACCGCTATGCAAGGAATCTTTGGAAAGCATCCTGGCTACCGAACAAGTGAGTCGTTCAGGAGTTGTGCTTTAGAACCAAAACTCACCACTGCACATAACAGCCCATGCCAAAGGTCTTCTCGTAGAAGGAACCTTTACGCCAACAGAGGAGGCCAAGAACCTTTCCACAGCCGCTCACTTCAACAATGATTCTACCAAGGTCATTGCTCGCTTTTCAGTCGGCGGTGGTCTCCCTCATGTCGCAGATGTAGCTGACGGTGCTACACCCAAAGGTGTAGCCATCCGCTTCCAGATCGACGAGACTACACACACTGATCTGATCGCTCACTCCTTTAACGGATTTGCAACGCGCAATGGAGAAGACTTCTTGACCTTCCTCAAGCTTTTTGGGATGGATGGGTATACTGAGGCTATGCTCAAGAAGGCCCAGGCTGGAGGCGGCGACTTCTCCAAAGAAAAGAAAGCATACGATCAAGCTCATGCTGCCTTTGTATCCTTCCTTGGAAACCCGGACCACAAGTCAGCCTTGACTTTCGTCCAGTCTGAAAAGCCAAACCCCCACAACTACGGCACAATCACATACTATGAACCCAACACCCACGTGCTTACTAACAAGGATGGTAAAGTCACCAATGTGAGGTATCGTCTCGATCCTGCTGATGGAGAGCATTTATATCCGAACAACACGCCTGAAGATAAGCAGAAGTTGGCGCAGCTTGGTAACGACTACTTGGAGGATGATCTACGAAAGCGATTTCCAAGCAAACCAATTGTTCTTACCATTCAAGCACACATTGCGGGTCCTGATGATGTTCTGGATGACGCCACCAAGCCGTACCAGAGCAAGGAATTTATCAACGTCGGTAAATTGGAGATCAACAAGGTCTCGGATGACAACGCTGCTCAGCAACAGCATATTTCGTTCCATCCAAACCCAGAGAAGGGTGGTATTGAGGGAATCAAGTCTTCGGATGACCCTTTGATCCAGGCGAGGAAGGGTGTTTACTGGATTAGTTCAGATCAGCGACGACATGAGACACAATTGGAGTAGGGGAGTTTATTTAGTCACTTTGTATGTGATACGAAAACAGTCAATACATGGAAATTTTATGCAATTCATTTCGTAAGATAGTAGAACGGATTTTTATTTTGCTACACTATGAATCTGTTTTTGTTGGTTCAGGATCTCTTCAGCTTCTCGTATGTTTTTCCAAAAAGTCAGTGTATCTTTGTAGTAATTGAGAGGTTTCCACTACATGAGGTAACACAGCATGAAACCAATGAGGAAGACCAGCATAGCAGTAAAGATCTACCTCAACGCCACCGCTCTTCAGGGCTTCAGCTAGTGCGAGAGCATCGTCGCGTAGAGGGTCAACACCGGCACACTGAATAACTACAACTTATTAGAAACCGACTCATATTCTCCAACGACAAAACTTACGTGTTGGGGGATGGTCCTTGAAGGAATCAGCCAGAAGAGGCGAGTGCCTGTAATCAGGCTCAGCGTTGGGAGTATACGCATCGTAAAAGGTCTCAAGACCCAACGCACTGAGAATAGCATCATCCTTGTTTTGAATGTAGCTACCATACTCGTACTTGTCTCTAGGGAAGAATTTTGGGTGGCATGATGCTGGAAAGTGTAAAGCTTGAGCAATAATACCAGTGATGCCGTCTCTCAGGCAGTTCAGAGTAAGCGAGGCGGCCTAGAAACTATCAGTGACTGTAAAAATTGAGATTCCAAGGTTACTGACAAGCTGCCCGCCGGCTGAACCACCGCTGATAATGATCCTTTCGGGGTCAACACCTAGCTGGTGTGGGTTACTTTTGCACTACAACGTATAAGTGTGAAAGTCCCCCAAGTCTGAAATTTTGGCTTAACATACCCAGATGAGTCCATCGTAACAATCATTGTTTGGTGTTGGGAAAGGATATTCAGGTGCCCTGGTCTCGTCAACAGAACATCCTCCCACACATTCAAGCGAAACTTACTTGCGATATTCGATGCTTGCAACAACGATATTAGGATTCATGGCCGCATAAACATTCTCAATACCATCGACTTCGTGTCGTCCGAGACACCAGCCCCCGCCATGCATGCGATACATGAGAACTGCATTCTTGTTCACTTTTTTTGACTTGTACACCTTGAGCTCGATGGTAGTACCATCGCGAGTAGGTATATTGATCAATTCCGTGGTGATTTCTCTGTATCTATCAGGTCCGCCTGGAGGCATTACGGCATCTGGATCACCCATGACAGCGCGAATAGCTGGAAAGTTAGGGAGACATTTCATAACGGAACGCGCTTTTCGGATCTCAGGCTCTGCTTGTTCGTACTCGGGTGTCTTTTTGGATAGGTGGCCATATTTGGGAAGGGGTGTGAAAGGAGCTGTGAGGTCGACATAGTCACAATTCGTTTTCATATAACCCATCTTGGCTTGCGTGGTGGTTGGTTGGAGTGACTAGGTTGTTGAATGTTTGGTGGTGAATCAACTGAGCCTGGCTATTTATAATGATTTGGATTGGTCTCCAGTTATTTAATACTATTTCTTATGATTTTCTTTCCAACAGTCTGCTTTCCGGAAAAGCCGTGACTGACAGCTCATGAATCATAATGAGTACTGCCTGTTCGAGTCTAGCGTTAAATCATGACTCGAAGGCAGTTTTACTATACTCAATACTCCCTAGTACAAACTTCCAAATGACCGTCCCCACATCCATAGGACCTAGACTAGATTATTCTACAAGGTGTCGGGTAGGTAGGTTCGCGGTTGACTGATGAAAGACATGACAAACTAAAGCATAAACTGATTTACTGATTTCGTCTCTCAAGCCGCTGATAGCTGATTATCTGATACTCTAAAGCCATGTTAGTATTGGGATGGCAATCCTATCAACTTATATTGTTAACCTGAGGATATTGTTCACTGCAGTCCCAACCAACGATTATCCCTAGCAGGGCTCTACGCATATTGTCTCGGCGTAGCTTCTGCCTATTCACGCGATCTGACCATGACTGAATGGTAAGCACACGTCAACAAACCCGATTCCTCTTTTAATTCCCTCATCATTTTTCTGATTCATGAACCGTCTTACCATGCCCAAATCTACAAATACTGCAGATGAATATGATTTCGTCAACCATCGAGACGCAGCACTGGACCCCGAAGTCGTCGCTAAATTAAGGGAATGGCTTCAGCCTACTGATTACCTCGCTGAGTCGGGCGAGTTTCGTCGCCACCTTCTGTCACAAGCGCCAGACACTGGACTATGGATCTGCCAGACAGAAGAATATCGGACATGGCATGAATCTCCCCATCATGGGAGCCTCTGGATCAAAGGCGTACCTGGCGCCGGCAAGTCTGTTATGGCCGCCAGTCTAATTCAGCACCTCAAGGTTACGCAAGACTGCCCAGTCCTTTTCTTCTTCTTTCGTAATATTGTCGCCGCCAGCTCCTCAGCACGGGCTCTGATACAAGACTGGCTTGCCCAGCTACTACCGCATTCCCCGAAGCTGCAGTTCGCACTCCAGTCTCGGCGGCTCATGACCAGTCTGGCAGACACACCAGACAACGACCTCATTCAGCTTTTTCTAGAAGGCATATCTTGCGTACCAAAACTCTATTGCGTCGCAGATGCCCTTGATGAGATGTCGACCGACAGCACATCCTTTTTAGAGAAGCTCAACAGCCTCGCTACACATCGACCCGATACCTTGAAGCTACTCATAACCAGTCGCCCAGAACAACGCTTGCAGAGGTCGCTGCAAAATTCGGCAATTGTGCACATTAGTCTCCAGCAAAGCCTCATTGATTCAGACATCCTCACGTACCTCAACTACCGATTTGATTTATCGCCAATATCTGAAATCAATCGTCAGCTCAAACAAGATGTCATCTATATGGTTGCACAAAAGTCTCAAGGTCTGTTCCTTTTTGCCAAACTGACGATGGATCAATTGGTGGAGTCTCTGCAATACGATACCCCCGTTGATATGGTTGCGCTTGCGACGTCTCTTCCAGTCGGTCTCGAGCAGACATATGCCCGCATGCTAGCAAAGAAACGTCGCGAGTCTGAAATAACCATACAGGTGCAGCTTACGGTGCTGAAAGCCATTACGCATGCAAGCAGGCCGCTGCGGTTAAATGAACTTGCAAGCCTCTTAGAATGTGTATACCCGAGCATGGCAAAGCCAAATACATTCAAGTCCTTGATCACAACGAGTTGTGGGTCTCTTATCGATATCCTCGAAGACGAGACTTTACAAGTGATTCACCATTCGTTTACGGAATTCCTACGCGGAGAGGGTCGCAGCGCTTTGACGCCCGAAGCATCTGCATTTCCCATCATTGATTCTCTCCAGGCACATCGAAACATGACCATAATGTGTCTGCACTACCTTCAGGCAGGCTCAATGCTCTTGGTTGATGAGAAGTCTGGCACAAAACCTCTGGATCCTACCATCACGTTTATGTCGCCCAGGAACTCTCTTGATATCCATGAAACTAACCACAGAGACCCATACTGGAACACTGTTGAAAAGAGCGGTCAATTTGACTACAGAAGTTCTCGACTGCTGCATCCGTTTCTTAGTTATGCGGTGGAAAACTGGTCATATCACGCAATCTTTTACGACGTACTGGATCACGACTTCATCGGAGCAATTACCAGTTTCGTCGACGCCCACAACATTCCGTTTCTTCGATGGCTCGTGATTCGATGGGGGATTACTTCAGATCAGAAGGGTGACACTCATAGAATTCCAACACCTCTTCATATCGCAGCCTTTGCAGGGCTGTCTGAGTTTGCTTCAGAACTATTACGGCAAAAAGCTTCTATGTCAGCACTTGATGCTCAAGAGCGAACTCCCCTCCATTGGGCAGCTGAGAATGGTCATCTGAAGGTCGCATCCCTCCTTCTCAAACATGGTGCTGACCTTGACACTGATGATATAAGAGGGCTGAAGCCGATACATCTTGCGACTATAAGAAACCGAGTGGAAGTTGTGAAACTCTTGCTCAAAAATGGCGTCAACCCAGACACAGCCAAGACCAAAGAAGACTACGAAGGCTATAGGTGTTGTGCAAAGAGTACCAAAGGAGAGACTGCTATAACCTATGCTAGTCATGCCGGATGTGTCGGTACTGTCTTAGCTATGGCACCTTTCTGTAACCAGAACATGTTGAGTAAAATGCTTTGTCTGCTATGCTCATGGAACCGATCAGAAGCTGTTCAAGCCCTACTAGACAACTCTCCGGCCTCGCCCAACGCCACGTATCAAAACGCAACGGCATTGCATTACGCTTGCGACGAACCTAGCTCGAAATGCGTCGAAGTATTGATCAGCAGAGAGGCGGACGTGAAGAAGGTTTCTCGACTATGCGATGATAGCGTGGAATCGTGTGAAATCAACCAGGCACCAATCCATCGGCTAGTAAAAGCATGGAGAGACTCCAACGATGAGGAATGCCGAAAGTCTTTGAAGGCTCTGCTCAAAGGCGGTGCTGACATCAATCAGCCGAATGGTGAAGGGAGGACTGCTTTACTCGAGGCAGCGAGCTACTCTAGAAATGGATACAACAAATCCGGCCCATGCTTGCCCTCTGTCAAGGCACTTGTTGAGCAAGGCGCGGATGTCAACGGAAACAATCCTCCCCCGAACGATGGAGCCACAGCAAAAGAAATTGATATGTTTCCAACCAGCGTGTTGCACAGAGTCGCTAGCAATAGCCGAGATATCGAAATGATGAAGGTTTTGGTGGACCGTGGCTGTCATTTGAATGCCAAAGATCCCCTAGGACAAACAGTACTTCTGTGTGCTATGAATCCCATTGGACGCAACTATCGATGTGAATCGGAGAGCAAGACAAGAGCTATCGTCGAATATCTACTTGACCAGGGGGCGGATCCTTCGTGTCAGGACAATGATGGCAACTCGCCACTTTCCCATGCTATGTCACTCGGTGCCAGTATATTCAAAGTTCTGTTTGCAAAATGTCAACAAGTACAAGAAAAGAAACGTTGTTGGTTTTCACTGTCCAAGCTACGTCGAAAGGATACAGAAAAGTTCTCACAGTGCCTGGAAATGTTTCTAGCAGAGGGCTTTGACATCGATACAAAAGATGAAGGTGGCAAAACACTCTATCTGCACTGCAGCCTTCGAGGGCCACGTGAAAGACTAGACATCCTGACACGCCATGGCGCAAACCCCAATTCGAAAACTAATGAGGGGAACAACGCACTGCTTCTTTCTTGCCTTTCTGAAACAAATGACTTGGAAGGGTTCAGACAACTCATCGCTCATGGAGTCAGTCCTCTCGAAACGAATGTTGACGGAAATGGCCTTCTACATCTTATTGCAAAGTGGTACAAGACCGAAGATAAGGTCGCAGAACTTGTCCACTATCTCGTTGACATGGGCGTCCCCGTTAATTCTGTCAACAATCGAGGGTCAACCCCCTTGCATCTGTACCAAGCAATAGATGGGAGGTGTCATGTCAACGAGAAGAGAAAGCGTCATCACTTCATTGATGTCCTTCGCAGTCACCATATCGTCGACTTCGGAGTCCTAGACAAGGACGGTTACTCTTCGTTTCACATAGCAGCCACTAAATCAGAAGCAGAGGTTGCGAAAATGATAGATTGTGGCGTTGATATCAACCTCCAAACCCTGGATTCCCAAAATGCTCTGCATCTTGCATGCCACGCTCGCAAGCCAAATATAGTTGGCCAATTACTTGCAAGAGGCATTGAACGTGACCAGCAGGATAGGTTGGGTAGAACACCTCTGTATTACGCTTGCAGATCAGGTCAAGCAGAATGCGTGGCCTGGCTTCTACAATATGGCGCTTCTCCCCATATCAAAGCATTTGATGGCTCAACTGTCCTTCATGCTTGCGCGGACGTTACATTGGATGGATACGTATTGGGCGTGAGCGCTCAACCCCCACAAGATATGCACTCTATTCCATGTGATGAGTTCCGGCGAGGTATATCTTTCCAGCGTTCAAGCATACCCTTACCTTGGTATCGTCGGAAGCGCAACAGTCCCCCGGCAATGGTTAGTCAAAGAGAGTTTTCGCCAAGTCTCCCATACATCATTGAGACCCTCATTGATTCTGGTATTGATATTGAATGCTGTGATAATTATGGAATGACGGCCCTCGATCTTGCTCTCTTCACAGGATGTTCTGCATTGATCGAGATATTCTACCGATCTGACAAACTTATCGAACAAGCTACCAAGTACCTGGAGAGTGGCAATAGTAATTCGGAGTCTGTCCAGGAAACACGAGAACGGCTTCGACTTCAGATGTCACTGAAACTTCCAAGACCTTGCCTGGGGGCTTTGCGTGGGGGTGATCCCACCCTTGAGTTGCTTCTTGAGAGCCCTGGCATTGCTTTAGGCTTATTTCCCACCGGCGAAACAGCAATGCTGATAATGAAGAGCTTTGAGGCGACTCCATTATCGAGTTCAGTTTACGAGCTACTGTACCGACTCATGGAGCCTGGTTCTGCGCAAAGCATATACCATTTCAAAGTGATCCAGAGTACCTCCGAATTCATCAGTTACTACAGCAAATTTGAAGGTGTCAAATCAAGACTCCAGGCAGCTACTTTCGAGTCATCATGCTCCGGAGACCCGTGCATGACTGCGCTGGGGATTGCATGTTCTCAGAGAGACTCCAATCTCCTAAGTGTGAAAACCCTCGTCGAAAGGCTACAGGTGGATGTCAACGCTCCGTTTGCAAGTTTTCGTTCAGACGCTAAAGGACGAACATGTGATATAGTTCCAGGTGGTACAGCTCTTCACATTCTCGCGTCAGCAGAAGGATACTGGCAGTTAGAGGCTTTGAAGTACCTTCTCGCTCAAGGCGCCGATATTAATGCCATTGATGAGAAGGGAGAGACTCCTCTCCACGTTACTGCTTCCTCGAGATTAGGGTACAGGGAAGAAGGTTTGTGGAGATTGGAAGCTGTGAAAATCCTCCTAGAGCACGGAGCTGATGCCAATGTTCTGGAAAAGGAAGGCAAATCTGCTCTCCATAAATCATCTTGGGCACCCGATATCGTGGAGGAGCTTCTCAGCCATGGAGCAGACATCAATATTGGGGCCAGGAGTCCCTTGTTTGAGTGCATTCTAGATCGGAACCTCGAAACGCTCGACTTGCTTCTCAAATATGGGGCAAGTCCTGATGCGATTGATGAACAATGTCACAGTCGTGATGTGGACATGGCCTTGGAAAGACCTCGCTCAGTATGCCCTCTTGTCTTTTCAGCATTTCCTTTAACAAACCACATCGGGTTTCTCAATGACCTGTCCGATTCCGTTCCTTTACTCGTGGCACTCATTCAACACGGTGCTGACCTCTACCTCCCCTTGAATAACGATGAGACTTTGATTCACTTTCTCTTCGAGTACCCAGAATACGAAATCATTGAAGCCCTAGTCCAAGAACCTTGTGTATCACGAATCGACTTTAATCGCCGTGATCAACAAGGGAGGTCTGTTCTGATGGCGGCATGTAATTGGCGACGCGGCTTGCTGGAACACTCAGTGAAGTCACGCCGACTGCTGGAATCATCAAAGAAAGTGTCTCCCTTGGATATTTTGAATCACGGAGTTAACGCCTGTTTGGTGGATTTGTCAGGCAAGACAGCTCTGCACCATTTGTTGAACAACCCCGGATACCCTGATGATGTTCTTATCGATTTTATTAATCGGCAAGAGGTATCCCCTATCCTATTTCAGAAGGACAACAAAGGGTATTCGCCATTACATTGCGCCCTTGGCACCTTGCGTCCATCGGTTTGTGAGGCTCTTGTGGCGAAAGGCGCAGATTTGTCAGAACCTGATCCTGAAGGCCGTTTAGCATTGCACCACATCGCATCACAATGTCTTCTCCATACACGCGAGAACGTAGATGGATGGCGGTGGTACCATAACCTGCCGAAAGACTTCTTTGATACTTGTGTTTCTCTTTGGAAGAGATGCCTTTCTCGTGGTGATTCGATCAACGCTGTTGATAATGCCGGAGACACCCCTCTCCATTCATATTTTTCAATGGTAGATACTCGGAGGGACGAAGATCAAGGTAGAATCTGCCATATAGATCACTACGAGATATTGTTCTCAGAGGACAGTGGGGTCGATGTCCATGCTGTGAACCAAGCTGGAGAAACGGCACTGCACAAAATTGCATCCAGGCTACCTTTGGGGTGTTTCACGAAAGAGCATGATAAGGCTTCGTTTATGATGATGATGGAGAAGGGATTGGATCCGCTGAAGGAGGACGTAAAGGGGAGAAGTGCGTTGGATGTTGCAAGTGCATATGATAAGGGGTATATCATCAGGTTGCTGGCTAGAAAGTGATATAGGTATGGTGATGTATTTAACAGCGGACTATAATCTCCCATCGTGGCGCATAAAGCTTCCACAGGTGTGTGTATACATAACCAACTGCAATGCGACGGGTGACGTGTGGTTTAGAGCTGTCCCTATCAATCAACACAATACGTAGCTGCCACATGAGTGCAATGTGAAGATACTTCACGGGTAGACCGTAGTGAAAAGGGCGATCCCCATATATGCTTGAGACTTTTCTCAACCCCAGCGAATGCATTCAAGATGTCTGAAGAGTATGAAATATATCGTCTCGTGTAGTCCCGCACCCAACTTATGTAATCTACGATGGAGGTCTCCTCGGTGATGTCAAAGTTGATCATCACTGGATAGTCGGGTAAGCTAGAAAAACCTGGTAACTGAGGTATCAATTTCTTTTTTAATGGATGGAAGAGAGATTACCTCCTGGTCCTGTATGGGGCATTATGAGCTCTTCTCCAAAGGCCACATATAACTCAAAGCCACCAAGCCTTTCTTTGTTGACACACAAATAAAAGAAGATAGACGTCAATATTTGTCGCATCCGAACTCAAGATTTTGGAAACCATTCATTTATTGCCATCATTTATAGTTTCAAGCACCAGGTAATTTGGCTCAGGGACAGAGACATGCAGTGCAGTAGTCGGTAAGCATTCCATTGTCAAAAGGCGATCCTCGGCTGACGACTTGGCAATGGCACGTATCATGCATGGTGAGTCAGTCGCCAATACTTCCTGATTGTACTCTCAGGTCGTTTAATTTTAAGTTCCGAGGTCGGGTAAAGCTTTTAAATCCCGCCAGAAGTGAGGTGATGAACTATTTTCGTTCCGTCTGCCTTGTGAATTGTCTAGGGCTGTGTGTAAGCACAGCATAATGTGACTGCCACTCAACTGCTCGACATTCAGCCTCACATGGCACAGCCTACTTACGCAGCCCTAACAAGTGAGACATAACATGAAAGAAAGAACCGGTGAGGTTGTCAGTTTGCAGGCTTGTTCTTTGCAATACTGTGGTATTGTGAGAGGAAACTCAAGCGACACGTGCAGGGTTTATGCAACCATGGTCATCTGTCCTTCTGCCTTAGGCACCAGAGTTCGTCAAGCCACAGGCATGCAGGTGGGGGGATCAGGCAGCAGTTTCCCCAAGCACTTCTAGTGATGCTGGATGAGAAATGCATCAAATCCTGATTATAACTTTCTTCGCCGCAGCTCCGGTCTGCATTGTGCCAACCAACTACTTTTCTCTTTCTGCGATACTGTCCCATCTGGGAAAGGATGCATGTAGATCTAGTCGGCTTCAGGCTGTTGAAAAATCCACCGCGGGGGTCACTGTCACAAGATACCCAGTTAGCTAGTGCAGCCAGAGAGCAAGAATGGCTCAGATTTCAGCAGTGCATCCGCGCTGACTAAAATTTGCTAGTGTAGCTTCTCCCACCTTTCAGCGTCCTATAATACTTGTAAGCTTTAGCCAACTGCAGATCAACAGAAATTGCTCACAGCGTGCGCGCAATAAGAATATTCAGTCAAACAAATCATTGCCTTGTCGTGGAGAAATTACAATCTGTGTGAAATCTGCGAAAGAGGTTTTAGTGGAAAACAGTTATTTTGATGTCGCTCCCGGCTAACATTTCGAAACGCTTCGTCTACGAGCCTCTCAACTTCCCTGGTCAAAGCATCAGAGTCGTCACGCTTTATCAAGGCTCGTTTTCGGACCCGATTCGCATCTCTTTGGCCGAAATACAGCTAGTTGTAAGTGATTTTCCTTTGCTGCTGCTCAAATCACCAATGCGCTAATCCAGTTCAGCCCAACTATTTTCAGCGGCACGATGGATTATTTCAATATGAAGCACTGTCATATGTCTGGGGCTCAGAACATAATCCCAAGGATGCCATAATGCCTGACAGAAGTTCCATCTCCATCACAAACAACCTTGACATCGCTCTTCGGCACCTCAGATATACAGCAGAGGATCGACAGCTCTGGGTTGATTCTCTTTGTATCAATCAAAAGGATGAGGAGGAAAAGAGCTCCCAGATCCCTCTCATGGGCAGCATTTACCGACTTGCGAATCGCGTTCTGGCCTGGTTGGGCCCAGAGGAGAACGAGAGCCGTCATGCCCTCGAGACCATAGCTCACGTTGGCCGCCAAGTCGAAATTAATTGGAGCACGACGAGCATAAGGCCAGCACGTGGCACCTCTGAACTAGGTTGGGCGGAGCTCGCCATGACAGCACCGTTCAATGACCAGGAACTGCACAGCATATGTGCTCTCTTTGAGCGGCCATGGTTTGAGCGCATCTGGGTTCGTCAAGAAATTATCCTTTCCACTGTAGCCCTAGTGAAATGCGGCAGCACGGAGGTTGATTGGAATCTATTCAGAAAAGGGGCATACGTCATGTTTCGCCAGCCTATCGACATTTGGCATATTTGGGAACGCAATATCGCATTCGTTCAATCTCTACGGCTGGTTGAGTCGCTTTGCAGGACGCGGCCGGGTTTTCTTGGTTATCGTGACCTCAGAACGGACATTCGCGGCACCAAAAGCAAAGATCCGCGGGATATGATTTACGGAGTATCCAGTTTGCTATGCAGGCCCGATCAAGGTCTAGGCATTCAAGCAGATTATTCCAAATCTATTTCTGAGGTCTACACGGACGTAGTCCAAAGGATTATCATCCAGCGTCGTTCATTGAAAATTCTTGACACCTGTGAACTTTGCTCCAAAGTCTTGGATATACCCAGTTGGGTTCCAGACTGGTCGAGTTCTTTGAAACAACTGAACATGCCCTGGGGAACGTGGAGCGCTTGCGGGTGGATATCAGCAAAGTTCAATTTTCCACAGGACACATTTCTTGGGAAAAGAGTCCTCCGTGTTGCCGGCATCCGGGCATCAAGGATAGCCAACGTTCGCTGTGCACAGATTGGCAACTACGATACAGAGGTCTCTCACAATCGGATGATCAAATTAATAAGGTACTTCAAGCCATCAGGGGACCTTGATGCTCCTTACAAGAGTGGGGGAACAATTATTGAGGCTTACGCTCGCGTTTTCGTTGGCTTGGCATTTGCCCACGATTTTGACCCGCCTGACAGATATTGGCCTGAGTTTGATCGAACCGTACAAGATGTTCGCACTATATGGATGATGGATGGAAATTATGATGAGCTGAGAAAGGTGTCCATGCATCCATCTGAAGCATTTTTCAGGACATTCACTTTGAATATTGTGGGACGCTGTATTTTTTCGACTGTCGACGGGCTCATTGGGCTTGCGCCACTGGGTACTATCTCAAATGACCTTGTTTGTGTAATATTTGGTGGCAGGCACCCAGTCATCTTACGAGAATATGCCACAAGCTCCGCATCAGACGCAATGTACCAGGTTGTGGGCGTCTGTTACGTGCCGGGCCTGATGATGGGCGAGATTATCCACGGATCCTTCCCCAGCTTTTACAGGCCGATAAATAAGTTTGGTCACTCTCTTAGCACTCCTGCCATTGAAAATACACATGTTGCGTTATTGGACACTCGAAGAAACGAGTTGAAGACTGATCCGTCTGCGATTCTGATGGAAATGGGAATTCGTTGCGAAAGGTATCAAAGACATCCACATATATTAGAAGTCACCCAAGAGGCACTTCAGGAAGCCAATATTGCCATAGAAGACTTCAACCTATTTTAGGGAGTTAGAAGCAATTACTGAGATTAGGTGGATTTCCAATCCATCCCACTCGAAATGGAATACTTCATACCTGTAACAGAATACCGGCTTCTTGCCTGCCACAGTTGCAAACTTATAGTAACGCAGCAACATATCGAGACGCATCTTTGAAATGCTCCCTATTATCTGAGCAATTCGCAGATTGAAACTACAGCATTTATTCGTGAGTTGATCAAATGGAATACCATGCGGAACGAGCCTTGGTACTTTAGTACAGGCACGGCTCCGGGTAAAGGTCTCAAGAGGTAATAATCTAGGTTCCTAACTATAAAATAAGTATAATAAATTATAAATTTCCATATTAAGTAATAAGATAAGCATATGAATCTGAGCGTTATTTATAATTATGTCTAGTAATATATAAGTGTCAGAAGCTGGCAGCGAGAAGGGGAGTGAACGAGCTGTAAGGGGGTTCGCAGGAGATTCGTATCGTAGTCACGGCATCAACACAGCTAAGGGGTCCCTAATTGACTGTATTAATCTCTGACCTTCCCCCAGATTTAGGGTTTAACTCGTCTTTTATATAAGGGTGCGTAATATATTCTCAGTAACTTAACTATGTCCTTATATCATGATGCGTTGGGTCATGATAATAAGTAAGTTATAATAAGTAAGTTATACTAATAGCTAAATAGATTATTCTGAGATATATAGAGTTTATCTATATATTTAATATATCCGGATTGACCGTTGATGTCGATTGCGCAGCGGCGCATCTTGTGATGGAAGTGAGGGTTCTTGGCTTGTTTGGATATGGGTTTTCGGGGTTGCAGCCTTGGTGGTGATCGCCTCGAGAGGGTGACGATGGAGGGGGCATTCGGCCTGCCAAGGCTGGGGGAAACATCTGCTTTATGCTCGTGGATTGAGGCCACTTGTTCAGTTGGATCTTAAGGTTTAAGGCAGCTGCTGTGTGACCTGCTGAGACTTAATATTAAGGTTATTGTGTTTTTTTTTGGCGTAGTGTATGACGCCTTATATTGTGTTATGCTGAAAATAAGCATTTTATCGTGTTATCTTGTTATCTACAGCCTTTGGCTGTACCTTACGTATAGCTGTATAGGCATTTTGACTTTTTAATAATACTTAATATATTTAGAGGAGATTACTTAACCTGGATCCCCCTGACCCTGGATACTCCCCGATCATAGATTACTATAATCCTATGTTATAGTAATCCCTCTTCTAGACATATACTACGGCATACACCACAGTCTATCAATGCTGCTCTTGCGCGAGCCCTAGGAAATCGATACTGCTACCTATTTCGCTTCGCACTAAGTACTGTCGGCAGAAAGACGACAGGATTGTCGCTGATTGCCATATATTCGAGGCGCAGCTTCAGTTATTTGAGAGCAAGGCACGTCTTTGCACGAGGGCATCCTCACCCTAATCAGGTGGCTTTGATAAGGCAAATGTCATGACAGTTGCAGCGTTGTAGGAATGTGGCAATAAACTCTACTAGATACTTTCACAATTGAATATTTACCTAAAAGAACTATACATCGCTGATTGAGAGGGGTGTTGTGATCTCTGAGCATCGTCCTGGCTTGAAAGGGTTACTATATTTGGAAAATTTGAAGACGGAGCAGTGCAGTTCACCGGAAGCGTCTCAAAGGGCAGACTTCAGGAAGCTTAGTAGTAGGCACCATGATGTATACTTACGAATTAGAGTGTGCTAAGGACATGCATTTAAGGCATGGTGATTTATTGATGCTTCTGGAAGTAGCTAGTAGTAGGATTGGCCCGTCTAAGCGTGCGGAAACGTCCAGTTCTCTCTGGGGACGAAACCTCTGTCGCCCAGGCTGCCGGTGTGACCGATCAAGCCTCCTGAAGAAATTTAATAATAAAATGGTCAATAGAAGTGATAATCATTAGCATGTGGACCGAAGAAGGACGTTGAACCCTTGTCTTTGGAGCCAAAAGCCGTCATTGTTACTGTTACCTGCTCGGATGTGTTTGGGTGCTGTACGGGGTCAAGGGTGCTGGCGCCCTAACTTTGAATCACTGTAACAAATGTTACCAAAGGACGGGATAAGGCAACTGAGCAACTATCCACTATAAGGAACTCGAACTCGAAATAGAAACAGGTAATATGACTTTTGCCCCTTTTATATCTTTTATATACCGCTATCTTTTCTTCTGCAGTCACTTCTGCTTTACTTGTTCCGCTATCTAAGAGTGATACTGTAGTCCTTTTAAATGTGGCTCCTGAAATGGCCTAAGCGCTTGAACTTTAGACCTCTATATTTTGGATGCTTACATTTGATGCTCCCTTAATACTTTCAAGCCTCTCTATATCAGACAAAAGCGATGTAGGAGGGATATATAACTGGGTCTTTTAGAGAAATAAGAAAACATTATACTAGGTACTATACCAATATATAGGCTGTAATGTGATATACTGGAGTATTAGATATACTGGGATATTATAGGTATTAGAATATAAAACATACTGGGATATAGAATATACAGGGATGCCGTGTACTATCCCAGACTATATGCTAGTATACTGCCTACTGTCCTAAAGTTTAGTCTATAATATAATGCACTATCCTAAAAGCTAGTCTAGGACAGAACGTGCTATCTTATAACTTAAGCTAGTATATTACAAGGTCCCAAAACTGGGCGCCTGTTATATGAGGATCTTATGTCTAGAGTTTGAGGTTTATCTAGGCATACTTTAAAAAAATTTCTATCCTATAACTATTTAGCTAGCTTGTTTTTAGATTATAGGCCAATCCAGTCGCCTTGCTATGTGTTCGGCAACATGATCCAAACAATCCATGTAGGACACTATCACATTAGGGATCAGATTCCATAAAGGCATCACCTGGTCCTTTTTTCATCTCTCACCACGGCTGTATGCCACAGGAGATCTCTGTAGGTCTTCCTGGGAGACTGTATTCTCGTGACACCACATCCTTACTCATTCAATGACAATGAGGTCTGGAAGCATTAATGATACACTTAGCTTCACATCTAGCCCTTTTCCTCAGCAACATCGCAGCGGTGAAACATGGGTCCATCTTAAGTCTCGAAGTTATATTGCACATAAGAAGGAGGAGTGATAGAGCCAGCAGTACTGTCGATAGTAGAGCTGGATTCTGCTGACGAGGGGCACACTCTTAAAGGGGGTCACAAAATGGGTTTGGTCCTAGAACTGAGGCGTAGTCGGGAACCGTTATCCCAAAAGCGGGCCCCTTGTTCAGCCCACCTCAGCCCATAACAGACCCAGGTCTAGGATCCTCAGTCCTCGCTAAGCGACAGCTCAGCCTAAAACGGCAGGAACTCAGTTCTAGGAATGGAACCGGATTTCAGTGTGCTTGAGTTTCGTCTCCGAGTTATGTGGCATTACCTGTTGCAACGAAGGGACCTTGGACTCCCATCAATGCACCATAGTTACTATCCATTTGTCTCATCAACAATCAATTGCGACGAAAGCCGATTTGAAATCAACAAACAGTCATATATACGAAATCTAATTCAAACCATTTCTTGATGATATCAAGTTAATATATTTGCGACATTTGTGTGAATTCACTCGAGAGAGAGAACGGCTTTGTTACCCGCCCCTCTCGGTCCGAGGGTTTCGGCTTTTGTTGAGAGACAGTTTCACATTGGGACATGTTACTGGAGGAGACGTACATTAGCGTGCAGAGAGACGTCACGCCTGATCGTATTCGGCAGGCATTACAGTATTGTTTCGTGCGACTCTCATTGTATCCGTCTGGTAAATAGATTGCCGGTTTTTCAAATGCGGGGGAATTTCAAATGAGGCATGTCATGTCCAAATCTACCTATATAAAAGGACTGAAAAACACAAAAGGACATCCATCAGCTTCTATCATCGCAGTCTACAAACCATAACTTCATATCATCAATCATGTCTACAAACGGCACAAAGCCTCTCGACCTCAAGGACAACTACGTCCAGATCATCAATGGCAAAAGCGCCCCGACCCAGAAAACCCACCAGGGTGTAAACCCCGCTACCCTCGAAAAGAAGCCCGAGGTCCCTGTCGCTTCCCAAGACGACCTGAATAATGCTGTAGATGCTGCAAGGAAGGCCTTCAAATCTTGGTCCAAGGTGCCCTGGGAGGAGAGGAGACAGAAGCTCTTTGCTTGGGCGGATGCTGTTGAGGCACAGAAGAAAGAGTTTGCCGAGCTTCTCACCTCGGAGCAAGGAAAACCTGTAAGTCCTGGTCCTTTTGATAGTTTTGATGTTAGAAACAAGTGCTAACAGCTATAGGTTGTGCAAGCTAACGGTGAGGCTGATGCTGCTGTTGCTTGGATCAAGGGCCAAGCGAGCCTCGATCTTACCGAAGAGGTCGTCGAGGATAGCGATGCTCGAAAGGTCATCACAAGATATACGCCTCTTGGTATTGTCGCTGCTATTGTTCCCTGGAACTTTCCTCTCATGCTTGCTGCTTCTAAAATTGCCCCCGCTCTGTTGACTGGAAATGTCATCATTGTGAAACCTTCGTAAGAACATCATCTCCTCTCACTACGTTCTGACTGCTGATGCTTCGCAGCCCATTCACCCCATACTGTGGATTGAAGCTAGTTGAACTAGCGCAGCAATTCTTCCCTCCTGGTGTCGTGCAGTCACTCAGCGGAGATGACAACCTCGGACCCTGGATCACCAGTCATCCAGGCATTGACAAGATTAGCTTTACCGGGTCTACGCACACTGGAAAGCTGGTTATGCAGAGTGCCGCCAAGACACTGAAGCGTGTTACCCTTGAGCTGTAAGTACTTTTGAATCGGTGACTTAGATTTGATACTGACACTCCTTTAGTGGCGGAAACGATGCTGCAGTTGTCTTCCCAGACGTCGATATTGACGCTGTAGCTGAAAAGGTAAATGCCATTTGACTGGTTACAATGTGAAGCAAGAGATACTAACAGAGCACAGGTCTCAGCCTTAGCGTTCCTGAACTCGGGTCAGATCTGCCTCAACGTCAAACGCATCTACGTTCATGAATCCATCTACGAGAAATTCCGCGACGCAATTGTCAAGCATGTCAAGAATTACAAGCTTGGTGATGGATCTGACGAGGGTACCAGCCACGGTCCTGTTCAAAACGAGATGCAGTATAACAGAGTTAAGACCTTCTTTGAGGACATTGAGAAGCAAGGATGGAAAGTCGCCACGGGAGGAAAGTTTGATCCCGAACCCAAAAATGGATATTATATCACGCCAACTGTGATTGATAACCCACCCGAAGATTCAAGAGTTGTTGTTGAGGAACCATTTGGTAATCAATCACCCGCATTTCTTAGCCTCGGTCGACATACTGACATACGCTGTAGGACCCATTCTCCCTCTTCTGTCCTGGAAGGATGAAGAAGAGGTTATTGAGCGCGCCAACGATACACGACTTGGCTTGGGCGCTTCGGTCTGGTCTGCTGACTTGGAGACAGCCGAGAGGGTTGCGAAGCAGCTCGATGCGGGAACTGTTTGGGTCAATACCCATTTTGATATCACGCCAATGGCACCATTCGGTGGACACAAGGAATCTGGTATCGGTGCTGAATGGGGTATCAATGGTCTCAAAGGCATGTGTAATGTGCAGAGTTTGTTCCTGAGTAAGGTTACTGCTTAGGAGTGAATCACGAAGTACAAGTGTGCGGCGTGTCCCTGTCGTATCAAGGGTTTAACCAACTACCTTAGTGCCTTCCAAATGCGATATTTTACTTCCTCCGGGCAATTTTCTGTTATGCTCATCACGCTCAAATCCAATCTGGACTCATTTTGCCACTGTCAGTTCTTATTATTAGACTGTCTGCTTACTGCAATCTGCCTCGGACTGGCAGGTGGCCTCCAGAAAGGTACCGCTGCTGAAATTTCGTGCCAAACGTTGCGCCTTGTCGAGTGCGCCTTTTGTATCCTTCAGGTCAGGGAATAACAAAGCTTAACTTTTTTACTGCGTACTGGGTAGCCAAGTATCAAGGTTGATACTTGCCTCTGTTCATCCTTCTTCATCGTCCAACCCTCAATCAACCATTATATAACCTACTAAATACTACAAAGCTTGGCCTCTAAGTAGGGTGCAAGAGCAAGCAGCCTAAGACGTCTTACCTAGGTAGGTAGCACAAACCGACCCAATTATTTTCGTATCTTATACTCCAAACGGCCAATTTTTGTTAATACCCTGATGACAGCCAAGACCCGCCGGTGACTATCGCGATCCCAGATCAGACATCATAGCCAGTCGAGCAAGACAAAAACGCAAGATGAAACCCCACAGCCCAGGCTTGTGAGTATCTCTGCCGTCAGAGATCCGCTCCCAGCTCCTCAACACCATCGTCGACCAGAAGAACCCTGGCTGGTCAGCTTTCGCTTCGGTATTTAAAGAATGACACAGTGTTGTCGGGGCAAGAAACATGGCTAAACTGAAGATTGGTCAGTCTTGCGTGGAAGAATTTGGACGGGTGGTCATTCGACAGAGACACCTGGTGAAGCATATCTATCTCAAGGTCGATCTACTCGAATATGATCGCTGGGGTCTCGTTACCTCTTGCGTACAGGACGCTATCAAAGAACTCTTCGCCACACTTAGTACCTGGGAGACAACAGGACCTTTGACGCTGGAGGTCAACGCAATTGCAGTTGATGACACTAAAGGCTGGTTTAAAAATTTCCGTTGGGGTGACGACTACGACGCTTATGGCTGGGATTCACCTGTCCATCAACCTCAAGCGGTAATAGACGGCACTTGACATGATCTTCAGTATAGTTGGGAGAACGGCGTGCAGGTGGGATCTCCTCCATTTAAAAACCCATCAAAACGGCAGACTTGGTAAACACAGTAAGCAAATTCTCAAAGCCCCACCATAAACTTCCCCTCAACATCATCTACTGTATATCAAGAAAAGCTGGACGCTGAGATTTAGGATATAAAAATAAATCGCCTAAGAGGTCTGAGCTAAGTAGCATAAACTGATCTACTTATTTCGTCTCTTATGCTGCTGGCGCCTAATCTTTCTGATATTTTGACGATCGTCACCCAGTATCTTGACAACTATCATCATGGCACAGTTTCCAGAGTCAGAGAACTCAAATCTATTCGGGCCAATACACATTGTTGAACCTGCGATAAAGCACACGCATACAGCAATCCTCCTACACGGACGGGGCAGCAACGGTCCAGAATTTGCTCAAGAACTTTTTGGCGAAACTCTATTCTCCGATGGAACCAACATGGCCCAGAAGCTTCCCAGTTGGCGATGGGTCTTTCCTTCTTCCCGTAAACTCTGGAGCGAGACATTCCAGGAAGATATGCCGGCTTGGTTTGAGGCCTATTCTTTGACGGATATCGCGGCGCGACAAGAGCTGCAGGTACCAGGCATAAAAGAGTCAACCGACTATGTCAAGAAAATCATCGACGCGGAAATTGAAAGCCTTGATGGAGAAAGCAACCGAGTGGTACTGGGAGGAATCAGTCAAGGAGGAGCGATAGCGATGTGGACTCTTCTTCGGAATCGAACCGAAAGGCCGCTGGGTGCATTTTTCGGCACAAACACGTGGCTTCCTTTCGCTTTGAGTCTTCAGGATTACATGAGCCAGAGTCCAGTGGTTGAGAAGGAAGAAGGAGCCACATTCGAGACCGATATGCTTGGTCAGCCAGCATCCCAGAACCCAGGTTTATCTACGCCCATCTTTCTTGGCCACGGAACAGACGATGCTTATGTCGATGTGGAGTTGGGGCGACAAGCTCGGGATGTTCTCACTCGCTGTGGCTATTCGGTAGAGTGGAAAGAGTATAAAGGTGCTGAATTGGAGGGTCATTGGATCAAGGCGCCAGAAGAGTTGGAAGACTTGATACAATTCTTTACAACAAGATTAGACGGATGACCATGCTCGGGCCAATATGCTTCATCTTTCGATCACTTAATTCAACGCTGCGCTATATTATACATCTAACGTTCTCTCATGAATAGTCGTATCCCAGTCATTCAATCTCCTGCTCAGCAGCGTCCACCCATTCGTCGGCCTCCCATCATTCCGCCCATTCCGCCGCCCATACGCCCACCTCCCATACCTCCTCCCATTCTACGTCCTCCTCCCAGTCCTCCTAGGCCGCCGCCCGTTCGGCCGCCGCCCATTCCTCCGTGGTGATGGTGGTGAACCTCCTTGACAGGGCGAGCTCCCATCATGCCTCCGCTGCTGCCACCGTAGCGACGGCTGTTGCTGCTTCGTCCGAAAGGAAGACACATTTTGAAGTGTTGATTTTTGGCTATTTGTTTGAGTTTTGGAGTATAAGTAAGAATTATGTGGTCGAGTATGGTCGATTGATTTGTGGTGATTGTTGGTTTGATCTACTGGTTGATCGCAAGAGTTTCTTGTGGTAGTTGTTCCAGAAGTGATTTATAGTTATGTTGTTTATTGATGAGAATAATAATGAATAACACTTAAAAGACGACATCAACCGCAGTATTTGTATTTTCGAAATGTAGGTAATGACAAAAATTAATCCGACGTCACCATCTAGTCGAGGCTGGGAAACCTGCTTCAAGATACGGCAACTACCGTCATGACGCCACTTGAGGGCGGCCATCACAAGCCCCCAAGCCATAATGGCGAGGCTTAGAACGTTGGCACATGTCATGGTGCTATCGTTGAAGAGTTATGGCTGCCGTGCGGTTGAAACCTTGTTGCAACGCCCAGAAACGCCAAGCCTTGTCCAACGTCACTCCTCTGCATCGCCAAGAAGGGTCTCGGCAGCCGCGTAATGATTTTGTTCTTGGCTCATGACGAACCTATATTCTCAGTTCATCTAGACCATGGTCCTCTTATGTACCAAGTCTGTGGATGAATCGGCTGGTGGAACTTGTGCATGTAACTCAAGAGGCTGAATGGAATATGATCTCATTCAAAACAGCTTTTGTTTATGTAGATACAAGTTTCAACTATCGTCAAGGTAAAATACAGCTAGGAGGGGGGTCGTACCAACCAGGACAATGATCATCTAGGCCCAAGTCAACCTCGCGAACATCAATGGCAACAGTTGTATAGTCAGTGAGAAGTTCAATGGACCTTTTTAACCACTCAATCAAACCTGCAAGATGTCTATCCCAGGGAAAAGTTCCGGCATCTTTCTGAGCCTTATCCAGCTGTTTGTGGGCGACATCTACGGGCAATTGTCCCTGATTGTCCCGCAAAAAACGATCGGCCCCAAAGTCGAGAAGTAGATGGACGTTTGTATCGCGATGTTCAAAGTACCTTACACTATATAAGAGATGATGTAGAGGGGTACGTCCCTCATCGTCGCGCGCATTGATGCTGAACTGCGAATGTAGCAGGAACATATGTAGAAGCCTGGCGTCACTCGGCCATCTGATATTACCATGGAGAAAGGTTCTGTGTTCCATGTTTCTCCGATTCCAATCCACCGCGAATCCCAGCTCTTGAATTGTTCGCATGGTGGGAAAATTGAAACCAATGAAATGAAAGATGGTATTGCCAGTCTCATCGACCGCATTAATATCGCAGCCCCAGTTTTTATACATCTGTAAATCTGGGTTGACAGACTGGGCACCCACAATTGCCCGCAGTATGTCGATTTCGGGTTTCAAAGACGCACCCCAATCAACCTTTAGTCGATTGGCAAGTTCCGTATGTCCGAAAAGTAGAGCAAGCTTAATTGTAGTTTCTCCAGCAACATTCTTCCAATCAACGTTATAGTCGTACTTTTCGATGAGCTCGCAGCAGATATCCTCGTAGCCTGAATATACCGCGACATGAAGAAGTGAATTTCTTTTCAGGTCATGGTGATGCTCAGTGAAATAATTGAACTCTTCCTCGAAAACACGGCTGCTCTCCTTCGCCGTCAACAATAATCTGTATATGTCAATGGTTGAGTCTTCGAGCGCTACATGAAGTGGTGTCTGAACGTTGTCGTTTCGAATGCTGACATCAGCGCCACATTCTAATAAAAGGCGTGCGATATCAAGTGATCCTCCACTCGCCGCAAAATGTAGAGGTGTTTTATATTCCGATCCCCATTTTTGGTTGATGTATCGTCGGTGTCTGAGCCTTGATAGTATATTTCTTGGCCGCACACATACCCTTACCAAATAGAATAGTCCTTCATGACAGGCCATGTGTAGAAGCGGCAAATCGACAGAATTATAACCATAAAACCCTCTCCGATTATTTGCCCAGTTATCACGAGTCCTCGAGGTTTTTCCAAAGAAAGCTTTGTGTTTCCGTAAAACTTTTTCAATTTCGTCCTTTAATTGGCGCATGTGAAAAGTCCAAGAGTTCGTGGCATACAGAAATAGAGGGATGTGATACAGTGTTTCCTTAGGAGGCCCGTCGTGGAGTTCCTCCTCTAGAAGTCGGACAAGGCAATCGAGAATGGATGTGTGTGCTTCACTACTATTGGTAACGACTTCGACAGCCGACGTCGTTGTGTCTGTTCTGAGTAAGAAGTCTTTCGCGCTCTGATGCAAAAACGTGGTGCGTAGCCTGTGTAACTTGTCTGCAGGTGTTGGCACTGCAAGAGATGAATACGCAACCCAGGTATAATCTTCTTCAGTAAAGCTCTGAAGCTGCAGAAGGTGCCCACACGATTGAATGTAGTCAAAGCAAACTTCCTCTCGAGTGAGAGTATCGGATGCTTGAATCTGGATGGCACGGCAAAGGTCGGATATTGTGAGTGGATATTCTGCAAAGAGTATCCACATCAACATTTCGGCAATTTTGTGGCGGTTTTCCATCTTGATATGCGACATGATCCTCTCATAGACTTCGTAGAGTCCCCGTGGAAGCTCTGTAAGTGCAAGTTCAATCTCACTCAGCGACTTGTGCTCCAGATCCTGAGCCATGTAGCTGACCCACAGAAAGGTACCCTCAGCACCTTGACGAAAAGCTTCTTCGATGCGACGATGCAAAGGACTTTCTTCGATCTTCTTGATCTTGGCGAGATATGCGACCTTCTCTGATATATAAAGTTGTATGTCGCTATCCAGATCCCCAAGGCTGACTCGAGGGAATTCCTCCAGAGTCTGCGGCAATATTTTCGGGTCTTCGCGACTAGCAATGAGGAGTTTAAGAGACACTTTGGAAGGACTATTCTTAGTAGGGTCGAATAAACTCTTGATTTTGCGCAAGAGCAAGCTCATAGACTCGTCGTCGACTTCATCTAGAGCATCCAAGACGCAGCAAACCTGCTGGTCCTCAAGGGTCTCTAGCATCTGAATAAAGATTCTCCATAGAGTTTCAAACGAGCTGGTGCGGAATAAGTTGTCCTTTTGAATTCTCCAAGTTGAGGTAAGAATTGACAGCAATCGAGGATGGCAATGAATCAGTTGGCTCATCAAGCCACGAAGAACGTTGACGGCGCTGTTGCGAGTCGCTGTTTTGTTGTCGCAGAAGAAGTATATGACTGTTGAGTCTGGTTTTGTAGCTTCCATAAGCTTCGAAAGGAAGATAGAAATGACAGTTTTCCCTTTGCCCGGAGGCCCAGAGATCCAAAGTAGAGCATAGTCAGACGCAATCCAATCTCGATACTGTTTCGTTTGAGGAATCCACTCGAATGTACCTGGAGTTCTGGTACCCTTCACAGTGATCAGACCCTCTCGGTCACTAACAACATCTGTGACAAACAGCGCCTGAAGACACTGTTCCTCTTCAGTCCCAGGTTGACATGAGAGCTTCATTCCTTCCAGAAGCGAGGCGACATAAGAAAGCCCTCTGTCGCTTTGGTTCCTGCATAGTTGTTGGTCTACGCTCAAATGAGGCTACTGTAGTTCCTAGACTCACAAGTGTATGATACCAATCTGGATGTCCAATGTCGATTTCAGTTGCTCAAGTTGGTTGGACAATGCTCCAATCTCTTCCTCTTTTGTGAAGGAAATAGCAACTCTCCACGTCCTTTTCCCGAAGGAGTCTGAGCTACTGAACTCGATCTTGTTGAAAACGTCTAAGAGAGAGTCGCTGACAGATTTGCACTGATTAATGGTAGAGCTGACATCGCCAATTTGGAGACTAGGCGATCGACGGACAGTTTCAATGACCTTTTGTAGGCTCTCGATTTGTCGCTGCCAACCTTCTATCTCTTTGGGTGCATCCTTGTACCTGTCTCGGACCTTCTTTGACAGCTTGATGATTTTGACGCTCTGCTCTATGAACTGGCCGCCCGCGACTACCAAGCCAACGACTTCAGCCATCGTGACGGTGTATTTGATACACGAACGGCAGGTTGGTATCAGCGGAGAATGGGAGTTGGTGTTTGGAGAATAACAAAGCTTCTGGCAATCTTGGCAATCGTTGGAATAAGTGTGTGAGCAAACATTGGGCTTTCAGCACATAATAAACATCTGTGAGGGGTCAGTCAGCCTCACTGTCGGCTGTTTTTGTCATACGTGTCTGCACAGCCTGATTTCACCCGCCTCTTTCATATGCATTGACATTCTCAGCCTGGTCTACCTTGCATGACGCCAAGCCAATGTTACATAGGCCAGACTATTAGGCACAGCAACTTGATCATCAATGGTGATGATTAAAGATAATAGACAAAGCTTAGTTACTGACACTGTTAGATATTGCTAAGTTAAACAAATCATGCTTCTGGCAAATCTTGTCACTATACCTAGCCTGATAGACGTGGAATTTGTGGTTTCGAGCTGCATTCCCGTGCTAGGGCCAGAAGATCTACCAGACTGAGGCGCTACTCCCGTTTCTGACTAGTAGCAATCATGCTCATTAGCTTAGCTACTTAGGCAGTTGTCTGCCTACTACGTATCTGCCTAGTCGTCCTGCTAATTCGTCCTGGCTTCCCACCAGTTCCCCCTTTCGCTTCCAACTCAGAAATGGCTATACCTTCAGGTCAACCTGCGCTCTTTCTGAGGCTCCCAGATGAATTAATTGCCGAAATTTTCACGCTGTGTCATGTATCTGACCACTTCAACCTTGCCCTCACATGCCGTCGCCTCGCCAATGGCGGAGACGCCACTCTCGAACGCCACAGGGCTGCCTACCGAGAGTATGGCGTCGTTACTGACTGGAAGCACCTGACTATACCTTCTGTTTTGCAGAAAGTCATTGCGGATCCATATGTTGCCTGGAATGTTCGCACCATTGAGATATTCGGCACAAGGTACAGCTGGGAGCAATGGGGAGACTTTATGACCGAAGTGCCATCCACAGTTGAAGTCTTTCCCTTCCCTGATCCAGAAGACACAATGTCTTCAACCTTTGCAGGTGGTCAGACATTTCATCAATTCCAATGGCGTGAAGTGTTCGAGAAACCTCCTTGGAGGGAGTTCTGGGACTACGAGGATACTGAAGAAGACTTTCCCGGGTATGACATGATTTATGCAGCATGGCGTAGTAAAAGAGAGGAGCAATATCAAGAACGAATCATTGGTCAGCACTTATCGACCTATATAGATCTACTGACAGAGTATGAGCATTTTCGCCGCGATGATTATATAATCGAGCGGCTTTCAAGATATCTTCTCGCAGGCAATGACAGCCCCCTCAAGGCCCTATTGATCACTCTTTGCCCCCGGCTGAACGTTTTGAAACACGCCAATAGTAAAGATGACACAAGTAATATGTCTGAGTTGTAAGTTTGCTGTTTTATTCTAGGCACGCCAGTGGGATACTGATATATTTTAGAGAATTGATGCAGTGGCTTTCACCAATCATTACTAAGAGTTGGCGACGGGACTCCTGGGCACCGGGTCTCAAAAGTCTACGAGAGGTCTCAGTAGGTATCCCGACAGGACTATGGTTCGAGGATCGCAATTTATCAGGTTTACATGAACCGCAACACTTTCGCAGCCTAATGCTACTTCCTGGTCTCAAGTCTGTCTACTTTGGGACTATGAACTTACAGAGAGGCAGATTAGACTCGGAATCCGAAGAAAACCCTCCTCAATTGGCAGGTCTGACGGGCTCTTCCTCTGTGGAGCACATCTTCCTCGACCAGTTTGTCGACAGATATGATATGCCGGACCAGGAATATACTGCCGAGTCTGTCATGGAGTTCTTGCTAATTCCCAAGAAACTCAAGAGCCTGACTGTTCGTGGCGGCTTGAAATTGCAGCTGTCCAGTATGGCCAATAACCAAGCTCTATATGTCCTCATGCTACATCTGAGCAAGAGCCTGGAACATGTCATAGAGTACAGTTGTCGTCTTCGACCGAGCGAAAGCACTTGGGGGTGGTTCGGTAAGACCGATCCGATACGCAAATTGTACTCGGGAACAGCCAAAGTCACTGTCAATGCTGTCGACATGATGATGCTAGGTTTCCCACGACTTGCCACATGCAAGGAAGAACTTGATGGATGGAATGACCCTAGGATGCCTCGCAATCTATATCGGAGAACTTCACGGACCCTGCCGGACGTTGAGGTGGTTCTGGTTCAAAAGAGCTGCCGCGACGACGAAGTCATGGATTCAGAAGTGATGGAGCGTCTGGAGTTGCTGCTTTATCTGATGGTCGAAAATAACGGACGCAGTGGCGGGAAGCTGAAGGCTATCTTCATACAGCAACAACTTAATCCAAACAAGGGGAATACGACTACTGACTTTGATTATTCGAGATTAATCAATTTGGGCAGGGAGAGGGATATTGACATTCACGTGAAGGAGAACAAGAATGTGCCATTCTATCAATACTACTTTCCTACGCCACCCACCATGTCGTTATTACAACAGAGAGGCGCTGAAGATGGTATGAGGGTATTTGATCCTTTCACGGGTTGTTGGACTACAGGCTAAAACTTGGCTGGTACAATGACAAAAGACAAAGTGAATCATTTTATCCTGTTTGAACCGGAGTTTTTAGACTATTTATTGATTTTTATACTAGAGGCCAACTTCCTGCAACTTGCCAGACAATAAATATATACCTATATATTATTCTTTCATACAGAAAGTTCAGAGCTCTTGAACAAAACCGCTCGCAATATTTTCTTAGCTAACTCACTGTGGTTACTCAGTTGTGTCATGCCTTTGAAGGTACCTAACCGGTTCAAAATGAATACCCGAAATTACCATCCCAAACCAAAGGATTCATCACTCCTTAGCGCATTTTAACAGCCAATAGTAAATACCACGGTTAGGATTAAATCACGATCATATTTCTTTTCTAACGCCGCTTTGTTTGTGTTAAAAGGCCTGCCATTCCCGACCCCCGGTTTTACTTCCATCAACACCTTATCGCCAATAGACCTATCAACTATAATCACTAATCGCTCGCGCCCGTTTACATCTCGTCAGAATGTCTTCAGCACTCACAACCTCTGTATTCATGCCTCCCTTTAATCTTTACCGCCAAAACACGCCCACCGCAACAGTGATATCCGCCAACCCGACCGCCACCACTCTCCAAATCGTCTGCTTGGGCCAAGAATGTGATGGCACGACTATCAACAACACCGTTGTCGTAGGACCTTGGGCTGACAAAACTGTCACAAAGGGCGCTGCCTCGACGGGCACGTTTCACTGGATGGTATCCGTGGCCGATTTTGGAGTCAGTTCAATCGAGTGTCTTATGAGTAGTGGAACAGTAAAGGCTTGTACAACGGCTGTTGTTGACGATGGCGAGGGCTTGACAAAGACTGCTACGGGGTTGGAACAGATTACAGGGGCGTTTGAACTATCTTTTGCTTCAGTACCTGTTGTTATTACTGAGGGACAAGATTTGATCAGATCATCTCAGGCCACTGCTACTGCTACCGAAGAGTCAAGCTCGGCTCGAACTACAGGGAGTGAGAATGCTGCGAGTGATGAATCCACGGCCACGGGAAGCTCGACTGATGCTGCGTCGCCACGGGAAACGAACGGAGCAGGTTCAAGCGCTGTCCGACTCATTGGTGCTATGATTGTGGCTGGACTCGCTTCTGCGATTATGCAGGTTCAAGTGATGTAGGTGATCTGATAGGACTGTGCATTACATGTCATCAGGTTTAAGAACTATGGTCTATGGCTCTTACTGTCGTTACGACGTATTACATGATATATACGAGCATGCTTAGAATAATAGAACAATTCACTGAACAAATTGTGCGCAAGAGAAGATGTGGTCTCGGTCATCACTTTCTTTGCTGGAAGCACTGTTATCACAATTCAATCATCTGTTTAATGAGAAACACTTTTCTCCATGATGGAAACACCCATCATCGGCCGATGATTACCAAACAGTAAGGGGGAAAAAGTGTCAGTTCTTAGGTCTCAATTTACACGAACCCATTTTTGGCTTTTCAGGAGGAAAGAATTGCGCAGTGTCTCATAATTAGCAATCAACTCTATGCCTTTCATCCTTTCCACAACGGTATTATACTACTATAAGGAACTTTTTTGTGCTGATGTCTGGGGAGTGTGACATTCTTGTTCAGAAGGATAATATTTTACCCTCCCTTCGTGCGCGTACCTGTTTGTTTGAACACGCTTTTACCTGGCGATTTGCATTGTGGTTACCCGAGAGCTGTGACCACGGTTGCGCTACCACCAAGGTAGGAAAACCTGGCTAGACGGTGACGTTGGACATTTTAACAAGAAATCATGACAAATTGCAGTCAATGTTCAGTCCTCTTCCTTGCTGACCTGATGATATCACACCAATAAACTCGAGGTGCTAATCAGGTACCTACAATGCTGCTTCATTTTTTCAATTTCAGTGGCATTACGTCAGCCTAACCAGCACCTAACACTGCATGAACCATACCTAAATCACAAAGGATTCAACAGAGGTAATTACTAACTTACTTCACTTGCACTTCTCAACAAACACAGGTGAATAAACCATTTAAAAAACATGTCTTCACAAGAGGAACAAGCCCAACAGCAGCTTTATCTGCAAATGCGACAACGACAACAACTGGCACTGAGAGCGCAGCAAATGGCCGCATCGCAACAGCAAGCAGCAAACCAAATGGGAGGTCAAATGGGAAACACAATAAACCAGATGAACCCAACGCAGAATCACCAAATGGGTAGTCCTTTCGACGATATTCCCGTGCAAGCGCCCGAGGACAATAGCATCCTTTATCAACGAAATGTGTCACCCGAAGCCACTTCATTCTTCTCTGCCTGCAGGGCTGGCGATATGCCCACCGTTCAGTCAATCGTTACCTCTCAACCTCGCACGCCAGTCTTCCTTCACCAGGGTCTGATCAACGCCCTGGAAAGCGGAAAAGTCGACGTCGCACGATACCTACTCCAATCCGGAGCACCCATTTCACGACATACACCAGAAATTGTTCTCAAGGCCCCAGCAGATCAGCAAACCGCTCTTTTCGAGGCTCTTATCGAACATGGCTGGACTGTCAATACGCCAGCTTTCTACGGCGAAGTTCTCCTCACAAAACTCATCAAGTCCAACAATGAAACACTCATCGACTGGTTCCTCGCGCAAGGCGCAGACCCAAACCTAGGCAGCCAGCAGGATTACCGTGACCGTCTAGGCGGACCCGACACAAGCTCGTGCCGGGCACTGGAGCTGGCAGCCTCACATGGCAGTGCAAACTTGGTGCAGAAGCTTCTAAACGCCGGCGCCCAAATCACCAACGGGGCCCCCCTGTACTACGCAGCAGGCGCTTTGCCACCAGGCGCAAACCCCCATGTTGGACGCGTCACGCCAACCAAGGAATTCGATGTCTCTAGAATACCCGTTATGCAACTGCTGGTGGAGAGAGGCGCTGGGGTTAACGACAAGGTCGAGACGCGCCATATGGTGCCGTTGTACCCTATCGTGAATGCCGTCTGCGCGGGCGCCGTTGAGAGAGTGAAGTGGCTCCTGGACCAGGGGGCGGATCCTGATCAGAGGGGACCGTATGGCAGTGCTAGAGATTACGCTAGCAAGCTGAGCAGCGACGAGATGAAACAGGCGCTTGGAATATTGTAGCGTTAATTTAGGTTTAGGTGGTGGCTGAATCGGAAATTTGAATTGCTGTGCGATCTGCAAAAACATGCTGACAAAAAGTGCCGTTGGTTCCTGTAAGCCGCAAGATTCGGGATTTGCTTACATGCATTGCCGATGCCAATTTCAAGTGATTATCTGTGGAGCATAGATAAAACATGGTAAAAGTACTTGTGGTTCCATATGATATGAATTATCGATGACTCCATTTCCAATGGACGAAGGAACAAATAATGGAGCTTATTTTGGGGGCAAGATAGTAGAAACAAAAAACGCCCATGATACGAATTGTCAGTTTGGATGAAGAATCTTACTACACAAGCTTGAGCAGTAGTACGTCTTGTAATGACTTTTGAGCCTGGTATTTCTCTGTGGGAGATATACTAATGACTGTACTCTTATTCCTTCATGGTCCATTTGCTTATTTAGAATCTTTTTCTTATTAACAAAAAATGCATTCATATCCATTCTCTTGATCAAATAAGCTTTCTTGATCGCTTTCGTTTATCTTCCAGTTGTTTTTCTCGGCTTCTACGGATCGGAAGGTTCGTGACCCGTTTTAAGGCTGGGGCAAGCCACTCCATTCTGAAACGCAGAAGGATCAGGGCTAATTAGATCCTACAGGACCGCTAAAAAAGCAATTCCTTTAGTGGACACCATCCATCACTAGGTGCTCACAGACGCGCCTTGACTGGCACTGGCACAAGCACAGCACGGCACCTGTCGATTACATCCCACGTCAGCTTTCATCTGCCATGGAAGCAAATGAGCCCGGGGTCGGGATGAGATGAGTCTGATGAGATGAGACTCTGATATCTGCATCCGTGTTACACCAACCAATGGAAGGATTCGCATGGATGCACGTTCCTGTCAGCCTTGACAGAGACGCTGAGGCGCTCACCACCCACCAGACAGACCACTGACTGAGTTCCAGGAAAGCTGCCCTGAATACATATAGAGAAGTGGCGCGACGATTCATCCAGTCTTTACCAACCATAGGCTCTTTGGCCTTTTACAGTCTTTTACTTTCTAGTATAGCCATTCGTTCATCTGTTTATTTACTATCCATTCGTTTTGCGCAAACATGCGCACCACATTCTTTGCTTTGGCGGCTCTGCCATTCTTTGCCATTGCTCAAGACCCCGTTCTTGAGCCCATTCCCACCACTACTTCCGAGGTTTTTGTACCGCCTCCTGCTGTTGCACCTACTACCACCAGCGAAGCTATCTTTATTCCTGAGACCACTCCAGAAGTCATTCCTGATGACCCCGAGACAACAGCTCAGGTACCCAATGTTCAGGATACGACTACTGGGCAGCCTTTTGTCCAAGATACTACCTCTCAAGCCCCGCCCCCTCCCCCAGATACTACAACGGAACAGCTGCCTCCTCTGGACACAACCACAGGAATTCCTCCCGTAGTCGACACATCGACTGAGCTGCCGCCTCAAATCGTTGATACAACTACTGGCCCTGCCCCTATTGACACGTCGACAGGGTTGCCTCCTCTAGCCGTCGACACAACTACTGGCCTTGCTCCCGTTGATTCAACAACAGCAATTCCCCCAGTAGTTGACACTACTGGCCCTGTCGATGCATCCACTGGGTTACCGCCTCCAATCGTCGATACGACTACTGGGCCCGTGATTGACGTCTCTACTCACCAGCCTGATGAAGCTACTTCTCAGGTAGTTGGACAAGATACCACTACTGATGCGCCAGCGCCTGTTGTGCCTACAACATCCGAGGTCATTCCAGACCTTCCAGAGACCACATCCGATGGCATCAACACTCCCCTATCTGACACTACTATCGGCCTTGTACCCCTCGACACAACTACCGAGGAGCCCATCGCTGATACAACTACGACGGCCCCAGTGCCGCCTCCTCAGACTACCACAGAGGAGCCCCCTGCCCAAGACACCACGACTGCGGTCGGCCAGCAGCCCGCCGAGACCACGACACAGCCTGAGCCCAAGCCTACCAGTGAGGAGGAAGCCAAGCCTACAACAAAGCAAGATGAGCAAGAGCCTTCTAGCAAGGAAGAGGACTCGCCCGTGATCACACAAGCTCCTGCGCCCACTACTGCCCCACCTGAGGCCACCGCCAGCGTATCTTCAGTGTCGTCTCAGATCGCTTCCCTGATTCCCGTCATCGACAAATGGAAGGAGGACCCGGAGTCTCTTAAGGACGAAACCAACAAGGAGGTTGAGGACACCCATGATGATATCATCGCTGTTATCGTTGCGCTGGGCGGCAGTCCAGATGTTGGCTGCTCCAACAAGAAGCGCGGTCTTCTGGGCCCGATTGGAGATATCATCAACAAGCTTGCTTGCATGGCTGAGGACCTTACCAAGGTCTCAGGCGGTATCATCGCGGGCAACGTTCCCGCTGTCACCGGTGCTGTCTCGAGTGTTCAGGGCAAGAACGATGAGTTGACCGACGAGGAGCAGGATGAAGATGATAAGACTGAAGAGAAGAGTGAAGAACAGTCCACTAAGGAGAAGTCAACTGAAGCCCCTACAACAACAGAAGTCCCTACGACGACGGAGGCGCCTACTTCTACTGAGGAGTCTACCACAACTGAGGCTACCACCACCACCGGTATGCCACTACCTTGTGCCTCAGGCATCTGCGGAAACTCTTGTCCTATGGGTCCCGGGCCTGGGAAGGATGGGAAAATGTCTGACGAGGGAGGAGTCGTTGACTGTAAGGAAGTCCCGACCTCTACAACCGACGGACCCCTACCGACCAAGCCCGGCGGGTTCGAGGACCCCTTCAACGCGCCTCCTACTTCCAGGCCCGATCCATCTGAGAAGAGAGATGTGCCTCTGCCTCTGCAGCGTCGCACATTCACTGATGACACCTCCCCTAACGCTGCCTACATTGGCTCCTTGAATCCTGTTTGGGTTAGTCAGCAAGGAGACACATCTGGTCACTGGTTTAACGCCCCTGGCCCGGCTGGCAGAGGCTCGGCCGGAGTCAACGGTATCTATGGCTGCACCGCTGTCATGATTGTTTCTAACGTGGGTGCCTATCTATCTCACATCTGGGAGAACCCGGTCTTCATCGATGGGGATTGGAACTTCAAGCCTGATGACGAATTCGAAGCCAAGGCTTTCAATGCTCTCCGTGACGGCACGGCTGACGGGAACGCTCTAAGTGTCACTTCCCTTGTCGGTACAGATGACAATCCAGGTGTCCTTCACTCCATCAACGAGCCCAAGGTCTTTATCGTTACTCCCTTCACCAGTCCTGCTGACACTGCCCTTTACGGTATCACCACATTTTATCGTTACGAGCAACGTGCAAACGATTTGGCCTCTAAGCTCGCTGGTGTCATTCCTGGATCCACAAGCCAGGTTCTCGGTTACACTCGAACTGACAAGGACCAGTCAACTGATATGTTCGGTTACTTGGGCCGTGCAATTGTGGAATTCGATATGCTCGACCAGGTCCTCCAGACGGCCGAACAGGATGATATCCTCGGTCTCGGTGTGGCTATGGGCCGTTGGAGACTTTGGGTTGAGGATTATCTCATCACTTCGCATCAATTCTTTGTCTTCCCTCCTGCCGCCCCTGCCGCCCCTGCTGGTGGTCAGCAGAAGCGGGCCGACGAGGATGCTGCTCACAGCTGCTTGGTTCGCGGCGACTCGACTGCCACTACATCGGGTCTCACTTCTACGGAGGCTGTCACTTCGACTGAGGCTTTGACCGAGGCTGTCACTTCCGATGTTACTTCAACTGACACTGAGAGCACGGATACTTCAGTCGGTCCTACGTCTACGAGGGATACCGAGACTGCGGAGACATCAGTTGGTTCCACTACCGAGACCAAGGACGACAAGACCACTGCTGAGGAGACCACTACCACTGCTGCGGAGACCACTGCTGAGGATACCACTACCACAGCTGGCGAGACCACAACCGCCCCTCCTACGACTCTCATGACCTCCTTCATCACAACCACCTCGGCCCCTGACACTACCTCCGATACTTACACCGGTCCTTACCCTTGTGTCAACTTTGGTGGCCCTCGAGTCGAGACTCCTCACTGCCAGTGTTCAACCACAACTGCTGGCCAGGTATTCGTTACTACTGCCGCTCTTATCTCTGGCCAGTGCCACTACTACCACGAGTACCCGTCTCCCGTCACTCTGGCCCCCACCGAGGCCCCTTCTCCTCCTGAGCCTACCCCCTTCACTACAACCATGGACAATGGGGCTATCCTCGCTTACCCCGATCAGACTGTCAAGATTGGCAACTACCCTGGTGGATCTTACACTTATACGCAAGGCTCGGGTACTGCCTCGACAATTCGTCCTGCGGACCCCGTGCAGACCGACGGCAACAACAAGGGATCCAGCCAGTGTCATTCTATCGACAACGCCTGTGATCGTGCGATCGCTAACTTCAAGGATGATGTCATCTACACCGAATTTGCTTCGTACTATGCTCGCATCAAGAGCGGTTTCATCATTGTTCCCACCTTTGGTCAAGCTGGTTGTGTTGTTGAGTTTGACTGCGATGACTGGAGTGTTGGCGGTCTTAACGGAAAGCAGATCAAGGAGGAGTACCAGTACATGAAGGATAACACTGGCGTTAGCAAGTGTGGTACTGGTTACATGTCCAACACTTGCCGTGTCACAGCCAACTACTGTACCAACTGTAACGAGAGACATCAGCAGATTGACTAGGTTGGTCACTGAGTCTTTGAAGATCATATTACACATACATTTCGCTTAGAATATATTTCTGGGATAGTATTGTATTACTTATTTGGCTCATTCCCTGATTGAGGGTTATTCCTTGTGGTCAGAAAAATGTCCGCTGAGAAGATAGGAGACAAAATTAGAATGTTATATTATGCTACTTAGATCAGACTTTTTAGGTTATTTATTTTTATACCATAAATCTTAGTCAAGAGGCCAATGTTTCTGTTACCCACTAGATAGATGGATAGGTAAGTTGCTGCATATATAGCTTACCTATCCTGATAATTGTCAGTTCGACTGCAACATTCGCTAAATTAAGCTTAAATTTCTTTAGTACCAACAATTCATTGTGTGGGAGCACTAAACAATGCTCGCCGGCGGCACAAGCCACCGTACGTAGGTACCTCACAGCAACGCAAACCAGCCTCGACTTTTTAAGTTTAAGTTCATCATTTCGAGTAAACTTGACCGCCTCGTGATCGTGCTCAGCCAGTTCCAAAAATTGCAGGGATTCTTCAAGGGCTATGCTTAAAATCAGGGACCAACATGGGGCGGTGCAAGCGCTCAATCTGACCTTATTATAGGCTGCTAATGATCGTCATAGCCCCTCAGACCCGGTTTTTAAAGCAGGTACGCGTGGTCTAGGTTGACTGCGGAAAACATGGACTCAGTCATTTAAATGCATGCTGCATCCCGCCCTGGAACTTTGTCTCGATTTAATCTCAACTGTCACATCATACCTACATACAAAGTACTTATTACCCAACTACATAAACGCCACAGCATTATTAGAATCCTATTCAAAGTACCTGCGACACCTACTCTCTCTCACATACACTCTAAAAAGTCCAATGTGCCTATTCAACCTCTTCTCAAAACACGAAGAAAATAATGACCTACCACCACCTAGACCAACAAATATTGGTCGCAGAACACCAGAAGCCACATCCAGACTGCAAGGAAGCAAATTCTCCAGTGACGCCAGCAGAAGATCATCTTCAGACAATCACAAATACGGCCATGGCTCTGGCAATGGATCATTGGGAGTTGGAGGGCCACATGGTGGGCCACATGGCGGTATATATGGCGGAGTGAATGGAGGCATCTACTCAGGTGTCAGCGGAGGACCCAACGGAGGAGTCAATAGCGGTGTTTACGGCGGTGTTTCGGGGACTTCGAGTGGTGGTGGACTTGCACCTGGTGGAATGGGAACGTCGCCTGGAGGAGGATATGGATATTTGTGATGGAATTATCATGATTAATGGGTTTACGTTTGGCGTTTCGAGTGGACAGAGGCGCTCGCTCATGGGTATGATTGATGGGTTTGTATTGCATCACTATAACAGTACTTCACTTAACGATTTCTACCGGTAATATCATAAATCATTCCATAAAACCGTATGAACTAACTGTCTACAATACAAGGTCGTCTTCCTTTCACAACAGGACTAACAATCAATCCCAAACAGACCAGGTGTTCTCGTTGGTCTCTATGTGGAAGCCTCGCGTTTCCTCCATGGACTGGAGACAATCGAAAAAACGCTTCCTGACATTGTCCCATTGGTCTGAGGGTCAGGCCGGTGGTTGGGCAGTATTATACTAGCATGAGCAAATCTACCGACGTAATCTCGACAGCATTTAAACGGTTTTGTTTATTTCTAACTTTAAACTGAAGCCTAACCATTCTCGTGTTTCTCAAAATTCTGAGCTGAAAGGTCCATATGAATCAAAAACTCAATGTATCAAAACTATAGATTGTCTCCATAATCAACTTTCTTAATAAGAGCACTCATGCTGGAACTCGCAGAGCCGCTGCCTGGCTGTCAATACAGTAACGACTGGTGTCAAAATCCTGGGCGATAGCAATGGGCCGGACACTTCCGAGCCTATTCGACAGAAAGTCCTTGATCTTGTCAACAAGGTTGGGGGCATCACAACTCAGCATTCGAAAATTGACTTTTCATTGTATGAGAGTACAGAATATGCTTTAAGATATGTCGTTTCGCTCATTAACCTCGATGACAAACAGGGGATGCAAGCCTTTATCCTCGGTGGTTCATCTGAGCTTTTACGATCCACTGAACTGGACCCGAAGAACCCTGGCTATATTGCACTACACCACGAGGCAGAGAGGAATTCACTTCAAGTCCCTGAACTCTTACTGACATTCGGACTGGATGCTCGGGCTAGAACGCCAACCAATGTGACCCCGATTCACTTATGCAATCAATCGAACAGCGGCAGAGCGCTTTCTGCGTTGCGCCGGTATTGTGGGACATCAATCGATACAGACAGCGAAGGTGAAGCAATATGGCATCGCCTGGTTAGAAACAAGGCTGCGAACGTTCTCAGTTCTCTTCTTTACGGAGAGGAAGCAAAACTTGCACTAAAGATAGTGTCGAAAGAAGGAAAACGCCGATTTGCATTGCTGGATCAAGCTTCGGTAGTCTCGACGCTTTGCGGCTTCTTCTGACATACTGCACAATATCTGGCATTTTCGAAAGAGCTGATTCTCACGGGTACCTAGGGAGCAGCGAGGGGTTTCTTGGTTTAGTTCGTCTCAACAACAGGAATGAGCCATTTAGTATACTTTCCGAACAATTCAATAAGCATGCAGTCTTCTCCAAAGCATTAGCTGGTCTGCTGCTACTACAAAGTTGTTTTCAAAAGGCCATGTGCCGGAATGACACAGATACATGTGAGACACTATTGGCTCTTGTTTGTCCAACAGAATTCGACGTTGGAACCGGCACGACCTTGACACCATTCGCAGTTACTATATGGAACAAACAGGAAAAAATGATTGCATGGCTTCTGTGAACAAAATGCACCTGTTTCTACAATCATCACACATTCTAAGCGTTTTTACCAGTGCACAGTCCTGGAGCTTGCACTGGAACAACCAAGTCTGAATCACTTCCTAGCTCGGCTGATAGAGAAATATCTCGGAGAAGGAGGTGACTTTTCACACACAAATTTCAGTATTTTTACCACACCCCATCCTCGCCCGCAACCAATATGGGCTTCTCATGCTGATGCAGTTATTGGAAAGAAAGACTTTCGGCCCTGAAGAATCCACGTAAGTGAATAGTATGGTTGAGGTACTGTAAAGACTAACCGAAGCAGGATTGTTATGACCGACAGTGAAACTGGCGGTCTTGTTGAATGTGTTACACGAGCAAACACATTAAGAGCCTTGATCTATCAACGTGATTATTACGGAGAGACAGCTCTCCATTGTGCTGTCCGTATGAATAATTTGGAAGTAGCCGAAGTGTTGATTGATCGCGGTGCAGATATTGACGCCTTCAGTGAAGAATGTTAAGATACAGGTCTCAATAGGCTCTAGGATTATATCCATTTTTGCCTTTCAACAAAGAACTAGAGATGCCTTTAAGTCTGGCAATTATGCTGGGATTTCTCCAAGTAGCCCAACTTGTTATGGTATGTAGTGCCAAGCTTGACAGAACCGCGACGTCTTTGAGTAAACTCTTACTATCAGCCTGCGGAAAGCACCACTGCGGTGTGGTGCAGCTGCTTATTGATGGTGGAGAGGATGTTGCAAATGCAACTACTAGTGGAGAGAATGCTTAGCACTATGATCTAGATCAAGCCATCACAGCATATGCCTCATACTGGACTCTTTTGCTGTTTTTTGGACTATGGGGTCGATCTTTACAAGACGGATACTTGTGGCATATCTGCTATGTAGAGCAGCATGCTGGGATTCTGTAGAGGCGATAACTAACCTTATCGAGCTTGGAGTCAAGGACCTAGAATACAGATGCAGCGAACACGGAACTCCTTTGGAAGCGACCACCATGCAGGGTCGATTCGAAGCTGTCAAGTGTCTTGTGCGCAACGGTGCACTAATACCGTCTGAGATAAGCAAGAATTAGAAACTATCTAAATTATTAATTTAGTTTATATTGTTTTCATCAGACTTCTTAGGTTACCTAATGTAGTAAGTACCTATTCTTAGGTATGTAAATCTTGATACTACTAACTTAGAACGTCTGTTATGGCTAATTAATTATCACGTGATGTCTCAGTCGTCGGGGATCAGATCAAAACAGCGACTTCCTACAAGACCCCAGGCCTCGGGCATCTCGGCTACTAACTTGACCTCCTGGGATCCTTGAAGACCCCGAACCACATTGAAACACAACAAATACGCTACAGGTTGAGCTATGGAGGTTCCAGTGGAGAAGATCCAACAGCATCAGGTCGCATGCTTTAGTTGTCGCGCTTCCAGGCAAAAATGCGACCGTCAAGATCCCTGGTGAGTCCGCTTCTGTTGCATCGTTGGCACGAGCTGGTGCCCTACTACAGTTATTGATACCTTTCTCTTTAGTTCTCGCTGTATTTCTCATGATCGTGTTTGCAAATACCCTGCTCGATCTAACCGTGGTCGTAAGTATGGAAGTACAAAGTGAGCCCAATCTTGTGGTCCAACAACACATCCTGTTCTAACTACGACCACAGCAAGCCTGACAGTGTAGAGAAGCTCCTTTCACGCATTGAGGAAAGCGGTGCAAAAGAAGAGATCATTGCTGCTCTTCTCGGAACAGGCCTTCCAAGCCCAAACAAAACCGTCTCGGTCAGAGGAACGCCGTGGACCCAAGCACAGTCTTCCTCTGATAGTCGCGCTACGTCTCAGCCTGCTCAACCAGATTCACCAGCCGAGGATGACGGATACGACCACCCTGAAGATCTGATCTCACCACTTAGTATTGTCACGACTGCTATCGCGACAAACACGTCTGCTCAGTGTGAGAGACTGCGATCTCAGATGCCGATGCAGCCTGGCGTGAGAGAGGCCATTATGGCACCTATAAAGGAACGACTCGGTGCTTATTTCTGTGAGTTGAGATGCATATCCATCATACCTTTCCCTAGATTCTCCTAACGTCTGAAAGCATCACATAGAGCGCAGCAGAAAGACTGGGATGTCTTGGCCGCTCAGTCAGTTGACTGTCCTTTCAAGCTAGAAAAGGCCACTTGTGACCCGCTTGCTTCTCGACTGATTGATGATAGTGACGCAACTGTATATTTTCAACTGTAGGTCAACCTCTCTTACATTCCTAGCCCGTCAAAATCTAACTACTTCTAGGTTCTTCTCGACTCGTAATCCCCTAGTGGGTCTCCTCGACGCCACATTACACACAGTCGACTATGTCTATGCAAATTCATTCACCCTATTCTCCGTCATCTGCGCTCTCGGATGTGCCATGTCAGCTCGGCCTCGGGACCGAGCCATATACCCTGTTCTGATAAACCTAGCCAATGGAAACGTCAAATGGTCCATTGCCACTGCGGTAAAGTCTCTTGCAACTATACAGGCCATAGTCAACATGCAATACTGGATGCCCGTATCCCCAACACAAGTAGATGATACTTCGTCTATATCACTTGGTTATGTAAGTAGAAGTATAGATTATCGTTTGACAGTGCAAGATGCTGACCGGGCCAGGCAATGCAACTAGCCAGAGAAATGGGAATCAACAGATCAGAAGCCATAAGAGAATACGTCAACGCAGAATACGATAGTTCATCACCTGAAAACAAAGGACGATATATCCGTAACTTTGAAAGGACATGGCTCCGAACTCTTATCGCAGATAAAGGATTCGGTATCATGAATGGCAAGTTACATTCTGTTAACTGGAAAGAGATACCCAGTTCCGCAGCACGGTGGTGGAAGGCTTCGTTGGCTGAACCGACGGATCGCATGCTGAGTGGCATTATTGAAATCAGAAGATTACTAGTAAGTCGACCTCTCCGTTCTTATCAAAAGCCTTGATGACTAACTGTGAACAGCTGAGTCAAGTAGACAAACGAAAACAAGCCAATTCAACCACGTTCTCCATTGCGGAATGGCACAAAGAGTCCTACAATGCTTTAACGCATCTGCGCAACGAACGTTGCATACCTGACGACTCACCATCCGGAAAATTACTCCCCGTTCTGGCATTTTACATGGACCACAGTATTCTAGTCCTCAACGCCCAAGCCCTTCGAGACATTGCTGCTGCAGATGATAACTCCTCTTCTTCTTCTTCATCATCCTCGGAAGCCCTTCTAAATATCGAGCGAAAGTCGATCGAGGTGGCAGGTCGTGTCCTGGACCTGTTGGCTTCAGATAAAACAATTATTGAACTTGCGCTTGGATTCCAGAATAACCAGTATCTCATGATTTGTCACGTCATGACCGAGGTTCTACGCGTTCGTCTTCACACTTTGGCAACATCATTCACATCGCTGACCTTTTACAAACAGGCTATTAAAAGAGGTGCCCTCACGCCTGAAGAGAACTCTACTGCCGCAGGTAAGGTCATCGGCGTTATTCCTCTGCTCGATCAGATCGTGCAACTCCTCCCCGCGACATCAGCAGCTCATCTCTACTTTGATCTCGCTCGCTTCTTCGCTTGTCAGATTGACTCGTTGATGGGCGCGCCCGACTTGCAGGAGATGCGAGAGACTATGGATACGGGAATGTTTACAGACGATTGGTTCAAGGCTATGGATACGGGAATGCCGGACGTTTATACGCTGTTGGACATGGGATATCTTGGGATGGATCAACCCATGATGGATACTGATGACTTTATGGTGTTGAATGATTTGAACAGCATTACTTAATGGGGCTTTTCAAGGCCAAAATAGTCTGGATTGATTCACAATATAGGCAAATTTAAGATCAGAACGTGATTCAGCCCTTTGCTTGATGATGATTCAGTTCTTCGTCGGGTACCGAACGACAACGGCTCAAGTGGAGTTTGACAGCCCGAAGAGACCCCTACTCGGCATCGGCCGCCGAGAAGTGGAAGAATGCCGAAGAGCACAATAACTACCTCTTTTTTACATTCCTTGGCACACATGAGAGGAAGCTTTAGCGCCCATCTGCTAAGATAGGACTTGAACTCCCAAGTTGGTCTTGTAAGAAAAAGCAGATGTCATCAATTATACCAAGAAATCTTCGTAAACTAACTATCCTGGTACCCAGTATGAACTTTGCAATATCGACAAATATGATACCCAATGTACAAGAGCCTGTACGTGAGGTGAGGACAAAAATCTATCATCCAAGAGATTTGGTGCCGAGTACAATCTTTCAATACGCCAGGAGGGGGCACCAAATGCACGAGCTGGTGAACCAACGAGTAGACTACGTGTCCGCTTCCTCTTCCTGCCTGGCTTGATCCTGAACCCACTGCATGGTTGGATCGTTATACTCCTTGCCTGACAACAAATAAGGGCGTCCAGAGGCACCACACAAGGATGTAAACATGCTGCAAGCCCAGTGTACCTTGACAGCAGACTTGAGAAACTGGACATCCTGTTCCGGCACAACTAAGTGAATGAGGTGTCCTGATCGAAGCGGCTCGCCCGACTCGGTGATGTACTCATTCTCAAGGGAGGGCGGCGGGGGATAGCTCTTTTCTTGGGACGTCTGGAGCTCTTCCATCAGGTGTTGCCAGTCGCTCTCCATATCAAAGGGTTGGCCGAATCGACCCTTTAATCGAGGCATCCAGTAAAACTGCAAGGCCACCTCGACTTGCCCATTGTCGAGCTTTGAGTCCCCATAGTGCTTGAATGCACAGAGTCCGCTTGTGAGGGGCTTGTAGAGAGCTGGGTCGATGCAGAGCATATTCCATGCTTTGTGAGATCCTCCCAGTTTGCGCCTGCTGCAGAAAGGGTTTGGTCTTCGGATTGTCATGAGGAGGACGCCCGTGATGATGCCACCCGTTCCGGCGAGATTACCAGTCATATCATTGTTTCTCACGGTGTCGTTAAGAGTGGAGGGGAAAAACCAGAATATCTTGGGGTTGGTCTTCCCAGTCACCACACAAACATCTCCATCGCGCTTGCGACACTTGGCCTCCTCGTCTATGTCTTGAGGATAGTCTTGAAGATCAGCATCGGTTCTGAAAAAATAGTCATAGTCGTATGCCCGTAAGAATGCATCGACATCATCATCGTCATTGTCGTTGTCGTTGTCTGGACGAAGGTCCAGTGTCTCTGGCAAAGCGGGGGCCCAAGCTCGGTCAACGAGATTATCGGGGTTAAGGTGAAGCATGTCTGTAGATAATTAAACGGTTAAGTGGGTGAAGTACAATATATTGGGGGTGTGTTCCTACAGTGCTTGCTGAATGCGTCAATGCAGTTCAGTGCGCCTCGCAAAGACGCTTGGTTGTCGAAACGGCGAGCCAACTTGGGAGCCAGAACACCACCTGGCGCAAAGTCTCGAATTGCGACGAGTAGAATAGCGGCGACATGCTCAGTGCGTAGATGGAAGCTGTCGAAACGGGTTCGAATGTATGTCTCAAGTTGTTGAGCGTATGTGCGTCGTTGGTCAATATCAGTGAAAGGGAAGAGGGGTTCGGGTTCACTGAAGTGAGCGCGCACTATGTGCTGCGAAGGATGGTCCATGTTGTGAACATGGGAGAGTATTGTTAGGTTGTTTATGGAACTTGTCATGTTGCCGACCTATCTGGGGTTATATAGGTAATTGTTTGACGACAGACAAGGCTGTGCAATAAAGTTAATAAGATGACTGAAAGTTAAGTTGCCATGGTGCCTGAAGCAATTGCTGGGCGCAAGAGAAACCAAAAATGAACAGGAACAAAAGGTAAAAAGTGATTTACTCTACGTACCTAGGTTAATCTCCAGCTCTGATTCAGCGCCACTGTGTAACAACAACAGAGAACAGACGGTGCAATCTGGCAACGAAACGAATACGAATGAATTAAAGGCCGTGGAATCAGCGGAAGCAACAGTCTTGTTCTGTCAAAAATTGGCAAAGGTGGTGATGAGGCACGAGTTTTGCTTTGATTGTGCTTGTGCTGGTGCCATGTCTGATCTGTCATGTGTCATGTGGGAAGGCGGCGGACCCAAGGCAATCTACATACATAGCAGTGACAGGCTGACAGGGGTCCGTCTAGGTAGCTAAGCTAGGTAGGTAGGTAGGTAGGTATGGAAAAACAAGTGGAAGGCCCAAGGCAATCTACATAGCAATGCGAGGCCACCCGCGTCTATCGCGGCAAACGGCAGACGACAATTACCTAGGTATGCATGTGCATAGGTACTAGGTACATCAGTATTTAATTACTACCAAATGACTATAGCTTGTTCAAACGAGCAAACCACCAAACATATCTTATGCAAGGAGACCAAATTTGATATACAATCACTCTCAACACAATCTTGTTTCCAAGCACCTTCTCCCACCATGACAAGCCTTAGAGTATCGGAGAAGCTGGCTACTGAGATCATAAGAGACAAACTCACCTAATTTTTATCATCAGGCTCGGGTTATTGATTTCCGTATCCTAAAAGATTAGATCCGTATTTGGACTCGGTGTTACTGGGGCTTCTCGAGGGATTCTGCAGCTGCTTTCGCCGCCAGACTAGAACGTGCAGTTATTCTTTCTTGACACTGCTTGACACTGCTTGATACTGCTTCACACATCAAGCAATCAGCTTGCTATGTAGTACTCATGTCTCAATAGATCGGCAGCCACGCAAAACGGAAGACTGCTGCCCGATGATATGTCCGCGATTCACAATTCAAATCATCGTTGCGTGATGAGTGCGTTGCCTTTGCTCTCGGTGTTTGTCTTATAGCTACAGCAAAGATGATTTGAATTGTGAATCAGAGACATTACTTCGGACGATAGTATTCTGTTGGGCATGAATTAACAGGAGCAAATAAGGTGAGGAAGACTATATATACCCTTGATATGTCAGAGACATGAAGAACCCTCCAACATGTCACAGACCTACCTACCTACCTACCGACCTGGTCGCGAACATGGACTACAACATTGAGGACATGTGCGGCGCCTTGCGTAGCCTCCTTTCACAGAATGATTATCTAGTCCCAGAGTATGCCACAAAGCTGAGCACTGTACCACATCATTTTCAGTCACCAGGACCCCTTCTTGATCGAGCTGAGGTTAGTTACCTAAATTTATCTCCTAACTAGTCTAATCTATCCTAAAGCCTAAGAGCTAACCAACATAACCTACACTTAGGCGACTCGAAGACTCGAATACGCAAGAACTCTACAAGGGCTTATACGACGCTATGAAAACGACAAGTTCACTTTGGAACAGTCGCAGCTAGCAGTCATTATGTGCTGCAACCTAGGAGAGCTGGACAAATTGATGCTTGCTGCTACATCAGACTTTCCTTACGACGAGGACGACGTTCCTGACGGTGAGGGGGAGGAGCAGAGAAAGATTAAGGCTGTTCATGACCTGATAGCACATCTGAAGGATACCGTATCCTTCTGCCAAATCTTTATGGCTAAGCGAAAGCGTGGGGATGCAGCCGGCGCGGCTGCATCCGGAGCCGCCTCCTCTAGTGTATCATCGACCAACACTGCTTCACCATCAAAACGGAAGCGTTCGTCATTCAATCCAAGGAAAGATGGAAAGGGTACAAACGACGAGATAGGCCGGGATAAAAAGGAGGTTCGGCTCACATTAAAACGGGATGGTGCCAAGTGCATCATCCTATCTACTATCGACCCGGATGTTGCGCATGTTTTACCGTTTGCGGCAACCAAGAGCACTCCCGCTGCCGAGCAGCTGGAATATCTTTGGTCCACGACCGCCATGTTGGTCAGTCAAGACTTCCAATCTATGCACAGTCACCGTGCAGTCAGAGGTGGGTTTGACAAGCAGTTCAATATGAACTGCTTGGAGGCGCAGATGCACCGATGGTGGGGAAAACCCTACTGGGCTTTCCAAAGCATGGGTTACCATGAAAAGCCAGTCCTCGACGGCGACAACATCGACACGGAATGGGTGGTCAACCTGATGTTTCGTTGGCTTCCTGATTTGTTCAACAAGCGAAGGTACCGCAAGGCCAACCTTGACAGTGAAGACAACACTGTCATGAGCCTCCTCAATGACCTCGAGGAGGCTCATCGCGCTGGCTACCCGCCGCGTAGACCCCGCAGCGGTAAAGGTATTGTTCAAGCCTCCCTTGCGACCGGTCAATACTTGGTCACTGGACATATTATTACTGTTGTGCATGCAACAAAAGAAGAGGCTGCCGCATACCATTCGATGATGGAACTGCAGTGGGCAGTACTACGAACCCAAATGATGCGGGCAATATTTTGAGACGGGGACGAGAGGGGGGGGACCTATTGCTTGGTTGCTTGGTGCGATAACAGTAAAGGCAGTGTCATCTTGCCTCTTTGTGATTTTTTCATGTACCTACACTCTTGCGTTGCTGGCATAGGTATTACGTACACACGTTTAGGCACGTGCTGGCATAGTTACTAGGTAGATGACATTTATTTCTTTTATCCTGAGATTTATGAGGCTGTGCTGGATCCCAGTTTTTGAGTGACTGAATCACCATCAAACATAGAGCTGAATCACGGTCAAACTCAGTCAGTCAGTCACGCCGAATGGGCGCGGCTGACTGTGTTGAAAGTTCTATCTAGCGTATTGCAAATCCGAAGGGTCAGGATTGAGAGACGTCTTCCAAGTGTAAAACTCTTCAAATAAGGGCCAATATGTAGTAAATGTTTCAGCGCATTAAGTACGTCTTGTTCATTTCTTCTTTCTATGGTATATTATACAACTTAATACATTTCAATGCTGTACAGTCACTCAACCTTTCGGGAATGACGATTTGGGGTATCTTGTTCAATGACGGCCTGCGCAAAGCAGGCGAAGGAGCGTGGTGTCGCTCTGCCGATCGCACCAAGCTGGTGATGAATGATTGGCCAAGTCTTACTCCTGACAGTCGCGATGATCCGCTTACTGACTCGCTTCTCATTTACTTTCTCAGCTCATTGCCCCATGACGTCTGTTCTTTCGCCATGTCTTTCAGATGGTTCACTCAGACCTGTGCCTCAGCTGCGCTCTTGTTCTTCTTGTTCTTCTTGATACCAACAAGACCAATGATCTCCTCCCAGAAACCGGTGGGAGGGTCGGTGATCATGGCGCGCTCCTCGTAAGCGTCAATTGCAGGACGTTCCCACACGAGATCGCACTCTTCGGGCTTGACAATCTTGGTACGGTGGATGAGCTTCCAGCCGAGGTAGGTGAAGGGAGCGATAATCTGCATAGTGTAGTTGGAGAAGAAGTTCTTGGCGTTGAAGGGTGCCAGAGAGGTGTAGCCGTAAGTGTAGCAAACGATGGTGTGAAGGACGAGCGCGATCCATGCACAGTAAGGCTGGAAGTAACCGAAGTAAGGCATCTTCTTGCGGTCAATACCTTGGGCCTTGCAAGCACGGTAGTAGAAGAGAAAGGTGATGTTCATGGTGATGTAGTCCACGATACCTCCGCCAGTGATGAGAGCGAGAAGAATGGTCAGAGCCTCGGCGGAGCTGCTGTCGAGCTGAAGGAAGGCAAGTAGGGGGAAAACCATGGTGACAGCGAAACAGTAAATGGGAATACCATTCTTAGTGGTCTTGCGGAGGAAGCTAGGGGCGCGTCCCTCAAGGGCCAAACTGTACAGAGATCGGGTCGCACAGTAGGTGTAGGTGTTGCCGGCGGAGAAGATGGTGGTGAAAAGCAGAGCGTTGACGAGATGAGGCAATCCCTCAATACCAAGGTTGGCCATGGCGATAACCCAAGGAGAAGCAGCAGCGGTGCCGTGGCCAGAGCCGTCACCCAGATGAACGCCGACAAGAGTGGGATCAGTGTGGTTAAGAGCGATACCGCAAGTCAGGGCAGCACCAATGAAGAAGAGACCGAATCGAAAGTAGACGGTCTTGAAAGCGGTCTTGACATATCGGCTAGGGTGCTTAGCCTCGGCAGCAACCATGGAGATGTAATCAGGGCCGACGACGAAAAAGGCGGCGGAAGCCAGGGCACCCATGAAGCCCTCGAGACGGCCAAGATCACCCTCGGATCGGAATGTAGCGAATGCATCATGCACATTGGACCAGTAGCGGAAGCCATAAGCGTCACCCTGAGGGTTACCGCCGACCATAGTCACAAAGGTAAACATGAAGAGGATGAAGATGAGCAGGACCTTGCCGAGGGCCAGCCAGAATTCAGCTTCACCAAAGACACCAACGGCGAGGAGATTAAGCACACTAGAAGAGGAGACGAAGAGTTTAGTATACGTTTCACAACACAATGGACAAGGGAGAGAAAGGATAAAAGTAAACTGTGGAGCCCATCCATGAATGTACATCAGGATGCGACTCGCAGTTCGAGAAAAGGCCATACCCATAAGCAATGATGACAGCGATAATGAAGCCAGCGGTTGGACCAGCGTCGGTAACGTTATCACTCCAGAATGACACAACCAGGTTCAGAGCGACGATTTCGAATGGGATCAGAAGAGCCTCGTAGAGGAAGAAGTTCCAGCCGACCATGAAGCCAAGGGCGTCGTCGACCCAGTGGCCAGCGAGACGGATGAAACCACCAGAGACAGGCATATAAGTGTTCATTTCAGCGATAGAGTTGTTGGTGAGACCAAGGACCATGGCGTAGAGAGCTGTGCAGACGAGTAGACTGCCGGGGCCACCCTTGGCCAAACCGGCACCGATACCGATGAAGAGACCGGTACCGACAGTACCTCCGATGGAGAGTAGCTGCACCTGTCGGTTGTTGAGTCGGCGATGAAGACCGTCCGTGTTGCCGCCATCGTTTTCAGAGTCGGCGACGGGGCTTTCGGCCCTCTTGGAGACCTTTTCTCCGTCGGAAGACATGTTTTCTTTTTCGGCCGAGGTGGGAGATGTTGGTGTTAGTTGAAGCTCAGATCAGAAACCATGTATTACCCTCAGATGAAGATCTGGGGTTGAAGAACATGTGGGAGGGAGGAAGAATAGGAAGAGAGGAGAGAGAGATGCTGAAAAGAGAGGGAGGAAAAAGAGAAGAAAAGGTATTAAGTGAGAGCGAGAGCAAAGGGTTTTATCGACGATCCAACAGCTCAAGAGGCAAGACTGACTCCTCCCACTCCGCAGAGTCAAGTCGAGTCGAGGCATGGTTCTCTTTCAGTGGAGTACCATTGAGAGGACCAGTGGGTCAACATCGATTGAGACGTTTCTGAATCCAGAATTGTAGTGAAGCATCGCGTCATAATGGGTCGTGTAAGAGTAGTTGGAGGGAGAATGTGGATATGGTCAATATTGAACCAGGTGGAGGCGACATGTTGTCTTCTCCACCATCAAACACTCAACTCGTCCGACCGCGACGATACTCCATCAAACAAGCACTTTGAACGAGTCCGTTCACCAAACGCATGTTTGACCCCAATAATAATAAGCTTCTCCTCAGATGATCTTTGTGTCTTTTCTTTCGTACAGCGACAAAAGCCAGGCACAAAAGGTACGTACTTGTTGTTGTTACCCTTGGAAGATGTGATTCATAAAATCTCGTTTCCTTAACCGTCGATCGGAGATTTTAGCAAAATTAGGTAATTGCTGGATACCTTACCTAGGTAGTCTTGGAAAATCTGCAAAGCAACAAGTCAGGACATCTGACGTCAGTCTCTTTCTCAGCTGTCAATGGAAACATGATCACGTGTGCACCCTCAGAGCATCTTTTTAGCCTCTACACGTGACGACTTGTTTTGCGAAAAGTGCTAGAGTGCGTCGCAAACCGAACGAGTGGACCCTCTGCTCTCCCAGGCCTCAGAGTTTTCAAGCAACTTTAATACGTGATTCGCCAAAGGATTACTTGTGGATACAAGACAAAGACATGGTGCGGCTTGGACTAAACGGGGTTTCCGCTGCTCTCTTGATTGAGGAGGTCTGTTTGGCAGAGTCAGGTCCCTCAGACTTTAAGCGGCACCTTGAGCCGGACTAACGAGCATGGGTATTGCATGGGTATTGCATGGACCCCGATCCTTTGGAGCAAGAGTTCAATGGAGCATCAAAGAACTGTGTCTTTCGTTTACATAATGAATTGACTACCTTGAGCTACAACAGTAATAACCAGACGCCAATACATTCATTCATCCAAGGCCCATACTGCTATCCTGCAATAAAAAACAAAGGTTTCGTTGAAACAATACACTCATTTAACTTAAACAAGAAGGATATCGAATATACAATCAAGACTCCTCTGTTTTTTTTTTAATGCCATGGCTCGTCGTTAAAAATGCCCAGAGTTTAGCTTGAGGCTCAACGGCAGAGCAACGCCAAGTTTTGCATGGCATTTTCCTCTTTCGTCCAGACACCGAAGAAATCCATCCAACACCGCCACCGCCTTTCCTACGGATTATCCGACGCAGCAGCGCCTAGCGCTCAATGTCGAATCATGGCCAACTCAAAACCCGCATCAGGTAATCGTAATCACCTTCATTCTCTCCTTTGGTGCGCTTATTGGCGGCGAGAAATCAACTCTTGATGACGCGCTGCAAGCGCCAAGAAGTGAACTGAACATGGGACTGCGGTATTTACGACTTCGTATCCTGAGCTGAAGCTCCACCGAGACAAGAAACCTATAACTCGTCGGCAAAGCTAACCATGGATAAGAGTTTCATTCGGTTAATATCCATGATATGTATACACAGTACAGAGTATCAACAACGAACATAAAATTCGCCTACATGTTTTTTGCCTATCCGTAAAATAGACATTTAATTAAGCTTATGCCAAGAACTTTTTCTGGTTCTTGTAAGGTAATTGATAGTCTTAGCATTCCCACATGAGAAAAGTCATCGTGGATATTATTTCGCCTATCTATTCGGCAGAAACAAATCCAGGGTCCATTGTGGGCAAACGAAGCGTCCAAGCTGGTCCGGGGTTAGTCGGACCCTATGGTCTATGCAACTCGACTTGACAAACTCAAAAGAGTCTCAACGAGTTGTGCTAAGTGTTCCAGATGTGACGCAGTTGCCGACGATATATCTACACAGGTTGTGCATTGATGCCGCCACCAGGACTGAGTCGAGGCCGTGCGTATTTACAAGGCAGGCTGTCCATGGTGGCCTTGGTTTGGCTTCCGACTGATCAACAACCAGGCTAGCTCGTTGGAACGTTCTGTCTCAACTGCCGAGACAGGGAGGCCATCACACAAAGGTTAAAGCTTCACATACGTCATTAGGATTGAGTCAGGTAACATCAACAATAAACAGATCCATGGTAATTGAACCTGGTAAAAGGAACAACTAATCCAGAAGGATACTAAGCTACAATCTTTGGCCTCTATTATTATTTATCACCGCCCGAACAAGGGTCCCATAGCCTTGGCTACCGCGGCCAACATTTTATGTCCAGGCTTCTGACCATCAACCTCTCCCAAAGCAAATGATTGGAAACGTATGCTAAATAGTCGCGATTGCAAGAATCAGGCAGCCACCTGGCATGCGAATTAAAAAGAAAGAAAATTTTTTTTACAAAAAAAAAGGTCGACGACGATTACATCGAGATTGACTTGAGGTACATGTGTGCAGCATGAAGGTGTTAAAGCTGTCCGCTACCACGCTCCGAGATCCTCATTGAACATTCAGAGAGTTTAGAGGCATCGCCCCAAATCTCCAATCTCCAAACAAACTACGATATGTCATACCTTGAAGCGAGGATCATGGATATATACAAGGATTTTTGTTGCGACTGCAGTCAATTGCATCGCATCTGACATCCGTTCCTACTTCTCCATCGCAAAAGGCTTACCCTGCACTTGCACGTGGCTCGTGCTAATGCTAAAGATTTCCAGTGACATAAGCTCCTGACTTTCAAAAGCTCCCCCAAGCAACATCAACCTCATCACAGCCACCCAAAATGTCCGAATACTGGAAATCCACACCGAAATACTGGTGTAAGCACTGCCAAATCTACGTTCGCGACACAAAACTCGAGCGCCAGAACCACGAATCTACCGGCAAGCATCAAGGCGCCCTCAAACGCTTCCTGCGCGACCTGCACCGCGGCCACGAGCGCGAAGAGCGCGAGAAAGACCGCGCAAAGCAAGAAATCGCCCGTCTCAATGGCGTTGTATCAGGATCTTCATCATCATCGGCAGCTGGTCCCTCGAGACCTGCGCCGCGCACCCAGCCGAGCGCACCGTCCGAAGCCTCGCTAAAGAAGCAGAGGGAACAACTCGCCGAAATGGGCGTCGCGATGCCGAGCGCTTTCCGACCCGAGATGGCTATGCCAGGAGAATGGACAGTCACGAATACACGAGTTATCGAGAAACCAGAAGAAGACGAGGAGGTCAAGGTTAAGACCAGAGCGAACGGCGTGCGGAAGCGCGAGGCGACAGAACAGGAAAAAGAAGAAGAGGATGCTATGCAAGGCCTATTCAAGAAGCCTCGACGATGGGGACGAGATTCGAAAGCGATGCCTCAAGATGACCACGAGCTGGATGCACTTCTAAGCGGGTCAACATTTGTACCTCGCGCGGTGAAAGAGGAGGCAGTCAAGGAAGAACAGGATACAGAGGACGTCAAGAAGGAGGAGAATGATGACGAAAACGCAACGCCAGTAAAGGAAGAGGAGACACCGACTATCAAGACTGAAGCGCCGGATGTAGAGCCTCTGATAAAGCCAGAGCCCGAGGAAGCTGAGTCTGGAGTACCAACGGTGGTGTTCAAGAAGAGAAAACCAAAGGGAATTCGACAAAAGTAATGAGATTGATGGTGTATTATATAATCAGCTGCTTTGGGAGGCATAGCAATGATACCACACGAATAATGATGCTGATCCAATTACTGTCTGGTCGAGTCAAGAGTGCTGGCGCTCGACGACAGCGTTGCGATCCTTTCGTCGCACATCTTTGACATCTCGCAAGTCGACGTTCTCTGAGTACTCGATAGCCACATTCTTGTTCGCAAGCGCCATTAACATGTTATACTACCTAAACAAAAGAGCATAACAGTGTTTCCCCAGAAATGCACCATTGATACCAGCTCCGGACCGAAGAACAAATTCCGGCAATTCCTACCATAGTTCCGAATTCCGACGACATCTCCATAGATTCTTGCCGATACATAATCCGGCGTTCCGTGGAGCACAAAATCTCAAGCTTGGGCACGGACATAAGAAACGAAATAAACCCAATGGAACCAGGAAATACGGAAATAAGAGTTCAAGTCCAGAAAACATGTACGGATAGATTGAAAGGCCCGCCTTCTCACCAATGAGGACTCTGGATCTGATGGATCTTGGCTACTACGCAGCATGAAGGGTTCTTGCGATACGGCACCGACTTGTGGGGTAGTTGGACCAGTATCGGCATTTTCGTGCCACGGAGCTCTTAGTTACCATCTATCTGGTTCCATTGCGTCACAACGGAATTTGGGGTCCGCTTGGGTTGGAAGCTCAGGTCTTTATATAACTCGGGCGATCATCCTCCGAGAAAAATCCTCAAATCTTCAGCATCTGTTTGCAGCAAGCTTCATTTTCACACGTTAACAACAAAACCCATACTCTCTAATCTTCATACACAATGGCTTCCAACCAGCCCGCAAAGTGCTGCACAGAGGGTGTGCGCCACGAGTAAGCACTTAACCCGCTGTCTCGGGTACTCCCCCAAATACTGATTGATTGACTGACCATTCTCACAGAGGCGAGCCCACTGGAAAGATGGTCAAGCTTTCCAGCGGCCTCGACGCTTACCTCGCGACTGCTCCCGAGGGCAAGGCGCACCAGGGTGCTGCACTTGTCTACGTCGCTGATATCTTTGGTATCTGGAACAACAGCAAGCTCATGGCCGATCAATTCGCCGCCAACGGTTACACCACTATCATTCCCGACCTCTTCAACGGCGATGTCCTATCCTACCCTCCTGAGGGTGTTGATATCATGAGCTGGATCACAAATGGTGGCAACGGCAACAACCCTCACACTCCCGCTCAAGTCGACCCCATTGTTGTCGAGACCATCAAATATCTCAAGGACCAGGGTTTCTCCAAGATTGGAGCTGTAGGATACTGCTTCGGCGCCAAGGTATGTCCCCTCAATTCTATACTTACTAAAGAAAACAACCCGGCTAACAGAAACACAGTACGTTATCCGTAACTACAAGGAGGGTATCAAGGTCGGCTACGTCGCTCACCCCTCTTTCGTCGAGGAGGACGAGCTCAAGGCCATCGAGGGACCTCTCTCCATCGCCGCCGCCCAGACTGACAGCATCTTCCCCGCCGAGCTGCGACACCGATCTGAGGAGATCCTCATCGAGACTGGCAAGCCTTTCCAGATCAACCTGTTCTCTCACGTCGCCCACGGATTCGCTGTGCGCAGCGATCTCAAGGACAAGGCCAAGCTGTTTGCCAAGGAGCAGGCTTTCGTCCAGGCTGTTCAGTGGTTCGATGAGCACCTGATCTAAAGGGCGGAAACGAATAATTTATGATGTAAATAAGCAAATACAATACCATTGATACCTTGAAATACGAATGAGTCTTGAGAGACATTCTTGATCAAAGTTTGTCTTGTTTTGGAAGTCCGTGGAATGCGAAGAAGAACCAGAACCGAGTCGATCAATTGTATTATGCACGTTCGAGCTTTGGGCTACAAAAAATAAATAAACTAAGAGCAAGATCTAAATAGCATAAACTGGCGCACTAATTTCGTCTCTTATGCTTCCAGCGATCAACTTTTATGGTACCTATTTATTAATGCGCTTCTATGCCTGTAAGACCAGATCTCGAATCTCAAATCCATCTCTTCCCGCCTCGGCAATCCAGATCCTTGGAATATTAAGCCACTGACACAACCTTGCTTCCAATGACCCCCACCACCCAAAGTTTCAGTGACCTTCAGGGGAGACTCCACTGTGGCGCTTCCACTGCCAGCTCACCTCAGACATCCAGTCAGTGATGTATGCTGATGGCTGGAATCGCAACCTACTTTTGTGTCTCTCCTTTCATCACACGACAAATCTCGACCGCGATTGGACTTATCCTCTCCACGACGCTCATTCAACATATAGAGGATAACAAAAACATGCTTCAGGAGCACAAACCCGCGTGATGGCCGCCTCCGTCGATACCATCCAACCTCGTCATCTCCCACCGCTTCTATCCCCATCCTCGACACCTCCACCATCAACATGCGCCGACGACCAGACCACCAAACTCCCCACGATCCCCTCGGACGAGGACCACTCCTCCGAGGAAGGCTCCAACGGTAGTGTGCGTCGCATACACTCCAGCTCATCATCCATCTCCGAACCGGCTGTCGAAGATGACCAGGACGAGCAGCAGCAAAATGATCAGCCTCAACAGCAGAATGACGATGCGCAAAAGGATGCGGACCTTGAAACGGCGGTGCCCTCTGGAAGGGCCAGTCGTAGCAGCACGATAAGCAACACGACAAACCCAAATGTTCGTCGTCTCTCCGCAACAGAAATGCAACGCCTCACAAATTCTCCCGAGTCTCTGCCTGTCGCCCCCGCTCCCCAACGGAGGTCAATAGATCAGGATTCAATCTCTCGTCTTCTCGACCAGCGCGACGCTACAAGACAGCCAGCAATGCGTGTCGATTGCCAACAACCACTCGAGGCCTTCCCCTCGCTGCAGCCGAACAGTGTCGCTGTAGAGGCTCGATCGGCGGGAAGTGTTGGCCTTGGACTCTGGGATCTTCAAATCCCACGACGACCGTCTCCTGGGGCGCGCACTCTGTCCACTCCTCCTACGAGTCGTGTGCACGCAAGCGATTCCGGAAGATCCTCACCGCGAAGGTACTCTTCTTTCAATCCCGCTGGCCGACCGACGTCTCTTAATCTCAATCTTGATGGTGCGGGCGCAGGCGCAACATCTCCTATTAACATCTCCCGGCCGACACCTGCAACAGCCATTCCCGTCCAGACCGATGGCCTACGGCCGCCGTCGCCGATCCCGCCTATTATTCCTCTACCTCCCATGTCACTACCTACGCACCTACAGCTCGAACTAGCAGCTCAGCGACCTAGTCCGTTGTATATACACCAATCTCACGCATACGACATTCCCTATGAGTCTAATGCCGCGAAATTTGAGCGTCTCAAGAATGTGCTTCTTCTCCCGCCATTTCTCGAGCGCACACTCAACTTTGGTGCCATGGCATGTCTCGACGCTTGGCTGTACAACTTTACTATTCTTCCTGTTCGTTTTGTTCTGGCTCTTGGTGTGCTGGTTCGTTGGTGGGGCTATTTGGTTCTTAAGGAGATCCGATGGCTCATTGACTATGTTTGGTACGGTCTAGGGAGACTTTGGAAACGAGGCCGAACTTCACGGCCGGCTACTACAGAGGACACCACTAATGAAGTACGGTCACGCAGCGAGAGTCGCCCGCGAGGTCGCTCGAGCGATGAGAAGAAGCATGATTTCAAGCCACATGCAAATGCCCACTTCAAGCCCTTGCCGTCTCGATCCCAACCCAGATCTGGAGCGTTCCGTCACAGGAGGACCAAGTCCATGCCTTCCAACTTGTCAGCCTTCCACAAAGCTGATCTTCTTCAAGGCGCAGTTATCATCTGCAGTTCTCTGGCCCTCATGACCCTTGACGCAAGCCGAATGTACCACTTCATTCGAGCTCAGTCCGCCATTAAGCTCTACGTTATCTACAACATCCTCGAAGTCGGCGACCGTCTGCTCTCCGCCCTCGGCCAGGATATCCTCGAATGTCTCTTCAGCACAGAAACGCTCTCCCGTAACGCCTCTGGTCGATCAAAAGTGTTGCTGCCACTGGGCATGTTCATGTTGGCATTGGCGTATTGCTGTCTCCATTCAATAGCACTGTATTACCAAGTCATTACGCTCAATGTCGCTGTCAACTCGTACTCCAACGCCCTCTTGACTCTCCTTCTTTCCAACCAATTCGTCGAGATCAAGAGCACTGTCTTCAAACGCTTCGAAAAGGACAACCTCTTTCAGTTAACCTGTGCTGACATCGTTGAGCGGTTTCAACTTTGGATCATGCTACTCATCATTGGTATGCGAAATGTTGTCGAGGTCGGTGGACTGAGTGTCCCTGGTGCTGGCTCTGAGTCATCCTTTGATGACTCCTCTGTGCCCCTGCATAATCCATCCATTCTTCCCCACAGCTTCACGGTCCTTCCGTCCTGGCTCATGTCCGGTGAAGTTCTGTCTCCGTTCCTCATTGTTATTGGAAGTGAAATGCTTGTCGACTCTATCAAACATGCCTACGTTACAAAGTTCAACAACATCAAGCCGGCATTCTACAGCCGTATTCTCGACATCCTTTGCAAAGACTACTACACCAATGTAAGTTCTTTCCTTGACACTCGTTATAGCTCCCACTAATAAACACAGGCCTTTATGACACCTTCCCTCACCAAACGGCTAGGTCTGGCAGTCATACCACTCTCATGCCTCTTCATCCGTGCATCCATCCAAACCTACCACATGCTTCTTTCCACTCACCTCCCAATGCCCATGCCCATTCCTGAGTCAACACAGACATCACTCACTTCCGAATCCGCAACGCCTTCTTCTCCTGCCATAGTCGCAGCCCTCAACCATTTCGACTCTCTGATTCGCGACTCTCTCGGCCGCGCAACCTACGGTTACCCCTACGGTTCACCTCTCAACTCCCGCCCCTGGTACTCCTGGACATCAGACGACGTTATCGCCGCTATCACCATGGTAGTCGTCTTCTTCATCGCTTTCCTCGTCCTTCTCATTCTCAAACTGCTGCTCGGAATGCTTCTGCTTAAATACTCACGCAACCGCTACGCCGATATGAAGCGCAAGGAGCATCAGGGTCGCGCGTCAGAATCCTTCGACACACCCGGTGCTCGTCGCGTTGGTGGATTTGGGCAGGTCGAAGTTGGCGAGGAGAGGCAGAGGTGGGTGCACGCTGATAGAAATGAGGGACTCAAGGGTGGAAAGGGGCCAGGGAAGAGAGTTGAGAAGACAACAGATAAGACCAAGAAGGATGACTTTGAGAAGGTTTCAAGGTATGAGATGGTTGCGAAGAGGATTTGGTAATTTGTAAATAGTTTCTCTTTGCATTCTATGGCGTTACGTCGGGTACTAGACATACATTTTGACTTTGAATTAATTGCCTTGAGAGTATGTTTTGAACTCTCGTGTTCTGTCTGTGACGAGTTGGGTTGGAAAGTCATATTCACCAGTTCATTTACAGATTGAAGAAACAAAGGGTCCATATGAAAAGGTATCTTTCTAATCCTAGGTATCAAAAGTCCTAAAGCCTATCTATAGCTTCATCAGAAATCCCAGCGCTTGCCATCCCTATAATCCCTTTTCCCTTTTGGTTATCATTCATTCCCGTTGCCCTTTATTTTCCACATCCTAGACCGTTCAAGCATGTGTACCATCCACGGTATATACTCTATCAAAGACACGCCATTATCTATAGGCATGTCTGAAACTTTTCTTTCTTCATCAAATCATATCGTAGTTCGTCATTTTCCTTTTTGTGAAACCACCATCCCGAAATATTCGTCAAATCATGATGCTGCTATGCTGTACAACCAGTTTACTGGATGTTGGCAAGCTTGAGGAGGCCAGGGTTGTTGGCCAGGAGGTCGGGCTTAGCCTTGTAAAGCATCTGGACGGTCTGCTGGAGGATCTGCCTGGTCTCGGGCTCGAGCTGCTCCTCAGGGGGGCTGAGGACCTTCTCAAAGATGCTGATGAGCTGGGGGGTGAGCTGCTCAACAGTGGGGTTGGAGTGCTGGTAGAGATTGTAGATGTTCTCGTAGATGGGGGCGTTCTCCTCATAATCTTCCTGGAGGGGAAGGATGTTGGCAACGGCGGGGAGAGCCTGGGCAACGAACTCGTTGTTGGGGTTCTTAGCCATCATGCGTGAAACGGCGCCAGCAACGTTGTCAGTCATGCGCATCTCGTTGACGGTCAGAAGAGGCTCAAGCTTCTCCCAGAGGTGAGGGTACATGGGGAAGGTCTTGCTTGTGTCAGACGAGTTAAGGACAACGAGACCAATGGCGTAAGCAGCGTTGGACTTGGCCAGAGGGTCGGGGTCTGTGAGGCGGCGGACAAGAGCCTGGCCGAGGGACTCGGTGAATGGAGTGATGGCCTCTCCAGTGTACTTGGTGATCTCAGCAATGGTGCCGACGGCAGTGGATCGGTGGAGATCCTCGCTGGAGCTGGCAAGTCGGAGAATGGGCTTCTCGAAGATCTTCCAAAGCTCACCGAAGCTGTTGCCAAGAGCGGCAGCAAGGCCAACGACAACGTCAAGGGCGGTGTCAATGACAAGCCAATCGTACTCGGAAGAGCCGGCATCAACCTCGGGCTCCTCCTCCTCGTCACCGAGATCCTGCTGGCAGGGGTGAGATCGGGTGATGATAAGACCAACGACCGAGACGAGCTCCTGGAGGAAACCGTCCTTGCAAGTGAGGACGGCGGGACCGCAAGCCTTGAGGGTGGCGGCGATGTTGCGGTTGATATCAGTAATGACGGTGCTGTGAGACTGTTAGCAGATGATTCACGTCGAGAATGCAAAAATCAAGAATTAACAGTGCCATGAATCAGAAGTAGATTAGACGTGTTCTCAGCAACGGCATTTTGCCTCTGAGTGAGCTGGGTATAACGCAAGGTATTCATCATGTTGGCAGAAAAAAGAGAAGAATAGAGAAATGGTACTAACCGTTCGCTGTCATCAGACCAGATGGTCATGGTAGCCTTCTCGAGAGCCTGGCCCATGGAGATGAGCGAGGTAGGAGGAGTGTGCTTGGCGGGGAGACCAGCCTCCCACTTGATACCAGAGCTCTCCTCCCAGACCTGGAAGACACGGGCGTAGGTGCGCCAGAGGGTGGAGACGGCAGTCTTTCGGCATCCCTCGTATGTGTGCTCGGTGAAGGGAGAAACCTTCTCGATAGTCTGCTCGACGTAGGTCTCGAGGTTGGCGCTGTTGCAAGAGTTGGAGATGACATCTCCAAGAACGTCAAGAGCAATCTCCTGCTCCAAAGCGACAGCAGTCACGGCGCCGAGATCATCAAGGTCATCAAGGTCCTCAATATCATCCCAGTCCTCGTCACCACCGTTGGCGATGGTAGCGTCGTCCTCATTCTCAGGGGCCTTGACCTTGACACGCTTGCCACCAACAACGATAGCACCGTCGCCAAGCTGGCTGGCGTCAACACCAGGGAGTTCAATCTCCTCCTCCTCAAGCTCGAGAGAAGAGAAGAGACCCTTGAAGACACCGGGAAGGAAGTGGTCGAACTGTTCGTGGTAGACCTTGGACAGGTTAGACCACAAGATGAAACTGGTCTCCTTGAGGCGGGGGTTGTCAAGGCTGAGAGCCTCCTCGCTGGCGGACATGAGGTCCATGACATAAGGCTGGAAAGCCTCAGAGCCAACAGCCATGGCGATACGGCCCAAGCTGTCACAGGTGGAGCTTCGCAGGTCAAGAGACTCCTCACCCTCCTTGATGGAAACGAACTTGCCAAGAGAGGTCATGACGTCCTTGAAGTAAGGCTCGAAAGACTTCTCCATGGAAGAGGCGATAGCGCCGATGGCGGAAGCGGCAGCAGCCTTGACGCCAAAGTCCTCGTGGTCGAGGAGACGGACCATGGGGCCGATCAGGTTGGGGCCGTACTGAGCCATGATCTTGGTATCGATACCGTCACCGAAGGTATCAAGAGCACCACAAGCGCAGCGGATGATGCTGACGTTGCTCTTGTCAGAGGGACCCTGAGAAGCAGCCTCAAGGTTCTTGAGGACAGAAGAGATGATCTGCTCGTGGTGAGAGGACATCTCATCGGCCATCTCCTCAGCAAGGTGGATCAGGCCAACAAGAGAGGCGTGTCGGACTCGAGTGTCGGCGTCCTCGAGAAGAGAGATGATGGCAGGGAGAAGAGGCTGGAGCTGAGTAGAGATGAAGTCGGGAGCACCCTCAGCAGCGTTGCCGAGAGCGAGCATGGCAGCCATACGGTACTTGGGATCGTTGTTGCCAGCGAAGTGGGGGAATTGCTCCAGGAGAGGAACGATAGCCTGTCGGGGAGGAAGCTCGTTGGACAGAGTGTCGATGAGGCTGATGGCAGTGCGGGCAGGAGAAAGGTCCTCCTCGTCGTCCTCGGGGTCAAGCTCGGTGACGATGTGCATGGCCTTGACCATGAGCTCAGCAGCCATATCCTTCATACCCTGGATCTTCATGCGTCGGTAACGAACGCACTGGATGAGGAAAGCAAGAGCCTGAGATCGGGCATCCTCCTCAGCGTTGACGTTTCCACCAAGCTCAATCATGAAGGAAAGGAGATCTCGGAGATGGACAGCAAGGAGGGAAGAGTCGTAGGCAATGAACGAGTGGAAGACCTCGAAAACGATCTTGTAGCTCTCTTCGTCCTCGGCCTCAACGGTAGCCTTGAGGATGTTAACGAGGCTGGGAACGAAGCCCTGCATGGCCTTGAGAGCCACCTCGTCCTCCTCAGGCTCGATGATCATGAGGATAGCACCAATAGCGCGGACGATGTTGATGCGAACCTCCTTACTCTGAGGGTCCTCAATTCGGGACTGGAAGAGCTTCAGAAGATCGTGTGTGTTGTCGGCGAAGTGTGTGGGGTCCTCCTCGAGGATGGCGTAGAGGAGGAATGAGCCAACCTCGCGGGCAATGACGTTGTCATTGTTGCTGAGAGGGAGGATGTGCTTGAGGAAATCCTCACCCTCACCGTTCTCCATATCAGCGCTGACAATGCCGGCGATGAGACGGGCGAGAGAGTGGCGGACACCAGCGGAGGACTCCTTAAGGACACCCTCCAAAAGGTGGTTGCGGGCAAGCTGTCGCTGGTCCTGGGCGGTCTTCTCCCAGAACTTGGGAATCAGACGGAGAGCCTGGACCGAGGCGAGCTGTCGAACACCGGCATCTCCATGTGTGAGGGAGATCTCGACGAGGGCGAGAAGCGACTCGGGCTTTGTGTAAAAGTTCTTTTGGAGCTCGGCGGTAACGGCCTTGACCTGCTCAGTGTTGGCTGGAGGCAGAAAAGATTAGCTTCAGTTTGTGTAGCTAGAGGCAACACACAAAGCAGAACAAATCTTGCATCTGGGAAATGTGTTGACGTAGATAAAGAAGTAAAAACTTACGGACCTGGCTCCCTTCAAGGAGCTGAGCAAGCTTCCCCTTATCCATGATTAATTTCTAAGTCGAAAACTTGAACGACGTAGAAGAAAGGGAAAAGAAAAAGAGGAAAAAAGAAAAGAACCCGAAGGTTTATAGTTGGATGAAGAGAAAGAGAAAAATAAACCGCCAGGGACCCGCGTCTGAATTTTTTAAATTATTTTGGGGTCCTCGGGTCGAGTCGAAATTAGTAGAGCAGAGAAAAAAATTCCCATGCCCCGCTTCTGCCACCTGCGATGCTGGTTGGTAGGCAGCAACCAAAGCTTCCAAGGGTCTGGTGTTGCCCCTCGTTTTTTTCTTCCTTCTATTCCACTCTAGCGCGGGGCTTTTTTTGTGGTGATGATTTCCTTAATCTCAAGCTTGACCGCTGTCGAGGTAATAACCGAAAGATGTTGAGGATGTTTCTGCTTCTTTGGTTCCTTTCGAATCCTGTTGATGTTGACTGATCATTCGACGCGTTGAAGCCTGACCCTTCTTTTTTTGTTCCCTTCTCTGAGACAGCCATGGATCGCTAAAGACATCGGATAAATGCAACGCAATGCAACGCAACGCTAAAGGCCAAGACTTGGTCTGTTGGCACACGTCGGTCGAGAGCTGCACTAGCTAACGTGCATGATGACACAGATGGCACCCAATGAATGGCCATTGATAGGCCCCTCATGACGTTGGCTGGTTGATAGAGGCGCTCTAAAAGCATTCGACGCTTCACCACCAAACAATTGGACAGAGATATCCAAAGACTGGTTTAGGAGTTAACAAACACCTATTCAACAGCACTTGCTTGCAATGTTGTTGCTATGAAAGCCACCCAATATGCCAGGACCGATCAATGTCAATACTACGGCCTCCCATAGCATGGACGATGGGTGGCCTGCTTAAAAGCAGCTCCGTCTAGGTAGGCAGGAAAAGACCGGCTCCAGCCTCTCTCAGTCTAGTCTCGACAGCTCACCAGTCGTGCACCATCATCTGCCGATAACTGGTCTTACCCAGCAAGGCTCTGTGCGCCATTCCACAAAACACGGTACAACGACTCTCTCAATCGATGCTCTTCTTGCCAGGCACACAAATACGATCACCAATCATGAGCGCATCGCAGTCAAGATCCTTATTCTTCTTCATGATATCATCCACACTCACGCCCGCCTTCTTGGCGATGTCATAGCATGTATCGTCCTGCCTGACTCCATACGCGACCGTACCCTCTGGGCAATCCGGGATGGGAATGCGCTCCTCAGGAGAAGACTTGTGGCCGAGGAACCAAAAGAGAAGAAGCAGTGACAGGATGATGAGCATGAGGAAGTTGAGGAAGGGCTTCATCTCGGTGAACCAAGACATCTTGGGTTGTTGATACTGCGGGTTCGTCACGAGGAACGACTCGGATTCCTGGCCTTCGGGACGCGCTTCGCCAACCTTGGTGAGATGGCCGTATTGATTACCGGGCGCGCTCTCCCAGTAACTTCCGTCGGCGTCGCGGAACGTATAGACCTGGCTGTCAGCATCGTATCCGACTCTCTGCATTCCCTCCGGGAGACGTTCCTCATCCGTATCGTAACGAGAGAATCGAGACATGATTGTAGTTGATAGTAGGTAATATTATTTTGATGAAATGATCAGAAAAGAAAAAAGGAGGAAAGAGGTTGAGATCAGGTTGCCTCCTTTGAAACACGAGGCATGATGCAACAGGGGACCGCGTCATGATCTTAGTAAGCCATCTCGCCTAACCTCGTCCGAGGTCACTGCCAATCGAGACTACCTGACAGAAGACATGAGAGACCCTCAGGGTTCCAGAAAAGTTGACCGCTCCAGGAATAAGAGATGAAATTAGCAAGTCCATTCTGTTTAGACTGTGACTTGAGGCTATTTATTTTTGGACCTTAAAGCTTAAATGATCTTCTGCATCCCAGAATCCAGCAGATGAACTTTGTTGTCGTTACTTAAAACAGGATCATGATCATCGACGTAGCTACTCTATTACCAATAATAGCACAAGTAAACAAGCCTAATCGGGAACTTGAGGAATAATGGAGTAGAAATAGTTGGTTAAATTTCGTTCATCATCAATGATATTCCCGACTTTACGGTTCATGGAAGCTGGTAGGTAGTGGAGTAGCTTCAAGCAAGCCTAATGGGTATCTCGCATCATTTCTTCCAGGACAAACGTTGTACATGCGCATTATTACATTCTAATGAAGATTCGTCAATCTGTATAACATGTAATATGTTTATGTTCCACTATCACCATTGCAAACTCCTGTCAGCCTCTGCTCAAGTCTCAGACTCAAAGATGCCAACGTCAGCGGCCTATCTACCCTACATTGCACCACCATCAACGGAACAACAAATACAACATATACAACATATCCAAACTTCAGAATACCCATCGCTAGAGCTGAATTCATGCATAGTAAGTCATACAGCAAAGTGAAACTAAGTTTACAGTCAACCCAGCTGAGTCCTACGCTGTTGAAATAGGTATGTCTTTTCAACTCACTAACAACGGAAGTCCTCTACGGAAAATATATTTATATTATATTTCGTCGCGCATGGAGTATTTATCCTGTATGCTTGAGTCAACCTGGCACCTTTGTAATACATTGGTATTTCCTGAATGGAACACATCTCGGATCGACACTTTGTGTAGTCGCAGAAGTCCGATGATGCTGTGTCTTGTTAATCATCTCCCGTACATGCTTCTATGATAGGCGATTGCTTTCCCTTCTAGCTTTTCTCACAGAACTCTCTTCCATTCCGAACTGATAACCATTTGACTTGTATCCGCAGAAATTCTCGTCCTCGATTCATCAACCCTACCTCGACGTCAAGTCCGCCTTTTCTACTTCGGCTCGCAATATACCAATTTTTTTTTTAAAAAAAAAGGAATTTGGCGTAACCGGAACACCATCATGGAATAGCTCAAACTAAGGTCATCTGTTTTGACCTAGATGGCACACTATTCGACCACTACCATTCGCTACGCCTTGCTATGAGTGCCATACAAGAAAAGTATAGCGGACTTGCGGAGAATAGTGTCGAGGAGTTGATCCGCTTATACAACACAGCACTCCAACAAGCCTACAATGATTACCTAGACAAGGTGATTACTTACGAAGAGGATGAAATTCGGAAGATCCACCTATTCATCGCAGCAGTGGACCTGCCAGAACCTAGTCTTGACGAGGTTCGTGAGTTCCGTGATGCTTACAAGGCAGTATACAGGGCGAATCGGAGAGCAACGCCAGGAAGCATCGAGACTCTCACTCGGCTCCGTGAGCATGGATACCGTATTGCAATCATTACCAATGGACAAATCGAAGACCAGACAGCAAAGGCCGAGGCTATTGGTATACTGCATCTCATCGAACGCATCGTTACTTCTGAGGAAGCTGGACACCGCAAGCCCGACCCACGCATCTTCCAATACGCCCTCGAACAGCTTGACGCTTCTATCCATACGGCATATATGATAGGCGATTCCGCCGACTCGACATCAAGTGTGCTTTGGACGCACAGCTAGCCGCCATTATGTACTCCCCCCACGGCTGAGGACTCCCGACGACTTCTTTTTGGGCAGAACACACCACAATCACCAGTGAAAAGATTGACCAATAGGCTAGGACTGCGAGTTGGACCTCAGACCCTCGACATGGAATGATAGATATTTGTCTTGCCCAAGTGGACGTTGAAAAACTTCCATTGGGTAGTGTGCGTTTTTTGTACCTCCTTAACCCGACGGGACACACCACAAGTCTTGGTTATCTCAAAAGACTGGTCCAAGAACAAGATGCTGGTCGTCGAGAATGTAAGTCATAACTTTTGAGGGTGAATACAGGGTAGTGATCTTGCGATGTAACTTAGTAGGCAGGGGTCGCCAACTGACCCGCACACTTTGTATGCTATACAGTACTTGAATGGCAGAAATCGTCGACTGTTTGAACAACTCAGTCAGCCCACTGCGAAGGTAGTGACTTGCTTCTTGTTGTACGTTTCTTACTATGGAGGTTGGATCAGAGTGAATGGACTCATTTCTTAGTGCCCGTGCCCAGCCCCCCGCAGCCAACCATTCCAGCGCGACATCCGCTAAGCTTTAGTTAGGGTTAAGGGGACTAAGCTACTGCAACAACCTCAACGTCATTCCAGCCAAACCTTTCCTCTTCGCATATCTGTGTTAATTCGTTGCTCTATCCAACATGACATAAACCTCTTTATATGTTTCTTGAATAACCCCTTTATCCAGACTTCCAATCCTTTACATCCCCTCCCTGATTGAGGCCTGCTACGGTCTTAAAAGCGGCCGCCCCCAATGTTTCCACATCCTTGACCATCTAAAGCCAAAAACCCACCTCATTAAGCCATCAATCCAATTAAACCCCGGACTTTAGAGCCTTGTACGCCCTCCCCTGTAGGTAGCTAGCAAGATGCGAATTGACAAGTTCAAACGAGGCTCTGCGTCTGCAGCTCAATCCTCTCCTTTCACCTTTGGATCCCTCTTTTCTCTTCATCTGTTGCCAAACATGGCGCCAACCTGAAGGATTCATCACCTGGGTCGGTCTTGGTTTACAAACGAAAGAGATTGCTTTCCATGTTGCTTCAAACCTCGCCCGTTGCATCTTCAATCTTTCAGTTGCTTCTACGACTTCAGACAACCGTATTGTCGACCCTGGAAGCCGTGTCTCTCCAGCTAGCGACGACCTTGCCTAGCCCACTACGCGACGCCACCGCCTGAGACACTAGATAGAGACGAACAAATCGAACGAGCGAACACATAATATCCACCAACATGGCTGAAGCAGACCCCGAAGTTATCGTGGCCGTTGTGGCTCTCCTCGTGTCTTTGGTCGCTCTAGCAGCCACTTTTATGCAGGTTATGCAGCAGTACTATGCTTCTGCCGCAGGATACGCCCAATGCAATGAGAAAGTAATGGGAAAATGGGCACTTACCAAAACTCGCCGTTTCTCATGGGACGAGCTTCGTTTCGAGGTCGAGTTCGAAGCTCCCGTTATCTTCGTTTCACCCCCATACAACAAGAACGGTCCCATCCAAGGAGCCGAGATCTACTTTCTGGACGGCAGCGAACAGAGTCTTAATAATACTTGGTCCGAGTTGGATATCAATTTCAGACAAGAGTATGCAGCAAAGACGAGACGAGAGCGCATTCACACTGCCGACAATGAGCGAGCTTCCTGGACACTACTACTCAGCGCAGTGCAGCGCATGGAACACGAGTCGGAGAAGTGGCAGAAAAGCCAATACGGAGAGATGCACAAACAAATTGGACCTCCCAATACTCAGGAGCAAAAGACCGATCTTCCTACGGAACCTCCGGGTCTGTACGAGGCGCATACTATGACAGTAGCTCTTCAGCGCAAACGTAAAAGCTGGGATACGATGCCTGCAACCGTTCTTCGCCCATACGCGACAACAACGATATGCCATCTAATTGAGATGCTGGCAGCCCTGGGTATCTACTGGAAAGAGTTCGACCGTAGACGTGATCGCTACCGCGCCGAGGGCAATGGGTTCATGGTACTTGGGGAAAAGGTCGCTGATCTTGGTTTGATGTTCACCTTTAGCGTTTACGGAAGGAGTCGCTTCGAACAAAACCGAGTAATTCCTGTCGATCAAGTTAAGGAGTTGTGCTTTGGCTATGTGTCTACCATTTACAGTGTGACATTGGACCAGCGACGTCTTCAATTCCCAGAAGATGATCCAGAGAACCTGGCTTTCCTCCAATTGGCAACTCGTGGCGAGATCTCGCAAACTCTGATAAAGATTGGATGCAATACCAACGCTGTTCGTGCTTTCCAGGATGCTGGCAAGCACACATCGCATTTGTTTCCTGGTATGGTGCTACCTCTCTTCCTCCATGCACATTCATTAACACTTTCCAGTATCGTTCGAGATTCTTGGTATGCTGAGTCGCACGTTTCACATCAAAGATAGCATGTTTACCCATATTCCTAATCCGACGCCGGACCGCTGGGACAAGCAGTCGGTATCACTTGTCAAAGTGATGGAGGCTTACTCCGAACTTGTTGGTGTATCACTGTCAGGAGCGCACCGAAACCCGGTCATCCTTGATAAGATCAAGAAACATGCCGACCAAATACGGGATTACAACAAGGATGGTACCATGGCGGAAAGGATGTTGATGCTCAAAGCACTTCATGGAGCAATAGATGACTGCGACCAAATCCTGACGGCCAAGGAACCTGCTGGTGTCATCACCCCCTTTGCTGAACAGATGGGCATAAAAGTTCATGAGACCGAGATCCAACAGAAGCGTCGAGAGATGGTCCAGGATGTTCTTCGATCACATATCCAAGAGGTTCTACGTCTTCTCAACGATGGAGAGGATCGGTCATCTGATGCGCAATCTTTACATGCTGAATGGAGCCCGGCAACAGCGCACCCTCGACCAGATGGACAACCTAGAGTGGTACCACTTGGATTCGAAGATATGCACGAAGCCAGTCCAGATGAGCGACAGCACAAATTCATGGAAGTTTACTTCAATGTCATCCGCGAAAAGGTGGTCCCCCGAGCTGCTCGCTCAACAGATCGACGAACAAGCATCGTCGGAGCACCCGCGGGCCACAGTTTCCGAAGAGCAGGCACGGGTAGGACCCAAGCAAGCAGCATGCGCGGCATGGAACGAGCCTCGTCTCCACCACCACCCATGCCAGCACCTCGTCTACAAACAAGCGTGGAGAACATACCTCTCAACACCATGTCGAACGGCCTTCCCTCTATGTCCAGCAGACCCGGCAGCGCCGTGAGCGAGGCTTATTCAGTGATAAGTGAGGCGCCGAGAGGGATAGAGGCTGCTTTGTATGCACAAGAGGTGTCGCATGATGATGCTTGGTGTACGTTGATATTCCGCATGATATGCTGGTTGATGCTGCATGACTTCAATAAGTTGGATGTGCAGTTGAGTAAGAGCGAGTTGCTTGGGAGTCGCATGCCAGTTTACATATCATGAGCTTTGGACGAATAGTTTTTAATAGCTGTATGATATGCTGGATTCAGGATCATGTTTGGGAACGTCATTTTTAGCGATGGGGTTTTAGATACCACAATAACGACTTATGTAGTCTTTGGAAGTATAAAAGTATGCCAGCCTTCTCTTAAGGAAACGGACCTAAGATATATGACAGTGACAGCACTGCAGTGATCCGATGTGGATTACCCTAGAGCAACAAATCATATCATACCAAAGCCTCACACTTTTCACACACTGGACGGCAATCACATTCCTCCTTAGTTGGATCCTACACTCGGAGAAATCCACCATATCGGCCAACCCAGCCCCCGATCGGATAACCCCCGCACCGGCACCCTCCTGGAATTGGAAATCCGGGTACGGGTATGCCGATGGCGACGGCACTCCCTTTTTGATTCGGCTGACTAAGTAAAACTTTATCGGTACCGATCAGGCGGGGAGTAATGCACGTGATTTTAGAAATGTGATTTTTTTTTCTCTCTCTGACCCATGTGGCGAAAGAGTCTTGTTAGTGGGCTGTAGTTAGCTAAGAATGCGGTGAAGTCTGGTTCTGAAGGGAGGGAAGTTTGATTTGGAAAGGGGAATAAAGAAGGGATGGGTAGTCTGACAAGGGCCAGCTGCTCGGAGGAGTAATATACATAATAGTTACGGTATACACCAAATTATTAACACAAGGGAATGACCGATATATAATAGCAATGGAGATAAATGGCGAATTATTCGTGCTTCTGGACTATCTCAATGTTCCCTTTTATCCATTCGCAAGACTCCTCCATTTCTCCCTTGACGGGAATAACAAGCCAATAATCGCATGGCAACCATAAAAAGTAATTAAATGCACGTTTAAAGGGTGCTATGTCTCATTCCTCCGTATCACATCTCCATCAAGTACCTAATTATAATCCCAAGCTCAGAGTTTTAGACTTCACTTTCGCCGAGGCCGGAACCGATAGAAAATGGAAAGATATCACGTGGGGGACAATGAACCTTGTTTCTTGTAGGATTTATTCTGTTCCAAGGCGTGCACGACTACGACCCGATTTAGGTCATCAAAAGCCGGTTGAGAATCGACAAGGCTTGACATTGGGGACTCGCCAGGCTGACTGAGCGATTCAAAACCTGTCTTAAATTCCAGCTTTTGGCGCGTCCGTCGGTCACGGACGTATCCGCCGCAGCTGGGCTGAACACTGGAGTAATTGTAGAGGGTAGCCGGGTGACAAGACACAGACCATGTCAGGTCAGGTCAGGCTCTTTCCAGTACCTAATGCACACTTTAGCTTGAACCATCACCAACAGAGTCAACATGTAGGATTAGCCCTTTGATCTTTTGCTCAAACACTCTACTTAGCTGTGATGGGGTTGCAGTTCAGTTCATGTCTAGCATTGCATTGCATAACAAGTACATTTTTCCGCAGCCGCTTACCAAAAAACCCCATTAAAGCGTGTGGAGATGTACAGCACTTTGTCCCCGTGTCATGTTTCCCCTTCCCCAAGGAGATACGTATCTAGCCTAGGTACTAGGCCTAAGTTAGCACGTATCCAATCATATCTATGTATCAGCCAGGCTAGACCTTGTTGGATTCTGGGAAGGAGTCCTTGTTCAACCAGTGCTGTAAGACACTATTCCCAAATTGGCGTAGCTCGAAAATGGCGAGTCCACCTCTACCTTGGCCCGAGAACCAGACACCAACTAACTACTACTCCTCCGTCACATCAGCCTGCACAACCATATCTTCTCTCTCACCAAAGCCTCGTCAGCAAACGGAGCCCTTCGAGAAGAAAACGAAACAAAAGGGCACGCAAGGAAAAGAAGCAGACAGGCACAACAACAGTCTCCGATATCTATCTTTGGCCCCTTTTCTTGTTGGCCTTGTTTTTCTTTCTTGTATCTCTGTTTCCTTTTTTCTACTAATCAATATCTCGCTTCTTTCCTCTCTTTATTCCCGCCCCGACTCGCCACACTCCCTTGTACATCAGGCCTCCCCTTGCCTCTGCACGCGTCTTCTCTTCGACAACCTGCCTTGCAACCGTTCCCTCCTCCGTCCTCGCAACGACGTTTTGGTTCACGGTGTTTTGAAGCAGTTACCGGGGAAGCCACTGCTCGATACCTCTTCGCGGCTTGGTCTGTCGATATACGCCTGCCATCATCCATATACTCCGAACACGACCTTATTTCTGTCTACACACATTCGACTTTCCAGTCTTCTTTCTCGATCGATTCGAAGAGTGTTATTGGTTGTTTTCGCCGCTTGTGGATGTGTGCGTGATCTGGCGTAACCATCGCGTTGATTGTCCTGTCCCTGGCTTGTTGATTCCGCAGATTCACTCCCCTTGGTTTTGCAGATTGTGGATCTGATAGTCGGCCTCAACCCGTCAAGGCTGCTTGAACGGAACTTATCGACCTTTGTTTGACCAGACAACATCTTCACTGGCCTGGACGCAAACAACCACAAAACATCATAACGAACCATGACACCGTCACCCGCGACTAGTCAGGCTCTCGAGCCTCGTCATCCCAAACCCTCGCAAACAGTCTCTGTAAATATCTCTGAAGGCAGCCAAAGTCAGCGATCTCGTCGATTCCAGCTCGAGGTCAGTGAGTGCGTCGAGACTAAGACTGTTACGACCACTACTCGTCTTACACGCAAGTTTCCCCACGTCTTTGTTAGGGATCCTGTGCCCCTCGAAAACCTGGACACAAAAGAATACCCCCTTGCCATGAAGCCTACTCCCCCAGAGCTCATCGAATTCTCCTACAAACTGCCTGGTGCGCTTGAGACAGACGACGAAGGCGAGGATGACCCTACAGACACTCAAGTAAGTCCGCGCAACCGTTACACACGCCGTGGCCCACGTTGTGGGCATGATAACAACACAAAAACTAACATCCCCAGATGACATATAGCAACGATCGCTCTACCCCTGGCCGAATCAAAGCCGAATCTCCCCAAGAATCGAATACCCTCGTCCGAGTGCCCAAGCACCGATCACAATCCCCTTCAGAAGGCTATCCCCGACGCTCCCGCGCCTCGAGAGCCAGCCCTACAGACTCTCCTGAATCAGCACTCACATCAAACCTTCGACGACTGCCTCGGTCGAACCCACTCAACGCTGTTTCAGATAAGCTTCGTCGCTCTATAGCTCATGGGTCAAGTCGACGAGAAGGAGAGAGGTCGTCCAGAGCGCCTTCTGGCTTCCTTGCTACCCCTGATACTTCAGAAGTTGTCGGCTCGTCTGACCGACCAGCTCGTCGACGTCCGTCACACCATGAACGACAACACTCCCCCGGAGCATCTTCATCTGCTGTCAGTCCCCATTACGAAGCCACCAGTCCTGTCGAGAGTGATTCCCACACCGTCTTCAGCAGCAATGTGGCTACTCCACCAATTACCGACGCCGATGCAGAACCATTCGCAGACATGGATGGGACCCTGCAGCAACCTCTTCGTCCCTTTAACCCCAGACCCAGTATCGATGTCGTTGCTGCCCAAGATGCTAGTCTTCCTAGTCCTAGACTGTCGCCTACTTTAGCAGCTGCTCAGTTACATACCGCCGACGCCGAAGATGAAGGCCAGTCCAGTTTCCAGACATCAAACTCGGACCCCTCCCGCTGGGTCGATGAATCACAACTGACAGAAGATGATCCATCAACTGCACTGGTACATGCTGGCCATTCCCAGGATGACTACGCGCTTGCTCGTCCCGACGGGTCTCCCCATGTTGTCGATACCCAAACTCTGCTCGAGGCTTTCGACTCGATGAAGACCGAAATGAAGACATTCATGATGTACCAGTTCCTTCGCCGATGTCCTCGACCTACTCTTCGAGTCGTTGCCAACGCTGTCAACCCAGCGCTCAAGTGCGATTTCCTTCGACAGCTACCTCTGGAGCTTGGGTACTCTGTTCTGTCCCATCTCGACCACCAGGATCTCTGCCGAGCTGCTCAGGTCTCCAAGCACTGGCGCAATCTCGTCGACCGCAACGAGACGGGTTGGAAGGAGCTGTTTGACCGAGACGGCTACAGGCTCCCTCCTGGAGAGCTTCAAAAGGCCAGCATTCAGGGTTGGGGATGGCAAGACCCTGTTGGCGCTTCTGGTTATGAGAAGGATTTGAGCATGCGAAGCCGCCTGACCTCGACTGAGCACGAGCTCACCCGAACCCTTCGACAAGAGACAGCCTCAAAATCCCGGGCTTCTAAGCGAAAGCGAGCGCTCAACACCTATTCGGCTGCCGAGCGATCCAAGCGACGTGCAAGTGCTCAGGAGGCCGTGACTCGCGAGGAAAGCAGGTCGCAGCCCGAAGTCAGACAACATCCATCGGAGGGACCGCTGTCTGCTGCTAGCGCCGCCCTCAATGCTGTTCCCGACCCTCAGCTTGGACTGCCAAGTCTCCGCGAGTTCCATCTCTACAAGTCACTATACCGCCGCCACCACATGATCCGTAAGAGCTGGACCAGCGGCGAGGTAAAACCCGGCCACGTCGCCTTTGCAGCTCATCCTCGTCACGTTATTACGTGTCTTCAGTTTGACGAGGACAAGATCATCACTGGTAGCGACGATACTCTTATCCATATCTACGACACCAAGACGGGTAAGCTCCGCAAGAAGCTTGAAGGTCATGAGGGTGGTGTCTGGGCGCTGCAGTACGAGGGCAATATGCTCGTCTCAGGTTCTACTGACAGGTCTGTCCGTGTTTGGGATATTGAGCGTGGACTCTGCCAGCAGGTGTTCTACGGACATACTAGCACTGTCCGTTGCCTGCAGATTTTGATGCCCACCGAGACTGGCAGAGACTCCGGCGGGGAGGCTATCATGCAGCCCGAGAAGCCTCTCATCATCACCGGTTCCAGAGACAGTCAGCTCAGAGTTTGGCGACTTCCCGAGGTCGGTTCCCGTCGCTACATCCAGACCGGCCCCCCAGCTCATGAGTCGGACTGCCCTTACTTCATCCGAGTATTGGCTGGACACACTCATTCCGTTCGCGCTATTTCTGCTCACGGAGATACCTTGGTCAGCGGATCTTACGACAGCACCGTCCGTGTTTGGCGTATCAGCACTGGTGAGGCGCTGCACGTCCTCCACGGGCACTTGCAAAAGGTATACTCTGTGGTTCTTGACCATGAGCGCAACCGTTGCATCTCTGGCTCCATGGACTCGTTGGTCAAGATTTGGGATCTTGCAACAGGCGCATGTCTGTACACGCTCGAAGGGCACAGTCTGCTCGTCGGGCTGTTGGACCTGCGCGACGAGCGTCTGGTGTCAGCCGCGGCTGATTCGACCCTTCGTATCTGGGATCCAGAAAACGGGAAATGCCGCAATACGCTTATGGCGCATACTGGGGCTATTACCTGCTTCCAACACGATGGTCGCAAGGTCATCAGTGGTAGTGAAAAGACAGTCAAGATGTGGGATGTCCGAACTGGCGAATGCGTCCAGGACTTGTTGAGCGATCTCAGTGGTGTATGGCAAGTCAAATTTGATGAAAGACGTTGTGTGGCTGCCGTCCAGCGAGACCAGCTGACGTATGTCGAGGTATGTTTATGAACCGAGCACGAATAAGAACAATTACTAACAGGACGCAGATTCTTGACTTTGGAGCTGTCCGAGATGGCAAACCCCCAGAGGAACTGGGCAAGCGTATTCTTCTCAATGAACCCGAGGTCCGGGCCATGATTGAGGAAGAAGCGTGAGATGCAAAATTACGTATGAAACTGATGATGGAACATAAATATCAGTTATATGGGTTTACACGCGACTTGTCAGTCTATACAGACGACTAATGAAACCAACTGGCGTTGAGGCGTCGAACATTTATGCATAAATAACACACATAGTTACGAGGTACAAGCATGACAGGGAGGAAAGGCGTTTTTGTTATTTGGCGGATGGGAGCATATACCTATTGTTTATTCAGAACAGAAGTTGATTCTCAATGTCATCAGGCTGATTTGGACATGCAGAAATGTAGTGTCTTGTGTTTAGCCTGGAGGATGAACAAAAGCTATGATTTTAGGCCTTAGCATTACGGATGGGAGTGAATGAATTTGTTACGTACAATGCTAGTTTCAGATTGTGAATGTGATGGTGACAGTCTTGATTGAGGCCAAGGTTAGTTGCTTCTCCGGCCTGAGGTTTTGTTGATACAGACTACCAAGGATCCCGACCTTTTGAGGCACAGCAATGTAACTACATTGATCAAAAGAGTGTCAAAGGATCCAACAGGTGGTGGAGAGGCCGCGGTTTCCCAGCAAGCCTCAACGAAGAGTCCAACTGCGATATAAAAGAAGCAAGATCAATATCACTTTATCTAAGAATTTACCCTTTAGCTTTCCATCAAGCTTTACAATAAATAAGCTTATTATTTAGTCTAGATCGCATGGTGCAGCAATAAATCTCCTGTGTTTAAGTAAGTGCCAAGTCCCGATCATGCCGAGCTGAACACAGGGATCATGTTTAAATGGATGTCATCCTTGTACGAGGGTTACAACAAAAAGCGCATATATGTAAATAAAGCCAGGTTTGAAGGTGATGCTGAGAAATCACGGTAAAGAGTAGTGATGGATCTTCAAGACATTGCATAGTTGCATCGGAAATTGATAGAATGGAGTTATTCGTCTAAAGACTTCTCAGATTGGTCAGATGATTCCGACTGCCAGCGAACATGCGGCTTATCATTCATTAGGTAGTTACCCACCCGCCATTCTTACACGTACGTATTTAGGCAAACGGCAAACAAGAACCCTCCTCGCTTCGGACTATCCAAAAAAACTATCCTGTTGGTTTGTTACCATGGCGTGGTTTAAGGATTTCGTGGATAAGGCGACTGAGGAGTATAGAAAGGAGATGCAGTTGGAGAGAGAGAGACAGCAGCGATTTGCGGACCAACAGCAAAGGAAAGAACAGAGAGATTTTGGGCATGGACGGGTTAGGCAGGGTGCTTCATCACCAGGTTGGCAACAACAGCAGTACGGACAGTCTACTTATCAACAGCCTCAGAGTCAACAGTATGGACAACCTCAAAGCCCGCAATACCAGAGTCAGTCACCTCAATATGGACAACATCAGAGTCCACAATATCCATCTCGGTCATCACCATACAGCTCCATGAGCCCACAGTCAAACCCAGCACCTCCGCAGTCACCAGGAACAGCAGATCGCAGGACACAGTACTACGCAGACCTGGCCAAATTCCAAGCCCGAGCCGAGCAAGCAAAAGCGGACGCAGCAAAGGAACAAGCGGCCCTCCAAGCCCAGATGGATCAAGCAAAGACACAAGCACAGCAGCTCGAGGCGCAATGGCGTGAAGCAGAACGACTCGCGGCGCAGTACAAAGCCGAATACCAAGCACAAATGAGGCAGGCGGAAGAGCAAATGGCGAATATGAATATTGAACAGAATAACGAATTGGAGAGGCTGAGGGCGGAGGAGGCGAGGAATTTGAAGCTCGGAGAGGAGGAGCTTATTAAGGAGCAAAAGAGGTTGTTTGATGAGATTGCACGACAGAGATCACGGCAGCAGAGGGGGGAGGACGAAGAAGAAGAGAGACCGCCTTTACCGCCGAGGGTCAGTACAGAGGATGTTGCACCGCCTTTACCCAGAAGACCTGTTTCTATATCTGAGAGTGAAAGTGGGAGTGCGAGTCCTAGAAGGTCGACTCCTTATCATTATTCTGGACATTCTGGACAGAAGGAGTCGCTTCTTTCGCCTAAGAGCCCTCAAGGTCATGTACCGCCTCCACCTCCACCTCCACCT